>CM018698.1:73119679-73626675 GCA_009363875.1 Mikania micrantha
TCCCCTCAGGACTTGAGCCCTTGCCTTTACCCACTCTGAGAGCTTGCTTCCCTTCTTGTCCATTGTCTGGATTTTCAAGAGGGAGGTTTTCCAAGTCAAAAACAAAACAGCACATTTGTGTCAAATCCAAAGTCTTAATTCCTTCATTGTTCAGAAAGAGAGTAAACTCTTTGTGATCTCTATTGTAGCTCCACTTTACAACAGGAACATAGGTATGATGATGCTGTAAATCATACAGGTCTCTTGGATGTTCCTTGGGAGTTGAGACTGCTGGTTTGGATTTTGGTCCTGGGGGAGGTGAGTCTGGCTCAGAGTCAGAGGAGATGGCAGATGTTCTCTTTTTCCTTCTGGCCATGCTCTTTTTTCTTGTGAATCTGGGTCTGTCTTGAGCAGTGGCCTGATTCCTCTGATCTCTGGCCTGCTGATCTTCCATATTTGAGCCCACTGCTGCACCTGTAGTTGCAGTGGGCTGTGTATCAACATCCTCAGCTACTGAGGTTTCTGTTCTCCTCTCATCAGCCTGTTTTTGTCTCTCAGGATCAGGGTTTAGTGATGGTTGTTTCCTTGTAGTCTTTTTGCCCTTATTGATCTTGATCACTGAAGAGATTGGCATGTTATCCATAGATGGACTTGATGGAGGAGATGTTTGTTCTTCTTTAGGGTTTAGGGGGAACCTGTTGGGGAACATTGCCTTTGTTACTTCCCCACACATGACTTCTTCTCCCTCTCTGATACCTGCACCAGAGAGGGGAAACTCTATTCTTACACCTCCCCCTAAACCTAAGCCTCTGATTAGGCTTGCCTTTTGAGCCCTTATCTGCTCAATTGAAGGTAACTCACCTCTGGCAACCTTAGCCTTCACTACAAAAAACTAGGGTTTTTAGAACTGAATAATCAGTCCTCAGTTTGCAATCAGTTGCAAATGGTTATCAGAGACTGATTAGGGACTGAAAAAATCAGTGACGGATACCTAGTCCTAGATAGTAGTCCTAATAACTGAAAATCAGTCCCCATTGTGTTGCACCAACAGGGACCACCTCTCAGTATTTGATGCCCAAAAATTCAGTCCTTAATTTGTCTCTCGGTATTACATCATCTTAGTCCCCTATACATTCCATCTGCAACTACAAATCAGTCTCGTATATTATCGTATTTCAGTCTCTAAAATATATTTTTAAGGACTGAAAATCACTCCTTTAAAAGTGTCTATATTGCCCCTAATGTGTTTTGGTATGTTCCTATTCAAATCAGTCTCCAAAAAAATATATTAAATACAGAAAATTATTCATTGTTGCCAATAGAATTCAGTCCTTAATATGACACTTTTAAGGACTAGAAATCATTCTAATAGATTTAATTCAGTCTCCAATGTCTGTTAATAATAAGCCTTCATGAATATCAAGTACCGAAAATTAGTTCCAATGAATTTGTTATACAACTGATTTATAGTCATAAATATTTGATCATAATCACAATATCGATCTGAAACATAATACAAAATTTGTCAAAAATTGTGTAATAAAGAACATCATTCAAATATCTAAATGTTTACACGTCGCGAGTAATTTAAACATTGATGACAACAACTGTCGTAAAATCTAGCTCCAAAACTTCTCATGATATCCATCCTGTCATCGTCAGTCATATAAAAAAGAATTAGTTATAAGCGCATAACAAAACCTCACGCCACATATATTGTGATATTCAAGTCATTAATATGGTTAAGAGAACATGATTAGGACTTAACAAATTAAGAATAATTCACCTTAACCACAATGTCAACAAGATTTGAAAAATCAATCATCTAACATCTTTTTTGTCCTATAAAATGAAGTTTTGGCTACTTAATTTCATCTTAAGAAACAACATAAGCACATCCATTGAATATTTTAACATAGTTAAAAAGTAACAAGTTCAAAGTAATTACCATTATCATTATGAGTTGTTGAAGAATATATTTCGTTAACTGATAAGGAGTTTTTATGGGCCGAAGAACCAATACGACGACGAACCTAAAAAAATGAATGAAACAATGACAGTAGAATTACACATAATTGTAAAGAAACAAATAATGGTTCATGAATGTAAAAGAAAATAATGGTCCATGCTATGGCTTTGATAATGAAGGATACTTTGTAGAGCCAAAAATAACACATAAATCAATATTTAACGCATAACAAATTAGATTATATGTGTAGTGTGTGTATTTGTACGTAAAGAGTAACAAGCAATTATCAGAAAAATATAACCAAAATACCAAATCAGCACATTACACCAGCACTTGGAAGAAATTTATACAAAACAACAGACAAGAAAATCAATGAGATCACACCTACACTTTTCATGAACAACATTAGAATCAAAAATCTTCTTTATATTTTTAATTTTATAGATGCAAAACAATCAGGACTATATTGTCACACCAAAATTACCTAACTGTCACAAATGTAGAAAATCATAATTAACGGAAACAGTATAACAAAGCTTGATGTCTCTGATATGAATATCCATGGTTGAGTTCTTCATTGGGCCTAACTGCCGAGCATGGAAGCCATATTCTAGTAGGAAGGCTTTCAGTCCGTCTCTGTAAGCCTTATCCTTCTATGACTTAGTTAGCTTCTTTTGGGCATTGGTTGCAGCAGCTGCCTGTTCTTGCTGCTGCACCTTGTCTAGCTCGGCAGCCATTCTAGGTACCGACCAGCTAAGTACTTCATCAATATCATACCCCTTTTCCTGAAGAATGGCAGACAATCTAATGAGTTCATCATTCATTGAAGTGTCTGGTCGGCTCTTCATTTTCTTTGGGATCCTCTCCTCTTGTTCAGCTTCCTCCTCTGGGGTTAATTTCCTTTTTCCTTTATCATCAGCAGTTAAGTTTACCCCAGAGGCAATGTCTCCTGTTGCCTCACCAGCTGGTTCATTGGCACATAGCTCCTCTGAGGAGGAAACATCAAGAATGACTGGGCCTTCGGAAGCAGCTGCAGCTTCGGAGTTAACCTTAGCATTCACTGCCCCCTCCGGTTGACCAACCATCTTGGTTGATTCCTTATTAGAGCCCAGGAGAGGAGGAGAGGTCTTCAGTAGCCTTTGTCCCAGTAAGAGGGGACACAGGTTCCATGGAGATTGAAGGTTGTTCTTGAATAGTGTCTTTCATGGCAACCTGGGCTGCAGTCTCAGAAGGAGACTTAGTCCCAGAAGGGGACTGTTGAGTCTCAGAAGGATACTTAGTCCCAGAAGGGGACAAGTGAGTCCCAACAAGGGACTGAGGCTCCAAAGAGACATTTGTTGTGTTGAGCTCTTGCTCTGTCTCTTTGGCAGCCTCTGTTGCCTCAGAAGAAGAAGAAGAGGAAGTGGAGGAAACATGGAAGTAAGTACCCAAGAAGTCATCCCATTCAGTAGTCAAAGTGTTGATGTGTTGACATCCTGTGCAGCTTCCTCTTCTCTTACTTGTGATCCTGACCCTGCAGAAGGTGTATTCTCCCCCTTTTTGGTAGCATCAGGGGAGATGAAGGTGGTTGTAGCACGATCAGGATGAAAGGGTTGAAAAAGTACTGGGGGACGCCTCCTGAGGTGTGACACCCACTGTCACTTTCATGTCCCATCCGGACATTAACACCAATATTTAATAATTTACGTTAGGTCCCAGTAAAAACTTTCGTGTTTTACACACCTGTAAACATACTATTTACTAACACCTGTAAAAAAAACAGGTTTACATATGTTTACATGCTCCAAAAAAACATTTATTACACAAAAGTTACACAACTGTTTGGTTATTAAAATTAAAACCATCATATGAGCCTTCACGTTCGATTCCCGATCACCATCACCGCTCACCCGTCTCCTTAGTACCTGTAAACGCCACATTTAAAATCACCATTAGTTCGTTAGAACTAAGTAAGGTTACCCCACTATTTCACCCAGTGTATTCCATAATACCATATGGATACACTAATGAGGTTCCAAATAAAATTTGACAACAACAGTCAACCACATACAAAACGATTTACTAACGGTTCGTTTTCAACCAAAACCTCATTATATCTCCCATTCATGCACAATCATTATAATTTAATATAACACATATATAACCCCACAAAACTCCGATTGTGCATCATATTTCACAAAAATCACAATTCGCGGTTTGACATTTGAATTTCAAATGTCTACCCCCTTATAAGTCATCTATTGTTCACACACTTTGTGAATCAATTACATTGGAATTACATGTCTTATGTTCACACACCTTGTGAATCAGCATGCACATTACCAATCCATCATTTGTTCACACACCTTGTGAATCTATTACATTAGAATTACATGTCTTATGTTCACACACCTTGTGAATCAGCATGCACATTTCCAATCCACCATTTGTTCACACACCTTCTGAATCTATTACATTGAAATTACATGTCTTATGTTCACGCACCTTGCGAATCAGCATGCACATTTCCAATCCACCATTTGTTCACACACCTTGTGAATCTATTACATTGGAATTACATGTCTTATGTTCACACACCTTGCGAATCAGCATGCACATTTCCAATTTAACATTTTTTCACACACCTTGTGAATCTATTACATTGGAATTACATGTCTTATGTTCACACACCTTGCGAATCAGCATGCACATTTCCAATTTAACATCTACACAATAGTAGATCACCACATGTTCACACAACTTGTGAATCATGTGACAACAATTACCACATTCATTTATCTCATTTCAATCAACTCAACAAACCATGTATATATGCTAAATGCATAGTTACTTATAGTGTGGACTCATCCAGTCCTTCAACTACAAGTTCAATCAAATAGGTAACTTACCTCGCTTTGGAGAGTTATCAACAATCTCTAACTCTTTCCCAGGCCTTCTAGAACTAGATTTAACAACATGAACACACAACTTATGTTATTTATATAATCTAATTCATTTGACCTGTTTTACTTTTCATATTCAATCAAACCTCATTGAGGCTTTTATCAACAATCTATGTGTAGAAATTAATCTACACATGTTCTTAATCATATTCAGCTTATCACAACTTCATATTTTGAAATCCGTTGCTTGACTTCCTTTATCCACACCTAGTTGTAACTCACACGTATACAACTAGTTTAAATACACCCCACACCCGATCATACTGATTCAAACTCATTTGAATCTCATTTATTAGTGTGTGGCAATTAGAAGTCAAGCTATTCTTTATAATTAGCATATCATGCTAAAATCATTAACTTTCAATTTCAAACATTTTATCAACACTTGAACTGGATCTATCATTCCAGAGAATGATCCAAAGCCATCACAACTATGATTTAATCATATCACTAGTTATTCTACTCAATACAATGAGTTTCATAACAACCGGAAATCATAATGGATCAAACTCAAAATTTCACCTTTAAAACATCTAGTTCTTCGTTTCTAATCATTCTAATCATCATATAATACTAACAACTTAATTTAATCCACATATTATTAAAATCAATGGGATAAAACAAATTGTTACCCTTTGAACGGATTTCTGATTGAAATCTGACGATCCAAACTTGCAGAAACGCTTACTGATTCGATCTGGATGATCCGGTAACTTGAAAACTGATGTTGATCCACAAAATTTCGTATATGTGTGTGTTTGTGGCGAAACAGTTCGAGATTAAGAAAAATAAATTTTCTTCATGAAAATCTGATAAAATCAAGAATCTGCTGAACCGCCTCATCCGTCGCGTACCGCGAAGAAATCCGGAACTCTCAGATCTTTTGGTCCTTCGCGTATCGCGAAGAGGGACTCAAAATGTCTTCGCGTACCGCGAAGCATTCCAAAACATAATTTCTTTATAATTTTCTTTGTTTCGCGATTCCGGACAATCCGTAACTCCGTTTCGCGAACGGTTTTCTTCCACGTTCATAATTTCTCACATACTTTCAATTTTTAATAATCACAATCGTTTTATTGATGATTATTCTAACGTGATCGATAACTGAAAACCGGTCGTTACATGAGGTCCAAAATGGTTGCATCTTTAGTTTGGACCTCAAGTCGCAGGGTAGCCACCTCAGCTTCCAGATGAGCTACCCTGGCTTGGAGGGATGTGATGGTAGCCGTCAATTCCTGTGTTTTGGTGCCCTCATCTACCTGAGTGGAATCATGGGGCGGTGGAGTCCTGAGCCTAGCTCCTGCACTTCCACCACCAGATGTGGTTTCTTGGCACCTTGGATTCCCCTTATTGAGAAGGCTTCAAAGAAGTCCTCCCCAATGTTGGTTGCCGCAGATGAGGTCCTATTGCCTGTACCACTGTCCTGAAGAACTGGAGAAGGTTCATCAGTAGTGGCAGCCTCATCTGCATTGATCCCTTCGTCACTCCTGGGATCAACCTCTGATGTGATAGGCTCTGGGTCAGGGAACCTATCTTGGAACTGTGTCACTACTCTCATAAGTGTTTGGGAAGTGGGAGAGAGTGGTTCCTCCACAGCTATAGCAGAGGTCCCTTGAGCCTGGGAAGTAGTATGAGTGGGGGGGCATTTCTGGATGGTAAGAGCCTGGAGACCTGGGAGACAGTCTCGGATCTAATGGAGTTGCTTCATTAGATGCAGACTCAATGATCGGAGAATCCCTTTGGATATTCTCAGGTATGTATGGTGACATACTCTGAGGGCTATCAGTCTGGTTAGGGGAAACCACAGATTCCAGAGGAAGAACCTGTGGAGTAACTATAGGTGTGGCCTTCACCTTAGGTGGAACTGTGCCCATATCAGTTCTTTTCACCTTTTTCTTTCCGGGTTCAGAGAAATGGGCCTGAACAGCTGTAGAGAGCTGTGCAGGGGTTCGTTTGCTCTTATATGTAATTTTTATGGGATGACCAACAAAAGTGAAAGGTGTGGGTTCAACATCTGTGGGGTTAACAGAGCTGTCACCTTCAGGAGTATGTGACTCCATAGATGGAAGAAGAGGAATGAATTTTCCAGAGAACTCGGCACCCTTCTTCTTTAGTTGCACAAAAACCTTGGAAGAAACCAAGGGTATTTTATATGTATTCCCAGTTAGAGAGACGGAAGTGCCCAACTCCTCATAGAAGATCTGTTGCAAGAACCTGGGGTACATACAAAATTTCTTTGGTGACGAAATATTGTCAACCAAATTATTGAAAATAAAAGCAGAAAAGTTAAACAGTTGGTTAAAGACCAAACCGTGAAGAGCCGAGGCTAAGTCAGACGGAACTTGATCCCAACCTCTTGTCTTATTGGAAAGACAATGTAGGAACAAATGTATGAGGTACTTGTAATTATAGGACACTCTACCCTTCAAATAGGTTGTTGTAGGGAGAGGACCTTCGTACCCCATCGACTTAAAGATCGATGCTATCTCATCCTTTGTGAATGAGTCCTTTCCACCGGCATCATTGAGTTTGAGATGCCGACAGATGGTCTCCACATTGATAGAAATAGGATGAGCATCAATGGTGGCATTAAGAGTCCGACCATTGGAAGAAGAAGAAACAGAACAGGATGCCCAAAATTGTTGGTGATGAGACTCATACACCAAGGGCTGAACAGTGAGTGCAAAGGAATACCTGCTCTTCTGAAGAAACAAGATGATCGGAGCAAAGTCAGCATCATTGTCTGATGACAACTCCGCTGGAAGGTTGTGAGCAGGTTTGAATGCAAGGAGAGCCATTTCGATCGATGGTTTTTAGGTTACGATTTGAGAGAAAAGTGAAAATCAATTTTGAAGTGAAACGGTGAGAGAAGATGAATGAGCGGGAGACCTTTTATACCTTCGGATGTCAGCTTTTAATATATAGACACATTAAATTTGAGATCCGGATGTCAGAAAAAGGTCTTCCGATGACAGCTGGTTTCACAATAAATGTATGAATATTCGCTAATGGCTGAGTTGCTTCCAAAGATGTGGCTTTCGGAAGGAGTTTAAGAGACCAAAAAGTTTTCAGAAGAGATTTGCTTCCGAAGTATAGAATTTATATTGTCGAAAGCACTGCTTCTGAAGGATCAGAAGCAATGGTTAAGAAGTATAAAATTAATACATCGGAAGCACTGCTTCTGAAATGTTAGATAAGTTCATCAGACAAAATGTTCTTCGGAAGATATCTTCTTCTGAAGAGTACCTTTAGAAGATTAAGTTTCCAAAGTTAATGTATCGAAAGAGTATTACTTCAGAAGGTAATTTAACTTCTGAAGTGTGAGAACTGCCGAATAAGGAAAAAAATAATGCTTTCGAAGACTTAATCTATCTTCTGCTGAGTAGTTACTCATCAGAAGATAAGTTAAGTTTATCTTCCGAAGAATTATTTATTCCATATTTAGAACATTTATTCAAAGTTAATCATCCCAATGGATGTTATTAAGTACCTAAATCTTCCTTCATCAAATGCTTTAGTGAAGAGATCAACCATATTGTGTTTAGTATCAACTTTGACTAGATGAATTAACTTTTTCTCAGCACAATCTCTGATGAAGTGATATCTTATGTCAATGTGCTTGGTCTTGGAATGTTTGACAGGATTATTGGTGATAGAGATTGCACTTGAGTTGTTTATCTGAATAGGAGTGTTGAACAGATCTATTCCATAATCTTTCATCTAATTTTGAATCCAGATAACTTATGCACAGCAGCTAGAAGCAGCTATGTATTTTGCCTCTGCAGTAGAGGTAGATACACATGATTGTTTCTTGCATTGCCAAGACACAATCCTGGGACCAAGGAATTGACATCCTCCTGATGTTGATTTCTTGCTGATGTTGCAACCTCCATAATCACTGTCAGTGTAAGCCATGAACTGAAAATCTTCATTTCTAGGATACCATAATCCTAGGCTTGGTGCTCCTTTGAGATATCTAAAAATTCTTTTCACAGCCAGCATATGTGAGACTTTGGGATTGGCCTGAAATCTTGCACACACACAAGTTGCAAACATGATATCTGGCCTGTTTGCTGTGAGATACATCAAAGAGCCTATCATTGCCCTATACTGGTGTTGATCAACATCCTCCCCCTCAAGATCAGGGCTAAGAGATGTTGTCTTGGACATAGGAGTTCTCAGTGCTTTGCAATCAGACAGCTTGAATCTTTCAAGAATGTCCTTGACATATTTTGATTGATTAATAAAAATCCCTGTAGGAGTTTGTTTCACCTGTAGTCCAAGAAAGAAGGTGAGTTCTCCCATTGAACTCATTTCAAACTTGGATTTCATCAATGATTCAAAGTCCTTGCAGAGAGATTCATTAGTTGAACCAAAGATAATATCATCAACATAGATTTGTACTAGCATGATATGTTGATTGGACTTCTTGAAAAAGAGAGTTTTATCAATTGTTCCTCTCTTGAAATTGTTAGACAGTAGAAAGGAAGACAAAGTTTCGTACCATTTTCGGGGAGCTTGATGCAGCCCATAGAGAGCTTTATCAAGCTTACAGACATGATCAAGAAACTTTGGATCTTCAAATCCGGGAGGCTGACACACATAAACCTCCTCATCAATCTTTCCATAGAGAAAGACACTTTTTACATCCATTTGAAACACTTTGAAGTTCTTGGCAGCTGCAAATGCTAAGAAAATTCTGATGGCTTCAATTCTTGCAACTGGAGCAAAAACTTCATCATAGTCTATGCCTTCCTCCTGAGTATATCCCTGAACAACCAGTCTTGCTTTGTTTTTGATGACAACACCTTTGTCATCTTTATTGTTTCTGAACACCCATTTGGTTCCAATTGCATACTTACCTTTAGGTAAAGGACATGTCTTCCATACTCCTTGTCTTTCAAATTGAAGAAGCTCCTCCTGCATGGCTTCTACCCAACTGTTGTCTTTCAATGCCTCAGCAACCTTCTTTGGTTCTAATTAGGATAGAAAGCATGAGAACAAACAAACGTTTGCTTCATGCATAAAGCTTCTAGTTCTCACTCCTTCTTCAACATTTCCAATAATGTTCTCAATTGGATGAGTGTTGTGAATTCGAGTTCTTGGAATCACATCCAATTGAGAAGCCTCATCCAGATTGATTGACTCAAGGTTAGGAAGTACTACTTCAAGCTGAATTTCTAGCATATCTTGTGGATTCTGAATTTGGACTGTGGTGGGTTGGTTTTCCCTGGGGAAAGTAGTTTCCAGAGTGTTTGCCTCTGCTGATGGACTTCCTACTTCTTCTTGATGTTGTAAACCAGAATTAGATTCAATTGTGGGACCTGCCTGAGATGTGTTAATTGTCTCAGGCTGTGACACACCATTTTGTGCTGAAGCGGATTCTGCCAAGATTTGTCTTGAGGCTATTGGCAGTTCAACACAAAAGTCATCTTCTCTTGTGCATTTGGAGGTATCTGTGGTAGCTGACTGTGAAACTGGAACATACTCTTTCACCAGATTAAATACAGATGTAAAGCTATCAAGATTAAATAACCAATCAGGGCCTGTTCCAGGTTTATTGAGAGTATGTTCATTGAACTGAACATTTGCAGACTCTTCAATAATTATGGAAGCTTTGATGTATACTCTATAAGCCTTAACATGTGAAGAGTACCCAACAAAGTACCCTCTGCTGATTTCTCAGCAAACTTGGCTAAATGATCTTTAGTATTCAAGATGGTGCATTGACATCCAAATGGTTTGAGAAACCCAATAAATGGTTTTCTCTTGTGCCAAATTTCATAAGGAGTCATACCATGGGTCTTAACTACCAATACTCTGTTTTGGACATAACAGGCAGTGTTGACTGCTTCTGCCCAAAAAGTTATTGGAAGTTTGGCATCAGACAACATGGTCTTTGTAGCCTCAATTAGTGTCCTATTCCTTCTCTCAGCAACACCATTTTGTTGTGAAGTCCTAGGAGTACTAAATTGTCTTGTGATACCTTTAGATTCACAAAAAGAATTTAGAACATGATTCTTGAATTCTGTTCCTTGATCTGACCTAATTATTTTTACATGGTGGTCACTTTCATTCTCCACCCTAAGTATGAATGACTTTAGGATCTCAGCAGTTTCATCCTTGGTATTTAAGAAAAATACCCAGATATACCGAGAGAAATCATCAGTGATCACCAAGCAATATGATTTTCTACCAAGACTTTTAACACTTGTGGGGCCAAACAAGTCCATGTGCAGTAAATGTAGGACTGTTGTGATTGAATTTATCTCTTTGGCATGATGAGATGATTTATGCTGCTTGCCTTTCAAGCATGCAACACATTTATCAACACAAATGAATTCTTTTGTTGGTAAACTAGTTACTAAGTTATTTTTGACAAGTTTATTCATATTTTTTAGATTTACATGACAAAGTCTTCTATGCCAAAGAGATGATTCATCAAGTGAAGCTTTTGAGACAAAGCAACTTATGTTACTGAGTGGTGTAGTTGTGCTCATGTCAAGCATGTACATGTTATTTCTTCTTGGAGCCCTGAGCAAAATTTGATCATTTGGAATAGCAAATCCTGGCTTTAAAACAATACAATCATGCTCAGTAAACAACATGTTGTGCTTTTGATCACACACCTGTGATACACTCAGTAAATTGTAGTTAAGTTCTTTAACAAAGTTCACATTCTCAAAACTTACACGCCCATTTGAAATAGATCCTCTGCCTGTGATATACCCTCATACTGGATCTCCACCGAATGCAACAGACCCTCCAAAGAATGGTTCGTAGTTATGAAGGTGAGTCTTGTTGCCTGTCATGTGCCTGGAGCAGCCACTATCCACTATCCAAAGATTACATCTTGCATCATGCTGCTCCTGCACATAACAAATTCGGTTAGTGTCTTTTGGGAATCCAAGCCATAGTGGTCTTGGGTTTGCCTTCTGCATTATAGTAAGTAAAACGTTTCAAATGCATGTTAGGTAGAATAGATGATGCACTGGTTGATGAGGTCAAAGGTGGTTCAGATTCTTTTCTTGTCCAGGTCATGTTACCCTTTCTAGTAGACATAAAGGGGTTTGGCTTCTTCATTTTCTCATCGGAAGTAATTTTGTGGCATGCTTCCGATGACCTTCTAGGAGATGGTCTTGTGTTCTGATTATGTAGTGATGATCTGGGTAGAGCTTCCGAAGACTTAGAATGGTTTCTTTTTCTTTTCTCATCGGAAGCAGGTGCAACTTTCGATGATTTCTTCTGACTCTTTAATTTTCTTTTCTCTGAGACACCTTGGTTATCTTCCGATGAAGAGAATGACCGTCTAAAGTGTCTGTATGATGGTTTTGATTGCCTGATGGGTTGACTGCGTCTACTTGGATTATAGAGACAGTCAGCAGCAAAGTGATCAGAATCTCCACACATTAGACAATTTATGAGCTGTTGCCTTTCTACCTGAGAAACCTTGTCTTGGGGACCAGATTTAAGGTTTGATTTTTAAGGTCCATTACCCTTCTTTCTATTGTGCACTGGAGGATTGCTCAAATACTTATTTTGTTTTGAATTTTGAGAATCTGTTGTATTTTCCTCAGAAGAGATGGTGCCTTTGTCATGTTCAGTGGATTGTTTTGGTTTTACAAAAACAGTTGTATTGATTTGTTTTTATTTATAGTTTTTTCTTTTAGAAACTGTTTTGGTTTTTATTTCTGGCACCACCACCTCTTCCTCTGTGGTATCCTCAGCAGAAGTGTTATCAGACACTTCTGATTCACTATCCACCATGTGGACTCCAAGTTCCTCATCAAACACAAGTTTGATTTCAGGTTTGCACTTAACTTCTACCTGTGGAGTATATACAACTGGTGGTTCCACACTGTTATATCCCAGCCCAGTGGTTTTCCCTTTAGCTAGATCAGAAATGCTATTCATTTTCCACATTTTTTCAAATTTCTCACCCTGACTGAGAAATTTATCCCTGTATGATTCAGCCAGTACAAGTTCAGTCTTAGCAGTTGTTAATCTTTTTAAAAGATCATTTATTTGACAAATGTAGTTAGTCTCTTCATGCTTGAGACTTGATACTGCTTTTTCCAATGTTTCAATCGTTTCTTTATAATCTTTTTCAGCTTTGTAAAATTCTGCTTTAACAACTTGTATTGACTCAAGTTCATTACATACTTGTGCATTAACTCTTTTATAAGCATATTATTTCTCTAAGCATTCAAGTGTACACACATTATCTATTACCTTAGATGATGAGCTGGCATCATTTGCCATGAAGGCATTGTTTGAGATTGATGCATCTTCTGCTTGAAAACTCCAGTCTAAAAAATCATGATGCTCAGCAACATTTGCATTGATGGTTTGATTTGTTGCTTGCTGATTGATTTGCCTTTCTCCTGTTGTTGGCTGATTTCTTGGTGCTTTGCATTCTCTTGCAAAGTGCCCAAGCTGCTGACAGTTGTAGCATCTGATTCTGGATTTATCCAGTCCAAAACCGGTTTTCATGTTATGTTTCTTAAATTGCCTCCCTGTTCTTTGATAAAATTTCTTTGCTCTGAAAGATATCATGGCCATCTGATAATTGATGTCCATCTCTTCTAAATCATCAGCAGGAATTCCTTCTAAATCTTCTTGACATAACTGAAAATAGTTTGTTTCTTCAGTTAATAAAGCTCCTGGGCCAGGGGTAACCAAAGGTACAGATTGTGCAAAGGGATTGTTATTTGAACTTGATGGTGTGGGTACTTCAGAATATGAGGTGTTGGGTTGGCTTGGTTGTGCAGTTGAATGAAACACAAGCTGATAACTCTGAAAGGATGAATTTTGAGTAAGAGCATACAATGCAGCTGATCCTGAATGAAATACAGTTGATGTTTTTGATTCCTGAGAGTCAATCTCCATTTTATATGCACTTAAGATACCAAATAATTCTCCAAGAGTCAGTGTCTTCAAGTTTTCAGTTCTTCTGATGGTGACTGAATAGATGTTCCAGGCCTTTGGAAGAGATCTCAGAAATTTTCTGAGCACATCTTGATTATCCAGCGTTACCCCTGCAGTGGTTAGCTCATCTACAAGTTGGACATACCTTAGGTACTGAGAAGACATGTTCTCATTGTCTTCATGGCAGAAGTTTTCAAACTTCTGTTTCAGCATATCCTTCTTGTTTTCTTTGACATCATCCGAACCTTCATACATCTGCTGCAGAGAATTCCACAACTCTTTAGCTGATTTTCATTTCTTGAATGCATGTATAATAGAGTTGGGAATTGACATCTGAATAAGCCACAAAGCCTTTGAATCCACTTCCATCCTCTTATAATCCTCATCTGAATACATGGATGGATCCTTTGGTACAACAGCTCCACCGGCTCCAGCAGCAGCAACTGTAGGAATGTAGGGACCTTCAAGAACAGACTTCCAGAGTTTGAAGTCTTGATTCCTGATGAACCCTTCCATTCTGACTTTCCACGTATCAAAGTCTTCAGGGGTGAACATCGGTGGCTTGTTGAGTGTCCCATTTTTTGTATCATGCTTGTTTAATGCAGCCATTTGAACAAACAACAGATTATGAGATTCGTAGTAGTAAGATGTAAGAAGATATACAACTGGTAACTTAAGGATCATTAGTCACTTAAGCTTAAGAGCCAAGGCTCTGATACCACTTGTTGGATCGGTTTGTTTAATTCAAACAACACACAAACAGAATCTTCTCACAATCAATCTAATAGACGCGGAATATCTATTAGAAAGATCTTACAAACACTTAAGGATGAACAAATAATCTTTGAATAAACAGTAAGAACACAAGAGTTAATTCAAGCTCAAAGATATATTTCTCTCAAAGTATAACAAGTGTACAACGAACAAGCACACACTTAGTTGGTTTACAATGAGAGGTTATATAGCCAAGGCTACAACCGTATACACGTAGGAATACAAATTGGGTATACTAGACAAGTACATAACGTAAAGCTTATTCTAGTATGAGGAGTGCCTTAACAGGCTAAGACACTCAATTACAATTATTACAAATATAGACATTGACTTAACCAAAGACTAGCTGGATACACAAAGCATTTAATGTTGATGATCTTCAAAGCTTCAGATAATCTTTTGCATTTAATGCTGATGAAGAAAAGTAAGGTGCTGTCTAATTTTAGGTATGTTCTTTTTGTATTTAATCAGACCAGCATGTCTTGTGTCAGTCCCTTTTGTACTATGCAAGTAATCCGCTACAGTCTACGTCAGAGGATAAACCTCGGAAGTCTTTCTCTTTGTCTTTGGTGCAAAAGAAGATTCCACGGAAGCTTTATGTCTTCGGAAGCTTTTAAGTCTTCTGAAGCTTTAATACCTTTAAGTGTTATTCTTCCAAAGCAGTTGTCTTGTATAACCTTTGGCAGGAACAAGTTATCCTTCGGAAGCAATGCTGCTTCCGAAGAATCACTTCTTCCTTCCGAAGGCTTTTAGTCATTGAAGCTCCTATACTTAGACAAAATAAGAAGTTTGGTGAGCATCAGCCTTTATTAGTCTTTACAAATATCACATTAAGTTTCTATGAACCTAAACAAACCATTTAAACTTGGGGTTTTGAGTCGGTGAACTACTATAAATCAGCACTAATAAATAGTATATTTCCGCAAATAACTAATGTTTTACGATAAGGCTTTAGGAAGAGAGGCAAATTCAAGAAGTTAGTAGGTATGATTATGAACTCATGTAAATTGCATCTAGTTGCTCGTTTCCTTTATAATAAACACCATTATTTCAACTATTTGATCAAAACTTGGGAACTCATCAATTTTTTATTTGAATCTTTATTTTCATGTATATCAAGTACTCACCTATGATTAAATATCGAGATTTCACTTAATTATGAAGGTTAATGTGACAATTCACAAATTCCAGGTTAGAATCATAACTCGAAAATAAAGAAAATGAGTGTAAGCGAAATTTCGAAACGAAGCTCCGATTTCAAGATACACTGATTCGAATATAGCGTTAAATAAGAGATCATATATTTTGAACTTTTCAGGTCTTGAAATTATAATAATTTGAAAGAGCTCGAAAAATCGTGAACGTGGGCGAAAACGGCGCGTAAAACGGAGTTCGTATGCTCCCGGAATCGCGAAAACAAAATTGAAAAGTAACTAGGGCGGCAGAGGTACGCGAAGGAAATCCTCCGCGGTACGCGACGGAAGCAGTACGCATAAAAATCTGCTTTTCTTGATCAGAACTCATTTTTAGTCGATATTTTCGATTTCCAGACGTCTAAACTCAAACTTTTACCCCCAAATCTCAGTTTTGAAGCCATTTAAGCATCCGGATCAAGTTAAGGAACGTTTCTACAAGTCCTGATCTTCATTTCTATCCGAGAAATCCGTCCGAAAGGGTAATGATTCGACCTCTTCTATTAGTTTGATAAAATATGAGTTAAATCTAGATTTTAATAGTGATATCATGGTTATTGTTGTTGATTATTGCCTAGATGATGGCTAGGAATAGTTAGAAATCAAGAACTCGACAGGTTAACGGTGAAATCTTTGTTTTGATCCGTTATAATGTCCGATTATCATGAAACCATCTCATAGATCATGATGATTTTAACCATTTGATTATAACGATGGTTGTGATTGTCCTGATCATTCTTTGGAATAATCAATGACAAGGATTAACTATTTCTAAACCTGGAATCCATTGAGAAAATGTTTTGGTGATATAATCAACAACAATACTAAATTGGTTAATCTAGAAATGTCCTGATTAAACCCACAAGTTATAAGTTTTTTAATAAGAACCTAAATCATTATAGGTTCTCAGTTAACACACGTTGTGAGATATTAAACTAAGGAAAGTTCTGAGAGTCAGATTTAGCTTAAGTAACTTATAGAACTCTAATAACATACAGGTTTGGAGTTCAAGAACTAGTGATACGAACGTTGTGCATTGTTACTGATTTGAATCAACTCAGGTGAGTTCACGAACCCCTTTTCTGTATTTTGGCTTTTGAACTCGGGGAATGAGAAAACATAAAAACTCATTTGAAATATCTTGATTATTGTGAAGCTTTGAAACGATTTTGATACATTTTGTGAAACATGATACCTGATTTGATCAGGTGGAACTCTGAAACGCTTTCGCTACATTTTGTGAAACATGATACCTGATTTGATCAGGTGGAACTCTGAAACGCTTTCGCTACATTTTGTGAAACATGATACCTGATTTGATCAGGTGGAACTCTGAAACGTTTTCGCTACATTTTGTGAAACATGAAAACTTATTTGCATCATGTGAAATGCTGAAACACTTTTGAAACATTTTGTGAAACATGAAAACGAAAGCGTTGTAAAACATTTGGTTGAAACATGTGACAGTGGGGAGAACACATGACCGAACTTGTCATTATTTCACGGGTTACACCTTTGTCGCTAAGTCCCTTATTCTGTAACCGTTAACCGTGGGGGGGGGGGCGTGATTATTGAGAATAGATTTTATTTGTGATTGACAATCCTCGCCCGTGGTTCGTAGCTAAAACCACGACTGGATGTCGAGCGGGCGCACAATAAGGCTAAACACACAATGTCTTGCGACAAGGACATTGGGAAGGGGCAAACACTGAACTCGTCAGCTCGGTTACGGGAGCCCAGGAGTTATAATTGGACAGTTGGTCGGGAACTAAACACGACATTGTTGGAAGGAACAATGTTCGCACTGGATACCAATGTTTTACTCCCTGTTTGGGACATAAATATAAATTAACCCTTTTTATGCAGTCATTTGTATCGTTTGAGATACATTACATACATTTTTAACAAATAAACTTGTGAACTCACCAGCAATATGCTGATTGTTTAAAATCTTGTTTTCTCAGATGCATAATAATACAGGGGGTGGAGCTGGGAGCTTAATCTTTGGAGACCTATAGTAGAGTCTATGATAAATAGACTCAATAGTGTGATACATAGCATATTATATATGTGTAATAGAATTATGTATATATGTGTGTGAAACTCAGTTAAAACTATTATTACATTAGGCTTGTGGCTAATGTAGTTGTAACATGGGTTTGTAATATAGAAACATATGTGTATTTTGTTATAAACAATGACTGTGAAACCTTGAAAGTCACACGGTACGCTTCCGCAACGACAAGGGTGTGACAGTTAATATTCTCATGCATTGATGAGATATATATGACCCATATAACCTTATATGAGTCGTATAGTTATTGGCTAACAAACAAATCTCCGACACTACAATGTTATATGACATGTATAACTCATACGCAACACGCATAAAATGGTGACCGGTGTATGATTAACAAAGGATGATACAAAAATACTAGTTAGTCACGTGAATGTGAAATGTGCAGGGTACGTTCTGATCCCTATACAAGTTGTCAAGTTGGCCAGCAAATTCATGCATCTTAGCTTTTTAATTATATATGTAACAATTCTTAGCTAGTTAGTTGAACAAAAGTAAAAACAAAAAGCAAAATTTATATATCTTTCATTTAAGAGATCGAATTAACTTTGTGTACGTAACTCGGTTAAAGAAACTAACTTTTGTTTTTGTCAAAAATTTGACTTATAATACGAATGTAAGCAACTACAAAACCTAATATAAGCCAAAGATCTTTATCCAAAAAATATATATATACGCCAAAGACATTGTTATCCAGTGGAGATGTAGTAGGATAATGATCATGAACCATAAAGTCCGGGGTTTAAATCTCACAAGGAGTTTTTCTTAAAGTATTGAGTTTCCTAATTCTAAAAGGGTGACTTGGTGGTGTTTATGAACAGATGATACTGCTGATGACACGATAATGCTTCAGCGATTTGTCGGTGATAATATAGATGCAAAAAATGTCATTTTCTAGCATTCATCGATCTACGTACAAATAAAATAAAAGTCATTTGTCTTGAACTAAAAAAGATGACTGAAGATTACGCAAAATATAATCTTTAAAGTTACTTGCCTTAATTTTTTCTTATTTTTTTTAAAGAGGTTACATAAAATGGATGAAAAAGAAACTGTTGAACAACTTATTATCTTGGTATGCATTCTAGATACTTTTAATTTCCAACAACTCAAAACGTGTTTTCCTTGATTGGATGCCACTAAATTTTTTATCAAAAGTAATAGATTTTGTAATTATTTACTAAGTGCCACATGTATGAATTATATCTTTAAGAGAAATTAATAGCATTTTTTGATGAATGTATGATATACTATGTTATTAATTCGTGTATTACACCAGATTGAAAATAAAATATTAACTGGTTATTAATGAAAATTTTGAAATATAAAACGATATTTTATTATAAAATGATTAAATTATGTTTTAATAAGTACTTTAGTATTAAAATGTTACTTAAAAATTTCATGATCTTCTTAATTTGTAACAGTTAAGATCTTTGAACTATCAGCTTCAATTACTTTTACATAAAAAACTAATTGTGGAAAATACGAAGGTAAGGTATTATTCGTGTAATTATTAAAGTTAAAACACAAGGGAAAAAATGTAATTTTCTCAATCATTTATATAACTTTCAATTTTTTAAGAAATTATTTTTTAAATCTCATTTTAAAACAAAAGTTATTTCTTTTTTAAAAAATACCGTTTAAAATACAGTTTATATTTCATTTCATTTTAAAAAAAATTGTAAGAGAATTTGTTTTTTATAAACCTTCTATTTCTAAAAATAAATATTGTTTACATGAAAAGGTAAAAAGTATATCATTAGTCATATATATGTAAAGATGACAAAGCTAACAAACTTAATTCAATATATATATACACACACACATGTATTACTTATTTTGTTAATAAAATAAACCAAATTCAAAAAAAATGTATATTTTTTAATTGAACCAAAACCGAATTTACAATACAAACATAGTTAGAAACTAAACTTAAAACCAAATCATCAATTCGGTTTAGTTTGTTCGGTTATAGAAATGATTTAGTTTTTTTATACCCTATCAATATAGCAACAAACATAACAAGAAATCGAAATAAAGTAATTGACTAAGTAACTAATAAATTAATAAAGTGTTAAGAAAATCAACTAATTAATTATATATTAAATACACATATGACTTATATTAAACATTTAAAATATTTTTAATAAATTATAAAGAGGGTTACTTCTAAAAATAAAAAAATACAAATTAATAGTAACGAAGCATATGTTATGAGTTTTGAACTAAAGACATCATGTTTAGAAGAAAATTAATAAACCAATTGATTTAAAGCATCATTACGTATTATGAGACTGATATATACAAATAAAATTGCGTCTTTTTTTAATTGAGGCCCAAAATTTTGAAGACCATAAGCAACCACCTAACTTAATTAGAAAAGAGTTGCTTCTGTAACGTATATTATTTGTAGTAGTCTCAATACCACAATTCATCATTCAACAACTAAAATATCATAAAATGGTGATTTGCATATGCCTAATATACACAAGTGTCCACCATGACATGCATAATGTATAATTAGGCTTGATCATCAAATGCTCGTTAAAGTGACACTTACTCATGTTATTATCAAGCTATTTCAGCATGACACATATTATTATAATCATCAAGTGAAGAAAACAAGCGATCATGGTTATGACGTGAAGAAGAAGAAATTTGTTTCTTTCTAATTTTCAAACATTTATAATAATTCATACTACTATTCTCTTTTTCATCCACTTGTTTTATGTTCATGACTTATAACACATATTTTTTACTTGCACCCACCCTGTAATCACCACATATAATTTAAGAATCATTAACAATCAGAATTTGTATGCATATTTATTATTGGTCAAGCATAAAACTCATCCATAGAATTTGCAACACAATTAAAATAGTAACCTCTTCCATTTAGAGTTAACACATCATCCAACTGTACTAAGGTGTTTTGCCTATAATATTAACAAAAACAATGAAAGTGACAAGTAAAATGACCACATTATCTGTCATTGTAAACACGTTTTGTAGCATATTGCACTTAAATACATTATAATTTAATTAGTAGGTTTGGATGAAATTTTGATGATAACTAAATGCTGATAAACAAAGAAGATTATGGAAAGTAGGAAACGATTTTTTTTCTCTTTACATAATTAGTATATATGCCCGTATATATACAAGCTAGACTCTACGGTAGAGTATAGGTTTTATACGCTCGTATACAACTGTAGTCTGTATAGACCTTATCCATGATCCTTATATTATTCGAATCTTGAATTTAGGATTTGATTGGGTCATGTAACATCCAAACCGATTATATATCGATTAATATTAGAGAATAAACAACAAAACTAAATCCAAAAGACTAATGGCTGATATAGTTCATTTACTTATAAACCCCACATTTCAGTGTTTATACAACCAATCCATAACAGTTAAGTGGTTGATGTACACACTAGTTTTGTTTATAACCCATCGGGCTAAGAGTTTTCTTTCAACATCCATTAATTATAGCTTGCCTTATGTGTGTGCACGATAATTCATTTGCATGTGACTGTCCATATTATACACACACCTAACGCTAAATCACTATATATACGCCTCATATATACCTATATAGGGCGTATAAAGAAACCAATCATTAATTATCAAATTTCTCAGCATTAATAACTAGCCTCTTATACATCTCGTATATGCCTATGTAGGTCATATAGGTTTAGTGGCGGATCCAGGATTTTTTCAGTGGGTTCACCATTTTCCGACTTTTTAATTAAATAGAACCGGACATAAAAATTTCTGGGTCGGGTTGACGGTTTGAGTCTTGTAATGTTCTCTGCGTAATAACAATGTGATATATTAAGTAAAAGATTAAAATTACAAAACTTCGTCATTAAAGAGTTCGAAGGCACATAGTACATTTTCGTTTAAGATTTCTGAACTTCAGACCAAGCGGGAGTCAAGGGGGACACACGCCCTTGTGGGGTCCAAGGTGACGGTCCTGCTGGCCATTCAGCAGACATGGGTCAAGGGGGCAACGCCCGTTGTAGGGTTCGGGGCAACGCCCCGAAACCTAAACGAAATTTGCTAAGTTTGTATAACCAACATTAACTTGATCCGAGGGTTTAACTATTAATATCTACCGTTTTGCTTGCTAAGTTTATATGACCGGAAAGTAATTTTAACACGATCATATAGAAATTTAATCATCGATTATCAAGATTTCTCTAACAAAGATCACTTGCCTCAATTAAGTTGACAAATTTCTGTGAAAATTATAATAAGAATTCACTCTTAAAAATCTTAATGGGTTCATCTAAGGGTTCACCCCGAAAATATTAATGGGTTCACCCTATTGTTTAACTCTTTTAAAAAAAAAATTTCCTACTAACGAGTCGAAGCTCGGTGGGTTCCTGTGAACCCATTCCCATATGCTACATCCACCACTGTATAGGTTCTATACTAGGCCTATACGAAACCAAACATTGCATAATCAATATGTGTCAAAAAAAGGTTATACGTGTCGTTAGGTTTCTACCCGACTTATAGTGTTGGTAGGGTGTTAAATCAAAAAAGATCGTGTATAAATAACCAGACCTTAAAGATATGATATAATAGAGGTTTAATAATGAAATTTGGTGATGATTTAATTTTAAATATATTAAAAAAAATAGAAAAGGAAATGAGGTTCCATCTAGTCCTCATGCACACCCCACACCATGTTCTTTCACACGTAACAAATACACCTTTTACAAAAGCATTTCACGAAGTGTTAGCATGTGAATTAATTTTCGTTTTCTTTTTTTTTTAATAGACCGGAAATTAACAAGTAGTTCTTAAAAATTTCATCTTAGTTAAATTGCAGATGATTTTACAACTCTACTACTACTGAATCCCTTTCATCTAACATTTTCTTGCAAGAAATCATAAGCGGATACACATTATACCTATCGGAAGGCTTCACTCAATAGTAACCCATGCAATAGTGTAATTTTTTTTCTAAAATGTAAGCTCAAACAACTTAGGTTCCATGACTTATTAATGTAACTAGCTATCTGAATCTAACTTAAGGCTGTCATAACGGGTCAGACACGACATGTTAAGACACGAAACACGAACTGGTTAGACACGAACACGACACGAATTCTTATCGTGTCTGTTTTTTCAAACACGAACATGACCCGTTAAAAACACGTAAACACGAAATGACCCGTTAAGGAACCTGTTAACAGTTAACACTATAAATGACATGTTAAAGAACCTGTTAAAATCCGTTAAAGAACCTGTTAAAACCTGTTAAGGAACCCGTTATCGGTTAACCACATATTTTATTATATTATTTATTATAAATTTGAAATTTTAAACATGTCTTAACATGTCTTAACGGATCTTAACAGTATTAACAAATCTTAACAGGTTTTAACGGGTCTTAGCGGGTTTTACATGTTTAGACACGAAAAATAAACAGGTCTTAACGTGTCGACCTGTTTTAGACACGAAACATGTTAAGGGTAAACACAAAAATGTTAAAGTCGTGTCGTGTCGTGTTAACGTGTTCGTGTCTGAAATTGCCAGCCCTAATCTAACTGAAATCGAATCTTATTCTAAGTTCTACTTTTGTCATCAATAAATCTCGTTTTATGGTTGATTTTAAAAGGGGTTGTAATTTGTGATTGGCATTTAATGTTTTAATGATATTTGAACTTAAGCTTTTGAATTATGGTTATATATTATTTTAAAGTTGTTATAATTAAGTAGATATATGAATGCTTGTCGAACTTTTTGAGTAAAGGAATCATATATATAAATATTAATGACCCATTTATTCGTTAAGTGATACATTTTACTCGTTTTAACATATAATGAACCGGTTTGATCGACCCTTTTAACAAACAAACCCGTTTGGCCCAATTTTATTGAGCCGTTTTTTGCTCCCATTAAACAAAAATCATCGATCAGTCGCTACTAGAAAGGTTCATGCATTATTATTCTTCTTGTTTCATTGTAAAGTTAAGTTGGAATGAAGTACTCAACATCCAATCACATTTTATGCTAAAAGACATCATTCGACAATATATATATATATATATATATATATATATATATATATATATAGGGCAAGGTATAAAAAATAACCCTCATCTTTTGCTACAACTACATAACCCATTTCAACCAATCATAAACTTACACATAAGTATTTCATTAAAATATTAAAAAGTGCATCATAGTCATTTACTCATTTTACATTTATAAGTTTTTCCCCCATCTTTTTTAAACATTAATAACTTTTTTATAATATATTATTTTTTTTAAAAAAATTGCACCATTATATTCGTCTCATTTTTCTCTTTAAATCCGTTATAATCTCGAATAATTTTTTTTCCTTTTTTTAGATGCCATATATTTACATCATTGTAATGAGCTTCAATATAACAAATTTATTTGAAATTTTTTTATAAATGATAAATTACAGTGATGTAATTTACATTGACGTAATTTATCGTGATGTAGTTTACATTGACGTAAAATTCGGTTTCGGTTTTTTTCGGTTAATTTGGTTCCGGGTAATTTATCATTGTTAGAAAAAATTCAAAATAATGTGCTATATTTATGCTCGTTATATCGATGTAAATAATGGACAATGAGAAAAAAAATTAAAAAAAGTAGTCAACATTATAACGGAAAATAAAGAAAAATTTACATCACCGTAAATAATGTGTTACGTCACCGTTAATTATGTCATTGTAAATTACTTCATTTTGTGTTACATTACTTCATTTTGAGTTACATTACTGTAATTTACCATTGTTAGAAAATATTTCTAATTAATTTGCTATCGTTAAGCTCGTTACAATGATGTAAATACATGACATCAAAAAAATAAAAAAAACTAGTCGAGACTATAACGAAATTAAAGAGAAAAATGAGACGAGTATAATGGTGCAATTTTTTTTAAAAAATAATATAGTATAAAAAAGTTATGAATGTTTAAAAAAAAGGGGGGTAAACTTTACATAAATGACAAATGTCCTAAATGCCCTTCATACTAAAGACAAATAAATTGACACGTGGCACGATCCTACACTTACCTTTTTCAAGTAACCATTGGATGATGATTAATGGGTTGTAGCAAAAGATGAGGGTTATTAAAAATTACATCCTATATATATATATATATATATATATATATATATATATATATATATATATATATATATATATATATGGTCTTGTTCATGTCAATCAACATCATAAAAATACTATCATGCTTACAAACTTTAGATACAAACATAATAGTTTGCGTTAAGGGAGAATCAATTACATTCATACAAAGGATGGCATCATTACTCTTTGAAGGAAAATACATGGTATCATATTACTAAATCTTTAAAGCATCGAACATTGTTATGGATCCAAATCATTGTAAGGAACAAGACTTGTGACACATAGATTGTATGACAATTGATGTGAGATTTATAGGTCTAATAGATTCTCTCATATATCAGACTAGTATTTTAGGTTAAGTTCTCATGTTCAGTATATAATATTAATAGTATGAGAGTCAACTCAGCGTGATGGCAGATGGCATGTAAGGAGCCAACCGTGATCAACGAGGACGTTGACCCTTAAGGAAGGTTGATTACTATCAATACACACTATTAGAATGCATGAGATTTATTTCACATCGGTTGTATGATGAGCAATTAATGTGTGATTTATAGGCAAAATGAATTCTCTTACCCATCAGACTCGTCTTTTAGGTTGAACTATCTTGTTTGATCAGTATTACATATCCTGTTATGAATGAATACCTGTTACTAACAAAATTTTCTATCATTTTCTTATCCCATTTGGAATGTTATATTGGCCCGATTGTTACTTCGAGAATCACAGCCTCGTTAAAGTGGTACTAATTTAATTCAATCATTTTACAAAGATATTGAATTTGAGATTATTAGGTTTGTTGTCCGGACCTAGCGACCTTTAGAAATATAATTATATAAGAGAAAATTAAATAATTAATATAAGAGAAAAGTCAGAAAAATAAAATTAAGAACAACAATGCGTATCCTCAGTGACATATATTAAAAAGATTTTATTACTTATGTAACATTTAGCATTTTACTTTTAACCTTCTATGTTTTATTTGACCCTTTTATTGCATTGAAAACTTCATAAATATATAACCAATTTTTAACTTTGTTTAAATTATATCACTCGTATGTGTTTTTTTAATTTGGTTACTAAAGAAAGGGTGGTAAGTTGATCATTTACCAATCGGGGTATGATCGACACATTTGAAGGGTTAATTAGGTTAAAATAAATAAATTTGTTTATCCTAAAAAGTATAAAAAAGGATTTTAAGCATTAGATCGTTAATTAACGATTATAATGAAATCAAGTTGTTGCATTTATGTGAAAAGATTATATTTTAAAATAATTGTTAAAAGCATTTTGCAACATTTATTAATAGTATACAAAGAGATTATATTTTAAACATGTAGAAAGAAAATTAAGAAAATAGAAGGAGAAAGGTTATTAAGAAAAAAACAAATCGTATATAATATATGCGATAAACCTTATACTTAAAAGCATGTCGCAACGGTATATTTAAAAACACGAATGATTCAGAATGTTGTAAAAAAATATTAAGAAAAACAAAAATGATTGAAATGTAGAAAAAATATTATGCAAAAATTAGAATTACGAAGCCCGAAAGCGTATTTAAAAATGTAAAAATACATCGTAGCTAACTCGACCAATTAACATTTAAACAAAAATGTAAGTATAACAAAGCAAGTTGCAATATTAAGCCGAAGTATAAGGAAAATTATAATTTAAAAGTAGAGAAAAATACAATTTGGCAAAAAAATGTATGGTTCGGAATTCGAACCCACACCCCCTCTATTAATGACTGCTTTTGTTGATTTTTTTATCAAGTTTTCAACCTTATTTAAACGCTCATAATATTTACATACGAAATAATTTTTTTGAAAAAAATATACCATAAAAACAAGCATTTTTTTATCTTCAAAATTAATATAGTGTTGTAGAAAAACTTTTGTTTTTTTAATTCATCCTGTCTTTTGTACAGGGCGTTACGTCTTTTGTACATGTCATTGTGTCTTTTGTGTTTCCAGCTCAATGTTGTATTTTCCTGAACAATTTAAGACACAATGATGAATATATAATGTCAAGCAAAGATAACTCAATGACGAGTATGAATAACACAATGATCTTGAAAAAAGACACAATTATCTGTAAAAAAACATAATGACGAGTATGAACAATTTTATACAGGTCATTTTGTCTTTTGTACAGGATATTGTGTCTTTTGTATATGTCATTGTGTCTTTTGTGTTTCCTGCTTAATGTTGTGTTTTCTTAAACAATTTAAGACACGATGATATTGCAGAATTCATAACGTCAAGCAATGATAACACAATGACGAGTATGAATAACAAAATAATCATTAAAAAAGACACAATTACCTGTAAGAAAAACACTAAAAAGATAATTATATATAAACGTTTAAGAAAGATACAATAACAATAACTAGAGACAATAAACTGAAAAAATTTCATTTTTTATGGCAACACTATATTCATTTTAAAAATAAAAAAAATTCTCGTTTTTATGATATATGTATTTTTTAAAATAATATCGTACGTAAAAGTTATGAACGTTTAAAAAAATGTGGGGGTAAAGTGATCATGACTAAATTAACCTCAAACAAATTTTCTCACTATAATTTTGAATTTCTTAATTAAATTTGATTTTATGATCTAATGGTCAATGATCATTTTTTAACTCTTTAGGTTAAAAACACTATTTAGTGGAACGTAACTCTTGAAACCGAAAAAAAAGTTAAGTTGATTATACTTTTACAAAGTTCCTCTTTTCATAAGAGTATTCAAAGTAGATTCTTTGTTCAATTCATATACCTATAATTCTTTGTTTAAGGAATTTGATGTAAATGGCTTGATTTTTTTTAACAAACCCTCGATCATCCAGTATCATCCTGGCAAATAGATCACCCTTACACCCAACTCACTATGTGAGACTCCAAGTCACTATCTCTCATAAAGAGAAGTTAAAATGTTACAACCAAACTCTAAGCAATTTGATTATGTATGCCCTGATAATATTCACATCTTATTCTCTTATTCTCTATGCTTAAAATTTAGCTAAATCTTACAGTTATCCTTAAAATTGTTTATCTTCTAAAAACTTCATAGTTAATACCTGTAAATATGAAGAAGAATAGTAACCCTTCAAATATGGTAGATTTAATTAATGTCCACTTCTAAAAATATAAAAATAGAGTATGAGAACAAGGAATGAGTTGAAGTATGACCACTCCTCTTGCCCTAACCTAGTTGTAATAACAAATAATTTTTTTAGATGCATGACTTTAGTAATGTAAATATAAGATGAAGTCTTGGGGGCTGCTAGCGGTACCTCCTAACTTCTCCTGAGAGATCTTGTTTTGAGTCTCGTCTTTTTATGAGCAATTGTTTTTTAGATAAGTAAATGTTTTTCCAGTAAGATTAAGTTGTTCGTTTAACGAGTGGTGGTGGTTAATTGATTTATAAATATGAGATGCCTGAAGTCAAACGTATCGTATTTCTACTAAGCGTAGTGGTGGAAAACAAGGCAAAACAGACCAATCACATGTAAAAGATGTTATTCAATAATTGAAAACAAGTAAAGAAAATTAAGAGACATACAATCACGGGTTGGATAAAAATCCAAAGAAGATAAGCTTTTTCTTCACGGACAAATATATCCACCAGCTACAGACAAACATCACACCACACCCACAGATTCAGATTTCCAAACTCTGGTTTTCGAGATATATATATATAGGGGATATAATTTTTAATAACCCTTATCTTTTGTTACTACCCATTAACCATCATCCAATGGTTACTTTTATAGGATCACGCCACGTGTCAGATTCTTTTTTTTTCCTTTTTTTTAATATAAAGGACATTTAAGACATTTGTTATTTAAGTAAAGTTTACCCCCTTTTTTTAAACATTCATAACTTTTTTATACTATATTATTTTTTTAAAAAAATTGCATCATTATACTCGTCTCATTTTTCTCTTTAATTTCGTTATAGTCTCGACTAGTTTTTTTTTATTTTTTTGATGTCATGTATTTACATCATTGTAACGAACTTAAAGATAACAAATTAATTAGAAATTTTTTTCTAACAATGATAAATTACAGTAATGTAAAAAAAATGAAGTAATGTAACACAAAATGAAGTAATTTACAATGACATAATTAACGGTGACGTAACACATTATTTACGGTGATGTAAATTTTTCTTTATTTTCCGTTATAATGTTGACTACTTTTTTTAAATTTTTTTCTCATTGTCCATTATTTACATCGATATAACGAGCATAAATATAGCACATTATTTTGAATTTTTTCTAACAATGATAAATTACAGTGATGTAATATAACACATTATTTTATTTTATTTTTCACTAACAATGATAATTACAATGATAAATTACAGTGATGTAATATAACACATTATTTTGATTTTTTTCTCTAACAATGATAATTATAGTGATGTAATTTATCATTGTTCGAAAAAAATTTAAACTAATTTGTTGTCAATGTAAATTACATCACTGTAATTTAAACCAAATTCACCGAAAAAAAACCGAAACCGAATTTTACGTCAATGTAAATTACATCACGATAAATTACGTCAATGTAAATTACATCACTGTAATTTATCATTTTTAAAAAATTTCAAATAAATTTGTTATATTTAAGCTCGTTACAATGATGTAAATATAGGGCATCTAAAAAAAGCAAAAAAAATTAGTCGAGACTATAACGGAATTAAAGAGAAAAATGAGACGAATATAATGGTGCAATTTTTTTTAAAAAATAATATATTATAAAAAAGTTATTAATGTTTAAAAAAGAGAAGGGTAAAAACTTATAAAGGCAAAATGACTATGATACCCTTTTTAATATTTTAATGAAATCCTTATGTGTAAGTTTATGATTGGTTGAAATGGGTTATGTAGTTGTAGCAAAAGATGAGGGTTATTTTTTATACCTTGCCCTGGAGATATATATATATATACTAGGTTAGTATCCCGTGTATTACACGGGTTTAATAAAAAGTAATAAGTATTCAATAATATAAATTTAAAAATTGTAAATGATTTTTTGATTTAAAATACGATCAACATTACATAGAAAATAAAATAATAAGATTGTGTTATAAAAAATTCCTTTTTCAAAGTTTGGTTTTTAAACATTTAATTTTAAAAAGGTTGCTTTTAAAAAATGTCATTTTATTAAGAACTTTTTTTTATTAAAAAGGGTATAAAGAATATATAATTATATAATTATTATTTATTAAAGTTGTGCATTTATTAGGAGAGGGAAAAAAGAAAATTAGTGTGGGGATAATCTACATTTGTGATAAGTGTCCACCAATTATTTTGATTTATTAAATATATATATTCCTAAAGCTAACTGGCCTTGAAATCAGTGGTTCAAACGTTGAGATCAAATGTCGTTAAAAAAAATTTAAATCTGATCTCGATCTTGTATTAATGTATATATAGATGATGGAACTTTTGAAAATCACATTTAGATTTGAAAACCATGAAATAAACCATGTAACACATATATAACGTTATGCCCAAACATTACACATGTGTTACATGGTGTTACTAAATGTGCTTTAAATTTATGAATTCCCTACATACATGTGTGTATTAATTAAGGGGGCTGTTAGGGAGACACCCGACTGGATCCTCGGACACCCTCAATACGGCCCGTAAAGCCCTTTCCGGGTCGTATTGAAACGAATATTTCTGACAAAATCTGACACGTCAAATCATAGGGCTGACGCAGACTGACACGCAGTACATACGGCCCGTAAAGCCCTTTACGGCCCGTATTGAACGCCAATAATTTGAGCAGCGCAAATTATTTGACTTAACGTAATAGATGTATGCGTAAATTAATCGTTTGATATATATCTTCATGGCATACGTTATAATGCAATACTTGAATCAAAAATAAAACGCAGACAGGAACAATTTGATTTTCTAAACAATTAGGTTTTGGGGTTCTTTAACAAATTCAAACTCGTAAAGGTTTAACAATGTCGATGGGAGGCAACAACTTCGGTGATGAATATACGTGTGTCTATGAAACTGATCAGGTAACAAACTTATTCGTTTAACGGTTGTTAGTTTATAAAATCTTATACATTTTTTTTTCAGGTTTTTGCCGGTGTTGATGAACTTGTTGATTGGGCGATTGCTAGAAGGCGTGAAAATGGTTATGTGCTAGTTAGACGACGAAGCAAAACTAATGCAACCGGTGTAGTTATAAAAGTGTGGCTTAAATGCGATCGCGGTGGCGTGTATCACGGTGAACCAAAAGCTAGACATACTGGTTCGAAGAAGACTGGGTGTGAATTTGAGCTGATTGGTAGATACGAGAGAAGTTGTGGTGGTTGGAAGTTGCGTGTGGTCAATAATGAACACAACCACCTAGCGGCTGAACAACTAGGCGGTCATCCATATGCGATGAGATTAAATGAAAATGAAACCCGTCTAGTTGAGCAACTGTCAAACCAAAACATGTTGCCCCGTGATATACTTGTGACCGATGTCGAAGTGTCAGTCAAAAATAAGAGTAAAACTCAAGTCCCAGCTACCTTATTAGATAGGGTAAGTCGGGTGTCGAACCACGAGGAGTATTTGTGGATGGTGTAATTGCTACTTGATTTATGAACTAAACTTAACTAAACGGAAAATTTAAACTTGAATTAAAGAGTTTGTTTATTAAACTTGAAAATTAATTGCAAATAACTAAAATGGTTTTAAATAAGAATGACAAAGGTGATTCCTCCAAGATTTGGATTCAAAGATAGATAATTAAATTAGTTTTCAATTGGTAATTCACATAGACATGAACGTGTGAATTCATTGATTGTGACGCGCAAGGACCATTTGCTTCGATTGTGAAACAATGGAAGATTATCACAAGAACATCAATTGAATCTAATCAAACCAAAACACAACTTAATATATCCTAATTACTAGAACTCTCAGGAACTGAAAAGCCATGATTAAGGTTTAAATAAAATCCAATCGTTTACAATCAACGAATCAAACAACTAGCAAAAAGCATCAAATGCTTAGATTGCATATCCCAAACAATAATGAAAACTAAATCTAATCATCTACTTACAAGAATCCTCCACTCGGAGGAAACCACGAAGAAATTAGCCGCTCATGACTTCAAATCGATCTTCAAAACTTGATTGAATCTTCATTATGAATGATTATGGATTGATTGGATGGATTAGAATGGTGGAAAGACTTCAATTTTTGCTTCCAAGATCGTCCAAAGTAGTCCCAAGTCGAATGGAATGAGTTAGCCCCTTAGAAACCCTAAAAATTGCCTTTTTATATGCCCAGATCGCGTCAGGACCGTAGGCTACGGTCACCAGCTTCTGTTAAGGAGGCCGTAGGCTACACCTCAGGCCGTAGGCTACGGCCTATCAGACCCCCATTTCTTGTTTTCTTCATAACTTTTGTGTTTCAAGTCCGTTTTGCTTCCGGTAAACGCCCAAATCCTCGTCTTTTAATCCTCTATCATTTAGGCTGAAAATCCATTCATTCCTAATCATTTTTTTTATCTTTCCAAAATGCTTCAAATCCGTGCGTTTAACCTACAAGACAACCAAATCGCATAGTTATCTATTTTCAACCAATTACGCACTTGAATATGTATAAATTTAAGCATTAAACACACATAATCATCATCCCAAACCCCATACATCAACTTGCAGCTGTAAAGGACCAAAACCCCGATAATGTTTCCAACCTCAGAAATATTTACAATGCGCGACGGAAGTCTCGTATTGGACAAAACACGGGGGAAACTACAATTCAGGTCCTTTTTAGCACATTGCAAAGAAATAATTTTATTTACCAAACGCAAGACGATGCGTCAACAGATGTCGTGGAACAGATTTTTTTTATCCACCAGACATCTTATAATATTTGGCGAGCATTTCCTCATGTCTTGTTAATTGACACAACTTATAAAACAAACAAATACAACATGCCATTTGTTCAAATAGTTGGTGTCACATCAACACACAAGACATTTAGTGTTGCACATGCGTTTATAAGTAAGGAACGTGAAGAGAATTTTGTCTGGGTGTTACAAAACCTAAAAGATACACTTCAACAGTGTATGGAACCACGCATTATTGTAACCGATAGAGAATTGGCTCTTATAAACGCATGTAGAAGAATATTTCCTAGTGCTGCCCAATTACTATGCAGGTGGCACATTTTTGAAAACATATCCAAACACTGCAGGCCTAGTTTTTCGCAATCAGACTGGCAAAAGTTTGGATATATGTGGTCGGTTGTGATTGAATCTGCAACTCCCGATATCTACGAGTATAATTATAGCCGACTACATGAATGGTTATGGACATCTCATCAGAGTAATGTTCTATTTCTCATTTTTAATTGTTTTTGAGTTGTATGAAACGTATTAATATGTGTTTGTTTTTTAGGGGTTATCGGATATTTGCAAGTAACATGGTTGCAAAAATACAAGGAAATGTTTGTGTTTGCGTGGATAGACAAAAACCGGAATTTTGGTCAACGAACCACCAACAGAGTTGAAAGTCAACATTCTCTATTAAAGAAAAGTCTCCTGCAACCAACAACACGTTAGACAACATTGTTGGGCATGTCATTCAAATTGTTAAATCGCAAGCAGAAGCTATAAACGAAAGCTTTGAAAGAAGCAAAATATTTCGTATGGCACATCACAACGATGATCAATTTGAATTGTTAAAAGGGAATGTATCTCATGTAGCTTTAGATCTGTTGGTTGGTGAGAAGGCAAAAATTCAGATGTTGATAGCATCAAATTCATCTTGCGGTTGCCATCTCTTCACGAGTTGTGGATTGCCATGTGCTTGTCGTCTATTGAATAGTATGAATTAATTAAATTTAATTATATATTTACCTATTATTTATGTATAATCATAATTATTATTTTTATTCTTTTAAAACAGATGCTAAAGTTACACTGGATGAGGTAGACTTGTTTTGGCGTAAGCTTGATTTAAACCCGTCGTTAGTTAACGAGGATGAAGGTGCTGATATTGATGCGCAATTGGATCGGGTCATACAACATATCAAGCTTCAACCAAATCCAGTTAAAAAGAGTATGATGTCAAAGGTTTTTAGTGCGGTTTTCCCATTTAAATCAATGAAAAAAGAACCCGTCGTGCAAACTAACACTCGAGGGCGACCAAGTTTAAAGACACAACAAAAAAAACAAGAGCCTGCCCGACATAGTTCATTCACAAAGCCAAAGAAAAACAAGCAGGATGATTCAACGGTCACTCACGATAGTCAATTGCAGCGTGCTAATTCGTATTCTTCAACGACAAGAATGCACGATTTTTCCGGGTTTTCTCAACCACAAGACGGGTTTTCGCAACCAACTGTTGGGTTATCGCAACCAGCATTTGACATCCCGGTACATTTAACTGATAACAAACTTTACAATTTTAACCGGTTTAAGGATCACATTCCTGACATCTTCCACCCATACATATCAAGAATACAAGACGTTGTTCCAGACGGAAACTGTGGCTTTCGATCTCTGGCTGTTGCATTAGGACTTCCGGAAACAGAATGGTTAACTATTCGTCATGCACTCCTGACTGAGAGTATCCAAAATGCAAACGTGTACATTAACGTCCTCCTTGGTGTTTTTGATTAAATTCAAGAATCCTTGAAATGGTCAAAACCTGAATTTGCTCCAAGGCGTTATTGGATGCAAATGCCGGAGACCGGACTTTTGATTGCAAATGCGTTTGGTGTGATTGTGGTTTTTATAAGCTTAGGCGCTTCTGTAACGATTTTCCCGCTATGGACGTCGCCTGAATTTCTCCAACCACATCGTATTGTGTCATTCGTATTTATCAACGATAACCACTTTGTAATGGTTGAACTTACCGAAGATTATCCAATGCCGACACCAAGTTGGTATTGGTCAAGATTCAAAAGTCAAGACGCCGCAGCCTGGGAAATGTGGTACAAGCAACGCCTTGATTTGTATACCAATTGGTTGGAAAGCCATCGAAAACCACCGGGTTTTGTAGATTTAGACAAGTACGGATTGTAACTCGCAAATATATGTATTTAATCATTTTGTTGTTCTTTATAATAAGTAATAATAAATAATAATAATAATAATAATAATACTAATAATAATAATAATACTAATAATAATAATAATAATAATAATAATAATAATAATAATAATAATACTAATAATAATAATATTAATAATAATACTGAAAAATTACTGATAATAATAATAATAATAATAATAATAATAATAATAATAATAATACTAATAATAATATTAATAATAATACTGAAAAATTACTGATAATAATAATAATAATAATACTAATAATAATAATATTAATAATAATACTGAAAAATTACTGAAAATATTGAATTTTTATATTTATTTAAAAAACTTTACGACTCGTATCCTGCTTTACGAGTCGTATAGTATTTGACTATATAAACAGACAACCGCTCACAACTCGTATCTCATACCACACAACTCGTAAAGCCGGTTTTCGCAACCCTCTCGACGATCGATGCTTGCCACACTCGGATACACTCTCTCCACGCTTGCCACACTCGGATTTGGACCCACCGCAACTCGAAACCGTAAGTTTTTAAACTTTTTGAAGTTTTTTTCGTAGAAATCTTTAATGGTAAAGTAGCTTTTTTAGGTTTTTGTAGTAATAGATAGTGATGTAGATGTAGGATTGGGTTTCGTTGCTTCAGATTTATTTTTTTTCAAAAATTCTAGAACTATACGGCCCGTTAAGGGCTTTACGAGCCGTAAAGTTCTAACCGAGAAGATGAGCAGGCTTTCTCGATGAACTTTACGGCCCGTTAAGGGCTTTACGGTTCGTATAGTTCTTGAACTTTTTTTTTAATTTACTTTTTAATAATAATATTATTAGTATTATTATTATTATTATTAGTCGTATTATTATTATTATTATTATTATTAGTATTAGTATTATTAGTATTAGTATTATTATTATTATTAGTATTATTATTATTATTATTATTATTATTATTATTATTATTGTTAATGATTATTATTGTTATTATTATTTGTCTAACTTTGCAGATTATGCCTCCGCGTAGACGACCTCGTGAGCCGTCGAGTTCTACTTCATCCGAGGAGGATCCGGATATGATCCTGGATCCCCACATGTTGCTGCAGTTCCCACCGGGCACTGAGGCGCACACGCGCCTCAAACGCTTCATTGGTATGGAGATCGTCGAGCCGCGGACGATAGATTGGAGTATTTTAGCCACGCTTGGCGCGACTGAGCGCGCCACAGCGATTATCGGAGCGTCGGGTCCGTGGCGACGCATGATGGAGATGGGCAGCCTCCCGGCTTATCGAGAGATCGTTCTCGAGTTCCTGTCCACATTCGAGTTCCATCCACCGCAGGCAGGTGGCATGGAGGCTCTTGATCAGCTGCCTGCTATCTCGTTCACTTTATGTGGACAGGATGTTCAGATGTCCCTCACTCAGTGGGGGATTGCTACTGGGTTTTATACCCGAGATGAGGTTACTACACCTCTATTCGTAGATGCCGCGATAGAGGAGGACGCGGCCGTCCTCGTAGACTGGTGGCCGGTGATTGGTGACGAGCCTTTCGTTAACAAGGCTCGTGCCAGTAGCATTCGTGATCCGCTGCACCGATACCTACATCGGTGCATCGCCTGCACCATCACCGGCCGCCGATTGAGCCAGGAGTGGGTCACACAGAAGGACCTATTCTTCATGTATTGCCTTATCACTGGGCGCAGCTGCAACCTTGCATGGTTGCTAGCTGATTATTTTGCTGGCTTTATTAGCCGTAAGGCTACTGGAGCTATTACGTGTGGCTCTTTTATCACACTTATAGCTCGACGTATCGGTCGTTTTTCGGCCGATATTAGAGATAGCATGACCGTGACTTACGCCTCGACACTGCTGGGGCGTAACACGGTCATGCTAATGGGTATAGCGGCCGACTTACCCTGTGTGGGTCTGCGATGGTCGCTGGATCGGCGCACAGAGTGGGTGCCGCCAGTCCCTGGTCCACAGCAGCAGCCGGGGGCACAGCCGCACGTACAGGAGCCCCCAGCAGACCAGGATCAAGCAGACCAGCCACCACCACCGCCACCAGCACATCATGTCGTTGTTCGTCAGCCACGACTGCATCCGGCTGACGCGGCGATCTTACGCGACCTTGTTGGAAGCGTACGCGACCTTTCTGGAAGCGTACGCGACCTTTCTGGACGCGTTGATCGCTTGGAGGGGATGATGCGGTGGATGACGGAGCGTATGACGGCATCTGCTGGCATGGATATTCCCGTCTTTCCAGGACCGGGACATCATCAGGATCCGCAGGATCCTGGTGGTCATGCTTAGTTATTTTTTTTTATTTTGTCTTTTCTTTTTTGGATTTTGATGTATGGACACTACTTTAGCATTCGATGTATGTATTTTTATTTTGTATATATGTTGTGTATGGCGTGATTGTTTGTTTTATCTTTTATTATATAATTAAAAAATGTGCGTGATTGTGAAATGAATAATAGATAGTTAACAATTTTTCTTAAAACCGTTTAACGTTATTTATATTCTGATAACTATTGTTTTAAAATCATTAAACACGATTACGTTAAAATAATTTTCAAACAAAACATTTAAATTTACGAAAATCATAACTAATTATGTTAAAAAAAATTGTTATTTATATTTAAACGTCACGATGTTAAAATATTTTTCAAACAAAACAAATAGGCAAAATAATTAAATAATAACGTTAAAATACTTATTATTTTACAACAAAACGATTAAAAATGGTTACGTTTTTTTTCGAACAATTAAACGATATTATAAGTTACTTAAACACGTACCGTACGTGTTGCATTTAACAAATACCGGATTTCAAAACAAAGTACGATTATACGCTATTATAAACAGATATTATTTATAACTTAAAAATTAAATAACTAGACGATATGATATAACAATTAACGTTAAACGCGTACGTATACCGGAATTCAAACAACGTGCGGATTTTATAACACGTATATATAATAATATATATATTATATGTTTAATATATAACGTTAAAAACGTACGTATAGCGATTAAATATAATTACGTTAAAATATATGTTTTAACCATTTAAAACAGTTAGACAATTACAATGTTTCAAATAAGTTAAACACGTACGTATATCGGGTGGAAAAACAAAACTTATTTTCTTTTCAGGTTTAAAAACGAGTCGTATAGGCCTTTACGGCTCGTATTCCGTTTTCAGCCGCCAGACATCTCACTGACATTTTCTGACACTCTCTGACGGCTTTACGGGCCCGTAAAGCCCTTTACGGCTCGTATAGATAGGGTAGGTGTTGACTGATCCGTAATGGGTGTCCAAATAACGCGCCCCTTAATTAATGAAACCTATTTAGTAGCTTCATTGAATTATTAGTACTGAGCTTTTTGTACATCATATCGTGGACGAGTACACTTGTTTCAGATTTAAGGTCAAGGCTTATATATAGCTTATATATATATATATATATATATAGAGAGAGAGAGAGAGGATGGTTCCTTTGTTAACCCTTCCTTATTGCGATAAACCGCATAATCCTAGCATTTTTTTGCGTTTTTTGCCCGAATCTTTGTTTTTTTTTTGCATTGTCTTTATTATACTAAAATATGGGGGTTTCTTTTTTGTGTTTTTGCTAATTCATCAACGTTTGGAAATTATTTACAACCGTAAGTGTAACGACTTACACTTACTTACATCACATATCTGATAGAGTGTTCTATTTATAGCCAGAGAGTCTTGAGAAGGAGCGTCTTCAAAATAATTGAGAGTGTCTGTCATAGAAAAGTTGTTTGTCTTCATCTTGAATAATTGGTCTTCTTTAGAAAAGTTGTTTGTCTTCATCTTCAATAATTGGTCTTCTTTATAAAAGTTGACAGAGCATCTTGAAAATAATGGAGCAATGTCTAATCAACTTGAGTCTTGACAAAATTATTTTTGAACTTGACAAAATATTTATTATATATATATATATATATATATATATTCCATAATGACTTTAAATTTCTATATCGTCATATGGGTCTTGAGAATCTTGAAATATATTTTCATCAGTTGCTGATTTCTTTGATTGAGATGGAGAATGCTTGATTTCACTCCTGTATCATGGTGGGTAACCATCCCCAGTGTCGAGCTCGTGCAGCATGTCGAGCCCGTCTATCCATCTCGGCATCCACCTGTGCCACTATGTCATGGACCCGTCGTAGGCTCTCTGCCACCATGTCGCCTGTGGTCGTGAGTCTAGCTGAGTTCCCGTTAACGTTGTTGTTGTCGGCCATCCTGTAAGTATCAAGTTAGTAAGTAGTAGTTCAATATAAACAATAATGTCATCAATGTGCAAGTTCTACGTGTAGTGTCTAAGTTGAGCAATGGCTATAGTCTAAGTTTACTATATGCAAACCTAGTTCTCTATAACCAAGGCTCTGATACCAGTCTGTCACACCCCCAATTTCCTACACGTGGTGTCAGTCCACGTGGGTGTGACGTGTCCAGAATCACAGCTCAAGGTCATATAGAACACTTCTATATGCGTTTACAAATCCAAAGTTTGACACATACACTCATAAAATAGTTTGCAGCGGAAAAGTAATTTATTGCAGCGGAAAATAAAATAAGTTTAACATTTGCAGCGGGATCAGAAATTGTCAGACCAAAACATTGCATCAATACATAACATAAACAAATTGTTCTCAAAAGACACAAAGACAGAATGCATGAGGATCCTAATTGCTCATCCCTTATACGTGCATTCCTGTTCCGGGTGCCTGTCAGTTACCTGATAATACAAGTTTAGAAAAAGTGTCAACACAATGGTTGGTGAGTTCACAGGTTTTGATATACATATATATAGTAAGAAAGTGTGTCATGCTGTCTATCAATGTTAGTACCGGGCCCTAGGCCCAAAGTGTCAGTGCGTCACTACCGAACTAGACTTGTTTGTCCTTGCCTCCGCTATGCCTCGTATACATAGCAAGTTAGGTCAGAATTTGCACGGGTTATGACATCCAGTCAACATTGTGCCCCGTGGGGTTAGTCATTCCCTAATGGATCCATCCAAATCTACCACGTTGTGCGTACTTTAACGGTAAGACTTTGTGAGGGCTTAATACGAGTTCAACACTTAATGTTTGTCCAATAAACCAGCATACACAAAAATGTTTGTAATAGCAATAATGTTTGACTCAATGCAACTAGTATTCTCCCCCTATTTGAAAGCGTTTGAAAAAGAGTAAAGAGGGGCCGTAAACTCACCTTAGTGATGAAAATGCAAATCAAGCGTAAGCTCCTGATGTAGTAGCACGTGTCGGTCACCGGTAACCTATATCGTACACCGTACGTGAGTTCGTGTATGTGACCGTGCTAGTGTTTGTGTTAGTGCTAGTGTTTGTATCCAACAACCCTTGGTTGTTCATGTCTGTCCGTGTCGGTTCTCAATGACCGTGTTTGCTCGTGTTGGTCCACATTGACCGTGTTTGACTGTGTTGGTCCACATTTGTAACATCAGTGCCGGAACCGCCACCGGAACAGTGATCTCTACAGTACATGATCAGTAAAACAGGTATGAATCATACACATTTCAGTAATTTTCATATTCATGTCATTTATCATTATCATGGTGAGTTGTCATAGAACAGTTTCAGACACATTTAACAGAAACACAGTTCAGAACAATGGTTCTTGAGTCGGATAATTATCTGGCAATACAGAACCATCATCTGATTATTTGCTTAGGACTTATTATGTATAAACGTATGTGAGGCTTTACAGAACAAAACACACGAATGTCGTTATGTGAATGCTAAATTTACGGGTTATTCGTATAGGTGACGATCTGTACGAATATATCTGAAAGTTTAACGTTCTGAATGATATTCTTTAATTAGAAAACAAGATTGAAAAGTATAGTTGTCGTCGTGTTCGTACGGGTGACGACTCGAACGAATACGCGCGACGACCGTACATTTCGATTTAAACAGCTAATTTATATTTTAAATTTGGTTAAATAAGAAGATATTAGCTAATTTATTAGGAATTACAACCTAGGATAATTAAATAAACTCTATTTTATAAAATCGTATCGTTATGTCACGAAAACTACGCGAAACGACGTTCTTCGCGAAACCGAACGAGACCGAACATCCGGGTGTATTTGAACACATTAAATGAGACATTTATGTCATCACCTACCACCACCATCTCCATTTTTCTCTCATTCACGTTTTTTACACCTCTCTCTCTCTAGAAATCGTTTCTCCATCTTCTCTCTAGAAGATCATCCTCAAATCTTCATCTTTTCAAGCTTGGTTGGTGGCAAAACGACCACTACACAACGTAGATCAAGGAAGTACAAGTAATTCGAGTTCTCATCCACGAAATCGGAGGTAAATAACCATTTTAAGTTCGGTTGTGTGTAGGTTGCGATCCTTAGGGTTTTATTGATGTTATAATCATATTTCACACTAGTAAACACTTAGATGGCTCAAGTGATCGACTAGGACTAGGGTAGGATTCGGTTGTAACTAATTAGAACCAGAAAAGGGAAGAGATTACAGGTTCGTGGGATCAAGGAATCGGTTGAAGGTTCAGGTTCGCTGGCCGAACCCTACACGAACCACACAATCCAGCCGAACCCTGCAACCCTAGTCTGCAACGAACCCTGCACCAAGCCTGTAGCGAACCTGTAAAGTTCTGATCCACGAACCCTCAATGGCCGAACCCTGTGGCGACGAACCCTCTTCGGCCGAACCTTAGTCAGTCACCGAACCATAAGACAATGCAACGAACCCTATATGTTGTCAACTTAGCCGAACTATGAACCGAACCCTAAAGGTTCGTTGAATTCAAAGTGTTAGCCGAACCTTTGGTCACTAACCCAACAAGGTTCGCTGCCATGTAGGGGTATTCGGACCAAAATGTTATAAAACCTAGATTATCATGATGCATGGAGATCTAAGAACAATAGAACAAGTGTAAACGATCTAGGGAATGTTAGTTGGTCTTAAAAACCTAAGTATCATGAGAAATCAAGCCCATAATGGACATGCATGCATGGAATACACTATGTGAATGCATGGGAATTTACGTAGGCTATGCATGAAATAAACAACTTGGAATTTTGCATGGGATGTAATTGAGTTCATCACATGTCTAACATTATAGACTTCAAGTAATGAGATTTCATTAAAAAGAAGTTGGTAAATCAATTAGAAGTCAAGTATTGTCAATTGGGCTTAAATGGGCCCAATGGGACTTGATTAAGTCCATCACATGTTAAACGAGTAATGAAATTTAATAATTTTTCTAAAATCTTGTTTAATTTGAAATCATAAATGGCATTGATTCCTTTAAGTTTACTTGATTATAAAAGTATTGTAATGTTAGATTTAAAGACTTGTTTGATTTAAATTACTTACTTGAATTGATTGATTGGGAACTTGTTATAAAATAGGCGATTTAATTGTCTGGAATTGTTTTAAAAACAAAGGAAACTCTGCCAAAATTTTCTAAAAAAATATAAAAGAGTGCTATTGTAACTAATCATGGGAATTGGGATCATAAGAAGGGTAATTAAGATAGGTTAGATCTTAGATACACCTAGTACTAAGACACTTAGTTGCACACACAACAATACTCAAAGTCTTAGGCACAACGACTATTACACGTACTTATTACACTCGAATTCTTATAAAATAACTCAGGAACCGAAGAAACTTAGCTTACATACAGGAGCGCGCATTTTGTGTTAGATCAAATTACATAGCAGCACATGTGAGTTCATTGCCCCTTTTCTAACATTTTGTTTTAAAATGCGGGGCTGAGAAGCATGCGTAGACTGTTTACTTAAATTGTCTACTTTAAATGCTTTTAAATTTATATGTTTCATATATATAAATGTTATCCTGAACCATGTTTAGGAAGATTTTATGCAGGTTTTACTAAGCTTATTCACTTATATATTAAGTGAATAAACGAGTTAAACTAAATTTTTCAATAAGTCAAAACATTTCAAAGGAATCAAATCAAACATTTTGGGAAATCAAGTGGGTGAATTCAAGGGAATCAAATCAAACATTTTGGGAAATCAAGTGGGTGAATTCAAGGAATCAAATCAAACATTTTGGGAAATCAAGTGGGTGAATTCAAGAAGTCAAATCAAACAGTTTGACAAAACAAGGGTGGGACTTCAAGACATCAAACAAAACAATCTTTGCAAAGATAACATTCAATGTTCTACAAACCAAGTGTTTGTTGGAAAACGAATCAAGTGTACAACCGATCAATGAATCTTGTATTCTATGATCAACACATCAAGTACATCTTGTGACAAAATCAGACGATCATTAAATCATTTTTAAGGGGTAGTATGTGAAATATCAGAGATAACATTTGCCAACACATTGAACTCAGAAATCCTATATTTCAAGAAGTCCTAGCTAGACTGATTGACTTGTAGGTCTTATGTTTGATGATATTTACAGAATTCCCTAACTACTAAGTACCTAGATTGACAGACTAGTCTACTCGAGTATGACCATAGGCCCCAATCATAAGGACTTAGATTTTATTAAATGTTTATTTACTTGTTTAATTAAGCATTTATAACTGTTTATACGATTGTGTGGTTGATCATATTGTATGATGAACTTAAGAAATCAACAGGGATTTCAAATGATTGTAATGACAGGGACAATAAACAGAGGTACAAATGGGATTGTGATAAGGGTAAAAATGCTTAATTATCATTAACAACAGTGTCATATGTGAATTAGTATGTGGTGGGATGTTGGCTGGGCGGGCGGTAACTTCGACCCTACATATGCCCTATATATAAGCATACCGATTTGGATATTACATGTGAAGTTAATGAGGTTAGGGTCTTTACCAAAGGAGGTTTTCAAATCATTTTCAAATCATTTTCAAATCATTTTCAAATACTAAACCATATGAACTCACCAACCATGTGTTGACCTTTATTTTTGCATGACTTCTCAGGTGACGAACAGGTCAATTAGGAAGTCATTTCTTTTGGACTAGGGCTTCAGATAGAAGACTTAGTATTTTGGACCTGCATACTTTTGAAGACATCATTATACAATTTATTTTGTATATCTTGTGTAAATACAAGATAGTTATTTTATGATGTTTACAATAGATTTACATTGTTAAATTATAAACGTTACTGCTGTAATTTAACTTTGTAATTCTATTTTAATTAGCATTTCTCATTTAATTCATGTGCAATGTAAACAATCTGATCACTTCTGATTATCACTCACGATATCGCGCCCCGGGAACCTTCCGCCCGACGGGGACTCCGATCCTACCCCGCCGGCCCGGGGTGTGACAGATTGGTATCAGAGCCATGGTTATAGAGAAATATAGGTCACTTATTTAAATGGTTTGGCCTAGACTATAACCTAGGGACCCTGCATGTAGAGAAAGTAAGACTTAAGACTTATTTGCATATTGTCTTCTGTATTCGATTATTGCACTAACCGATGACTTTATTGGTTATGATCAGAATGCCTCCACGAAGACAACCTCCTTTGATACAGCTACCACCACAAGACTTGGCTCCACACTCCTCCACACCGTCTCCGAATGACTCTCCACCACCACCTCCTCCACCTCCTCCTCCCCCTCCTCCATTGATTACTCAAACATCGGGTTCAGGCACGGTACCGACCATGGATCCTGCTACTATCGCTCTGGTGACGTTACTGAGTAGCCAGATGACGAATCAGATGAAAGAAGCTATACCGGAGATGTTCCTTCGTCTTCGTAATGAGATCCTCAATACTGGCAACACATCAGGGGAAGCCAGTGGAAACACTGGAGATTCATCTCACTACTCCTACAAGTCCTTCGTAGGATGTAAGCCACCCAGTTTCAGTGGGTCTGAAGGCGCCGTTGGATTAATCCAATGGATTGAGAAGATTGAGGCAACATTGGATCTTTGCAGCTGCCCTGAACACCACAAGGTCCGTTACTCAGCGGGAACATTCAACAAACGGGCTCTGACCTGGTGGAACGGTCAGATTAATGCCCGAGGAAGAGAAGAAGCCATGGCCATGCCATGGGAAGATTTCAAGACACTGCTGCGAACAGAGTTCTGTCCCAAGAACGAGCTGCAGAAATTGGAGGTTGAACTATCCAACCATGTGATGAAAGGAGCTGATCACATGGGGTATACAACTCGTTACCACGAGTTGGTTGCCTTGGTACCTGACATGGTACCAACTTTGGAGAAAAGGATAGACCGTTATGTAGGTGGACTTCCCGCCTGCATTCAGGGTATGGTCGTTTCAGCCAACCCTACTACTGTTGAATCTGCAGTGAGACTGTCTGGAAAACTCACTGACCTCATGGTAGCCTCTGGAGTTTTAAAGAAAGAGGCTGAACTCAGCAAGAACAAGGCTGAGTCTTCCAAGAAACCCCACCACCATCCAAAGAAGAAACAGAAGACCATTAAGAACTACACGGTGGCCACACCTCTCCAACAAGTAACAGCAGCACCACAAAACCCCAACCGCAAGCCTTACACTGGCACGTTTCCTTTGTGTGCCAAGTGTCAGTATCATCACCCTGCTGACGCTCCGTGTAAACATTGCACAGGATGTGGAAGAAAGGGCCATTGGGTCCAATACTGTAGGATGACACCTAACCAAGCAGTCAACAATGCTGCTTTGGCTCTTCCTCCACCAGCAAATCCGAACAATGGTGGATGCTATAATTGTGGCGAACAAGGCCACTTTGCGAGGAACTACCCAAAGAAGGCTCAACCAGCAGTTCAAGCACCCCGTGGACGAGCCTTTGCTATCGGAGCACCAGCTGCACGCCAGGACCCAAATGTGGTCACTGGTACGTTTCTCTTACATGACTTTTATGCATCTGTCTTATTTGATACTGGTGCGGATCAGAGTTTTATCTCTACCGACTTTGCATGCCAATTAGATTCCATAGAGGAACAGTTAGACTCCCCTTACATTATAGAAGTAGCTAACGGGAAACAGATCACAGTTAGTACAGTTTATAAGAACTGCCCATTGACATTAAATGATTTTACATTTACCATCGATTTGATACCGATGGAGCTGGGTAGTTTTGACATCATTGTGGGAATGGATTGGCTTTCATCTAACCGAGTGGAAGTCATCTGTTCTGAGAAGCTGCTTCGAATTCCATTGCCGAGTGATCGTGTATTGGAAGTTAAAGGGGACCAAGCAAAGCGAAGTGTCAAAATCATTTCTTGCATAAAGGCGCGTAAGTGTCTACAGAAGCGGTGCATAGCATTCCTGGCTCACGTGGTGGATAAAGAGAAAGATAAGAAGGAGATTCAAGATGTACCAGTAGTGAAAGAGTATCCAGAAGTATTTCCCGAAGACCTACCTGGTTTGCCACCTGCGCGACCGGTAGAATTTCGTATTGACTTAATTCCTGGAGCAACTCCTGTTGCTAAATCTCCTTACAGGTTAGCACCTTCAGAGATGCAGGAATTGTCTAATCAATTACAGGAGTTACTTGATAAGGGCTTCATCAGACCGAGCTACTCACCTTGGGGAGCTCCGGTTTTGTTCGTGAAGAAGAAAGACGGATCGTTCAGAATGTGCATAGATTACAGAGAGCTGAACAAATTAACCATCAAGAATCGGTATCCATTGCCGAGGATTGATGATTTGTTTGACCAACTACAAGGAGCACAGTACTTCTCAAAGATTGACTTGCGGTCTGGATATCATCAACTGAGAGTTCAAGACGAAGACATACCGAAAACGGCCTTCCGAACAAGATACGGGCATTACGAATTCATGGTGATGCCTTTCGGATTGACAAATGCACCCGCGGTTTTCATGGATCTCATGAACCGAGTGTGCAAGCCGTACTTGGATCAGTTTGTCATTGTCTTTATTGATGACATACTGATTTATTCCAAGACCAAAACAGAACATGAGCAACACCTTAGAAAGATCTTGGAGCTGTTGAAAGAAGAGAAACTCTATGCCAAATTCTCTAAATGTGAGTTTTGGCTAAGAGAAGTTCAGTTTCTGGGTCATGTGGTCAACAGCGAGGGAATTCATGTAGACCCTGCCAAGATTGAAGCGATAAAGAATTGGGACACTCCGAAGACACCGACGGAGATACGGTCTTTTCTGGGATTGGCGGGTTATTACAGAAGGTTTATCTCAAACTTTTCTAAGATAGCCTTGCCTCTCACTAAGCTAACCCAGAAAAGCGAACCGTTTGTCTGGGAGCGGAAACAGGAAGATGCTTTTCAGACATTGAAACAGAAACTATGTGATGCTCCAATTCTATCTCTTCCAGAAGGCTGTGATGACTTTGTTGTATACTGTGATGCCTCCCATCAGGGATTGGGTTGTGTGTTAATGCAACGGGATAAAGTCATAGCCTATGCATCAAGACAGTTAAAGATTCATGAGAAGAACTACACTACTCATGATCTTGAACTGGGAGCTGTAATCTTCGCACTGAAGATTTGGAGACATTATTTATATGGCACCAAGTGTACCATATTCACTGATCATAAGAGTCTGCAACACATCTTCGATCAGAAGGAGCTCAACATGCGACAACGCCGTTGGGTTGAACTTCTAAATGATTACGATTGTGTGATTAAATACCATCCGGGAAAGGCGAACGTTGTAGCTGATGCCTTGAGCCGGAAGGAACGGGTCAAACCCCTACGTGTTAGAGCAATGGGGATAACCGTGCAGACCAGTTTAAGTGACAAGATCATTCAAGCACAACAAGAAGCACTGGACCGAGGAAATCTGAAGAAAGAACTTGATTGCGGAGCAGAGAAACAGTTTGACACGAAGCCTGATGGTATGATCTACTACAAGGAACGTATATGGATCCCTGCGGTAGATGAATTGAGGAAACTTATCCTCGATGAAGCACACAAGACTAAATACTCTGTTCATCCAGGTGCTGATAAGATGTACCAAGACTTGCGTGGATTTTATTGGTGGCCTGGAATGAAGAAGGACATAGCCGATTACGTCGGTCAATGTCTAACGTGTGCGAAGGTAAAGGCGGAACACCAGAGACCGTCTGGTCTATTGGAACAGCCTGAAATTCCGCTCTGGAAGTGGGAACAAATAGCTATGGACTTCATTACCAAGCTACCCCGCACTTCCAGCGGTCACGATACAATTTGGGTGATTATTGACCGTTTGACAAAATCTGCTCATTTCTTGCCTATGCGTGAAACATTCACCATGGATAAACTGGCAAGGTTGTACATCAATGAGATAGTGGTACGCCACGGTGTGCCATTGTCAATTATTTCTGATCGAGACAGCAGATTTACATCAAGGTTCTGGCAAACATTGCAGAAATCTCTAGGGACACAGTTAAATCTAAGTACAGCTTACCACCCACAAACGGATGGTCAAAGCGAACGTACTATTCAAACCCTAGAGGACATGTTAAGGACCTGTGTATTGGACTTTGGTGGGAACTGGGACTCCCATTTGCCACTGATTGAGTTCCCCTACAATAACAGTTACCACAGCAGTATCGGATGTGCACCATTCGAGGCTCTTTATGGCCGGAAATGCCGATCACCGATCTGTTGGACTGAAATTGGAGATAACCGAATAACTGGGCCAGAACTTATCCAAGAAACCACTGACAAGATAGCTCAGATTCAAAGAAGACTACAAGCAACAAGGAGCAGACAAAAGAGCTACGCCGACAAACGGCGCAAGCCGTTGGAATTCCAAGTGGGAGATCGTGTAATGTTGAAGGTGTCCCCATGGAAAGGCGTTGTACGCTTTGGAAAGAAAGGCAAATTAGCACCACGATACGTGGGACCGTTCGAGATCATCGAACGTATAGGTCCTGTAGCCTATCGATTGAGATTACCAGATGAACTCAGTGGTGTGCATGACGTGTTTCACGTCTCAAACTTAAAGAAATGCCTTGCTGACGAGTCTCTCGTCATTCCAATCGAAGAAATTCAAGTCGATGAACAGTTACATTTCATTGAAGAACCTTTAGAGATTATGGATCGCAAGGTTAAACAACTGAGGCGAAGCCGTATTCCTATTGTAAAGGTTCGTTGGAATTCAAGACGCGGGCCCGAGTTCACTTGGGAACGTGAAGATCACATGAAGTTAAAGTATCCCCAGCTGTTTGAAGAGGAAGCTGTACCTGATAACAACTCTTAAATTTCGGGACGAAATTTCTCTAACAAGGGGAGACTGTAACATCAGTGCCGGAACCGCCACCGGAACAGTGATCTCTACAGTACATGATCAGTAAAACAGGTATGAATCATACACATTTCAGTAATTTTCATATTCATGTCATTTATCATTATCATGGTGAGTTGTCATAGAACAGTTTCAGACACATTTAACAGAAACACAGTTCAGAACAATGGTTCTTGAGTCGGATAATTATCTGGCAATACAGAACCATCATCTGATTATTTGCTTAGGACTTATTATGTATAAACGTATGTGAGGCTTTACAGAACAAAACACACGAATGTCGTTATGTGAATGCTAAATTTACGGGTTATTCGTATAGGTGACGATCTGTACGAATATATCTGAAAGTTTAACGTTCTGAATGATATTCTTTAATTAGAAAACAAGATTGAAAAGTATAGTTGTCGTCGTGTTCGTACAGGTGACGACTCGAACGAATACGCGCGACGACCGTACATTTCGATTTAAACAGCTAATTTATATTTTAAATTTGGTTAAATAAGAAGATATTAGCTAATTTATTAGGAATTACAACCTAGGATAATTAAATAAACTCTATTTTATAAAATCGTATCGTTATGTCACGAAAACTACGCGAAACGACGTTCTTCGCGAAACCGAACGAGACCGAACATCCGGGTGTATTTGAACACATTAAATGAGACATTTATGTCATCACCTACCACCACCATCTCCATTTTTCTCTCATTCACGTTTTTTACACCTCTCTCTCTCTAGAAATCGTTTCTCCATCTTCTCTCTAGAAGATCATCCTCAAATCTTCATCTTTTCAAGCTTGGTTGGTGGCAAAACGACCACTACACAACGTAGATCAAGGAAGTACAAGTAATTCGAGTTCTCATCCACGAAATCGGAGGTAAATAACCATTTTAAGTTCGGTTGTGTGTAGGTTGCGATCCTTAGGGTTTTATTGATGTTATAATCATATTTCACACTAGTAAACACTTAGATGGCTCAAGTGATCGACTAGGACTAGGGTAGGATTCGGTTGTAACTAATTAGAACCAGAAAAGGGAAGAGATTACAGGTTCGTGGGATCAAGGAATCGGTTGAAGGTTCAGGTTCGCTGGCCGAACCCTACACGAACCACACAATCCAGCCGAACCCTGCAACCCTAGTCTGCAACGAACCCTGCACCAAGCCTGTAGCGAACCTGTAAAGTTCTGATCCACGAACCCTCAATGGCCGAACCCTGTGGCGACGAACCCTCTTCGGCCGAACCTTAGTCAGTCACCGAACCATAAGACAATGCAACGAACCCTATATGTTGTCAACTTAGCCGAACTATGAACCGAACCCTAAAGGTTCGTTGAATTCAAAGTGTTAGCCGAACCTTTGGTCACTAACCCAACAAGGTTCGCTGCCATGTAGGGGTATTCGGACCAAAATGTTATAAAACCTAGATTATCATGATGCATGGAGATCTAAGAACAATAGAACAAGTGTAAACGATCTAGGGAATGTTAGTTGGTCTTAAAAACCTAAGTATCATGAGAAATCAAGCCCATAATGGACATGCATGCATGGAATACACTATGTGAATGCATGGGAATTTACGTAGGCTATGCATGAAATAAACAACTTGGAATTTTGCATGGGATGTAATTGAGTTCATCACATGTCTAACATTATAGACTTCAAGTAATGAGATTTCATTAAAAAGAAGTTGGTAAATCAATTAGAAGTCAAGTATTGTCAATTGGGCTTAAATGGGCCCAATGGGACTTGATTAAGTCCATCACATGTTAAACGAGTAATGAAATTTAATAATTTTTCTAAAATCTTGTTTAATTTGAAATCATAAATGGCATTGATTCCTTTAAGTTTACTTGATTATAAAAGTATTGTAATGTTAGATTTAAAGACTTGTTTGATTTAAATTACTTACTTGAATTGATTGATTGGGAACTTGTTATAAAATAGGCGATTTAATTGTCTGGAATTGTTTTAAAAACAAAGGAAACTCTGCCAAAATTTTCTAAAAAATATAAAAGAGTGCTATTGTAACTAATCATGGGAATTGGGATCATAAGAAGGGTAATTAAGATAGGTTAGATCTTAGATACACCTAGTACTAAGACACTTAGTTGCACACACAACAATACTCAAAGTCTTAGGCACAACGACTATTACACGTACTTATTACACTCGAATTCTTATAAAATAACTCAGGAACCGAAGAAACTTAGCTTACATACAGGAGCGCGCATTTTGTGTTAGATCAAATTACATAGCAGCACAGGTGAGTTCATTGCCCCTTTTCTAACATTTTGTTTTAAAATGCGGGGCTGAGAAGCATGCGTAGACTGTTTACTTAAATTGTCTACTTTAAATGCTTTTAAATTTATATGTTTCATATATATAAATGTTATCCTGAACCATGTTTAGGAAGATTTTATGCAGGTTTTACTAAGCTTATTCACTTATATATTAAGTGAATAAACGAGTTAAACTAAATTTTTCAATAAGTCAAAACATTTCAAAGGAATCAAATCAAACATTTTGGGAAATCAAGTGGGTGAATTCAAGGGAATCAAATCAAACATTTTGGGAAATCAAGTGGGTGAATTCAAGGAATCAAATCAAACATTTTGGGAAATCAAGTGGGTGAATTCAAGAAGTCAAATCAAACAGTTTGACAAAACAAGGGTGGGACTTCAAGACATCAAACAAAACAATCTTTGCAAAGATAACATTCAATGTTCTACAAACCAAGTGTTTGTTGGAAAACGAATCAAGTGTACAACCGATCAATGAATCTTGTATTCTATGATCAACACATCAAGTACATCTTGTGACAAAATCAGACGATCATTAAATCATTTTTAAGGGGTAGTATGTGAAATATCAGAGATAACATTTGCCAACACATTGAACTCAGAAATCCTATATTTCAAGAAGTCCTAGCTAGACTGATTGACTTGTAGGTCTTATGTTTGATGATATTTACAGAATTCCCTAACTACTAAGTACCTAGATTGACAGACTAGTCTACTCGAGTATGACCATAGGCCCCAATCATAAGGACTTAGATTTTATTAAATGTTTATTTACTTGTTTAATTAAGCATTTATAACTGTTTATACGATTGTGTGGTTGATCATATTGTATGATGAACTTAAGAAATCAACAGGGATTTCAAATGATTGTAATGACAGGGACAATAAACAGAGGTACAAATGGGATTGTGATAAGGGTAAAAATGCTTAATTATCATTAACAACAGTGTCATATGTGAATTAGTATGTGGTGGGATGTTGGCTGGGCGGGCGGTAAGTTCGACCCTACATATGCCCTATATATAAGCATACCGATTTGGATATTACATGTGAAGTTAATGAGGTTAGGGTCTTTACCAAAGGAGGTTTTCAAATCATTTTCAAATCATTTTCAAATCATTTTCAAATACTAAACCATATGAACTCACCAACCATGTGTTGACCTTTATTTTTGCATGACTTCTCAGGTGACGAACAGGTCAATTAGGAAGTCATTTCTTTTGGACTAGGGCTTCAGATAGAAGACTTAGTATTTTGGACCTGCATACTTTTGAAGACATCATTATACAATTTATTTTGTATATCTTGTGTAAATACAAGATAGTTATTTTATGATGTTTACAATAGATTTACATTGTTAAATTATAAACGTTACTGCTGTAATTTAACTTTGTAATTCTATTTTAATTAGCATTTCTCATTTAATTCATGTGCAATGTAAACAATCTGATCACTTCTGATTATCACTCACGATATCGCGCCCCGGGAACCTTCCGCCCGACGGGGACTCCGATCCTACCCCGCCGGCCCGGGGTGTGACAACATTGACCGTGTTTGACTGTGTTGGCCCACATTGACCGTGTTTGACTGTGTTGGCCCACATTGACCGTGTTTGACCAGAGTTGACCAAAGCTGACCGTGTCAAGTCAACGACCCGTTGGTGAACCGTGTGACGGTTTGTGAATCGTGTAGCAACGTGTGTAAGTGCTCGTCGTGTGCAAGACGCGCACGTCGCGTCTATGGACAACTTACTATTTATAGTAAGTTTCCATTTATGGAAAGTTCACAAAGCATATCGGTTTTATAGTTCTAGCATGCTCATTAATCCTACGTGATCATGTTAACACATAATACATCATCATACGAAGTCACATACATCGTTTATAGCATGTTAGTACATAAAAGTTTCCTAAAATGGAAAGTTTCCATTTATAGCATACGTAACATCGGAAACCATCTAACTTAGCATCTAATCATCATGTTATAACATATTAAGCCATTTAGAATGCTCGAATCACCCATCATGTTTACAAATCGGTTTTTCTAAAAATAAAGTTACTATAAATAGTAACTTTGTTGTTTTTGCAATAAAATGACCATTTTAACATTTCTAAACCAATTCTCATATCACCAATCATCATATTATGCTACTTATCATCATGTAAACATGTTATCATAGCCAAATTCATCACTTATCATCATCTTGCCCCAAAAAGTTACTAAAAATAGTAACAATGACAAATACGACTATAAACATCATCAAAACCATATTCTAAATAATTAAATCATCATATTATCATCCTAATAGCAAATCCACATGCATGTATGCTCACCATTTCATCTATAACACCATTTTACAAATAAAAAGTTACTAATAATGGAAAGTTTCATCAAAAATCAACATCTTGACCATTTTAAACAAATCCAACCATGAGTTATCCTTCTAACATCATCATTAAACACCTACCAACATTCAAAATCATCCCAATGGTCATGGATCATACATGCATGCAAATATTTCATCATCATTTGTCCAAAACATGAAGTCTATACTTACACAATTCCATGGATCATCACAAATCACCATGGTATCATCATAAATCATCAAGAAACATAGTAAAACTAGCAAACCCAGATCCAAAGATAAAGAAATTCGTGCATGTGTGTCTAGTGAACTTGCATGTGTGATTTAACACATGCATGTGTGTTTGTGAGTGATTAAGGTGTACATAAGCCATAGAACTACCTCAAATGCTCCAGAGATCGATGAGAAATGATATTTGCAGCCTCCAAGATTTCTGGGCAGCTTGTTCTTAGCAGCAATGAAGTGGGATGGCGACCTCCAAGCTCCTAAGTGAACACCAAGCTTCAATCACCAACTTCTTGAGCTCCTAAGTGATCTCTAATGGCTTCCAAGTGATTTCCAGATGAAGAAGACGAGTATTGAGTGGTCTGGACTCGAGAAGTGAAATGTAGGGTGGCTGGTGATGATGGTGTCTTGGTTTTATAAAGATTTGCCGTCTGACACCCGTCGCGTACCGCGGAGGTAGGCCAGAAAGATGCTTCGCGCTACGCGAAGAAATCCGGGAGTCAACTCTTCGCGACGTCTGTCGCGTACCGCGACGATGCTCCTTGTTGGGCCATCGCGTACCGCGATGGGCCTCTGGAGAGCCCAATAAGCCCTTTTTAATGGGTTTGTGTCACACCCCGAGCCGGCGGGATAGGATCGGTTGTCCCGTCGGGCGGAAGGTTCCCGGGGCGCGATATCGGGAGTGATAATCGTGATGATCAGATTGTTTACATTGCACATGATACAAATGAGAAATGCTAAATATAATAGAATTACAAAGTTAAATTACATCAGTATTGTTTATAATTTAACAATGTAAATCTACCATAAACATCATATATTTCTATCTTGTATTTACACAAGATAAACAAAATAATTTGTATAATGATGTCTTCAAAATATATGCAGGTCCAAAAAGTTAGGTCTTCTATCTGAAGTCCTAGTCCAAAAGGAATAACTCCTTAGTTGACCTGTTCGTCACCTGAGAAGTCATGCAAAAATAAAGTCAACACATGGTTGGTGAGTTCATATAGTTTTATGATTTGAAAATGATTTGATAACCTCCTTCGGTAAAGACCCTAACCTCATTAACATCAACTGTATCATCCAGATCGGTATGCTTATATATAGGGCATACCCCTGGGTCAAGGCTACAACCCCGCCCAGACGCCATCCCACCACATACTAATCCGCATAGGACATTGATATTAATGATAATTAAGCATTTTTACCTAACACCTCTGAAATAGATTTTGATCTCCAAAACTTGATTTACCTTTGATTCTCTTGATTTTGATCATAGACAAAAGATTTTCCAAAAGTCAGTGATAATAGTAAAATGTCAAATATTTAATTAAATAATTAAATAAAACATTTAAATACAACTAAGACATGATGATTGAGTGTAATTTTACTCAATTGGTTAGACTTAGTTTTTGGTGGTTGTCCAAGTTGTAACCTCTCACACGTGACCCATGTCAGGCATAACTCACAAAGAGTAATCCTGCGTTGTCGGGATTTTAATGTTTTGCCCTTACAGCTTGACCCAAAGGTCTTCTGTACATGCGGGGACTTTAAGGATATCCTTTGATTCTTGATCTCTTGATTCTCTTAAGTTTAGACTTTGATATTGATTTCCATGATTGTTCACATTATTGCCCGTATAGCCTGACTACAAACATCTTCTATACCTGAAGGGACTTTATATGTGTGTTACACGTGGTCTTGATTCCATATACAACTGACATCCACCATGACTTGAGTATTAATGAGTTCATTAGATCATAATGATTTCATTATTTCAATGAGTCACACACATTTATGATTTCTGATCTCTTGAGTCTCTTGATTCTTGATTCTTTGAGTTCTCATGATTTTGAATGATAATTGATTTGATTTATGATTCTTGGGCCTCAGATCACACACTGAGTTATGATTCCCTTGAATATGATTTATTGATCTTGTTCATTTGATTTCACTTTGAGTTTAGATTCTTGAAGTTGAACTTGATGGACTAAGGGTTGATTTAGAATTCAAATTTAAGGTATTACTCATAAGAGTACTTAAATTTAATTGATAAATTGATTTGTTCAATAATTTCCTAGACAGGAGTCTAGGAGTATCAACAACATATATATGTAAAGACATATAATAATTAAAAGCATTTAATTAAACAGTTTAAATAAAACAGTTTACGCATGCTTCTCAGCCCCGCGTTTTAAAACAAAAATGTTTAGAAAAGGGGCAATGAACTCACCTGTGTTGCTTTGTATAGAATTACCACAAAAAGCGTTCTCGTTGTTGTAGCTTAAGTATCTTCTGTTCCTGAGTTGTTTTAAGATATTCGAATACGATAAGTCGTTATAATAGACGAAACTAGGGTTTTGGTCTCGGTGTGCAACTAAGTGTCCTAGATTACTAACGTGATTCTAAGACTTCATCTAACTTAGTCTAAATCATTACCCGTTATCTCTCATGTCCCAAGATTATTAGTTAATAAACCCCAAATGATTAGAGTTTATTCTAATTACATTACAAATCCCTATTTAGACATTTTTAAATTAGTTTATTTCATGATAAACACTTATTTTGAAAACCCTTTAATTTTGTTTTAACAAAACTTATAAATAAATTTTCTTTTATTAAAATAACATAATTACTTAAAAGATGTACTTTACACATGATGGGCTCATATTGAGCTTATTGGGCCACCCTTGGGCCCATTTGTAAGACTTTGATTTCCAAGTGAACTACTAGTTCTTTCTTATTACTAACCTTAGACGATTCAAGTGAATCATCTAAATTTAGCTTCAAGTTCTTATAAACTCCTTAAGGTTTGAGTGTTAACAACTTATTTAACCTCAACCCTCTTTGGTTCTTTGAATAAGTCCTTGCTAAATTATCTTTTAGTTTATTCTTTAACTCATGACAACTCTTGTTAGTGATATATGTGATTTATCAATCCCTTTGTTAGTGTAACCCATTGTTATTCTAAAGGACTTTGTTTCTTTCGAAAGTTTGTTTGCATGAGATTAGTACAAGTATATCACTTTGTTTAATAACAAAATAGAATGGTTTTTTGTTAAGAAACACAAATTTGCTTCTCATGCACACACACCCACACAAAGAAATTTCCAACCCATGCATGCTCCCACGTAATCCTATTCAAACACCCTCGGCTAAGATCCCACTGATTCGAATGTGGTAGGCTCGAATGTCTAAAGTCGAATGAAGGTTCATTCGTGGAATAGTTGAGGTCGAATGAGAGCCCATTCGAAAGTGTCTTGGCCGAATAGGAAGCCTATGGATCGAATGAAACTTAGCCGAGTGGGAGTGGCGAATGAGGCTTGAGCAAATAAGGGTTATGGTCGAATAAGGGTGTCGACTGAAGGCCTGGTTCGGCCGAATAGAGGCTGTTTCGGCTAGACATTCGGCGAATGGATGGCATGGTTTGGCTAGAGCCATTCGGCGAATGGGAGGTTCTTGCTCGAGTCATTCGGCCATCTGGTGAGTAGCAGCCATTCGGCCACTCGAACCCAGCCAAACCATCTTGGCTTTTCGAACAATCGACTGGAGTTTGTTGCAAGGCTTGTCCCTATGTTATCCTATAGATGCTTGGAGTGAATCCTATAGGTTTAAAGGGTGAGAAACCGGTTCTAAGGGGATTCGAACCTAGGGTTTAGAAAACCCTAAAACCGAGCAAAAATCACGGATTTACCTCAAATGTGTTGGATGAAACCTCAGATATGTTGTACTTATATGATCTACAAGTAATGGAGGTGATTTAGACACCAAAAACACAAGAAATGATGAAGATTTGAGGTCAAGATCTTAGTGAGAAGTGGTTTTCTAGTGAGAGTTTTAGAGAGAGAGAGATGCACGAAAATTTGGGGAGAGAGGCTGGTTGGTGGTGGTTGTTGTGGCATTAAAAGCCACAATAAATGTGGGGAAATACCCGGGTTTCGTTTGGGTTCGTTCGGTTTCGCGTGTTTTCGCATAAAAACGTCGTTTTCGCGTCGTTTCGTAACGAAACGACTCGATAATTAAAATAGAATCATAAAATTTATTTTAGGTTGTGATTCCTAATAAATTAACTAAATATCTTTTAATTATTTAATTTACAAAAATATTTATTTAACGTTTAAATCGAATCGCGCGGTCATCGCGCGTATTTGTTCGAATCAAATACGACGATAACTACACTTTTCAATATTGTTTTCTAATTATCGAATATCATTCAGAATGTTAAACTTTTAGATTTATTCGTACAGATCGTCACCTATACGAATAATCTGTCGGTTTATCATTCACTTAATGATATTCGTGTTGTTTTGTCCTGTAAGGCCTCACATACGTTTATACATAATAAAATCCTAACAAATAAATCACATGATGATTCTGTGTTGCCAGATAGTTATCTGACTCAAGAATCATTGTTCTGAACTGATTTCTCTGAAATGACTGAGAATTCACTGTTTTGATAATATGAAATGATACTAAGACTTGATATGAACATAAAATACACTGAATTACATGAAATTTGTACCTGACTACTGTTCACGTACTGTAACGATCCCTGTTCCGGTGACGGTTCCGGCACTGATGTTACAGTTTGATCCGTTCGTCGTCGTTTTCACGCTTCCGAACTATCGTTTGGCCTCGTTTGAACTTCCAAGTTCGATGTGTGAGTGTTTCGTGAAGTATCGAGTGTTGTGCTACACAATGTGCTTGACGTTCACCAACGTTCGTGTGTTTTGACACGTGTGTGTTGTTTGCCAATAATTCCACGAATTATCTTGTTGTGTGTCAGTGTTTATACTATCGTGCCACGTGTCACACTAAATTGATCTAATTCTAGTGCCACGTGTACATAAAGTATTTAAGACCTTGCTAATGGAGAATTCTTTGATAATGGTTGGTTGGTTAAGACAATCTTTTTAGAATCTTTACTCATGTTCTCTGTAAAAATTCTCTTGATAAAAAGTCAGGTAAATAATTATTTTCTCCTTTTATAAATTCAATTATATATATATATATATATATATATATATATTGAAGTGATCTATTGCTAACCTTAGGATTCATCAATAACCCATTAACCTCACCATATTTAATGATCAAATTACAAGATGCTTATCTAATGGTTGATATTAAACTACAATATAATAATGTAATTGATTTGAAAGAAAAGGGAATAAGGGTATTAATGTAATTTGCTATATTAAATACTTTACCCCATCTTTTTTTATACATCCATAACTTTTTTATACTATAATATTTTTTATAAAAATTGCACCATTTTACTCGTCCTTTTTTCTCTTTAATTCCGTTATAGTCTTGACTAGGTTTTTTTATTTTTTTCGGATGTTCGTATTTACACCAATGTAACAAGTATAAAACTAACAAATTATTTGTAACGAGTTGTAACGAATTTGGGTTTACATTGTTGTATAATAAATAGGGGTTAAGTTTAAGAGTGTAAACGAGCCAAGCCGATCCTGAGCTCGTTAATTACGTTATATTCTTAACTAGGTTTTTTATTTTTTCCGGATGCTCGTTAATTAAGTTATATTCTTGATTTTTTAACGAATTTTGGTTTTTAAAGTATTAAAACGTATTACAATTTAGTAGATATAACGAATTTTGGTTTTTATAAACAAAATGTTATAGTGTTTTTTTAAAGTTTTAAAATGTATTTACAATCTTGTAGATATAACGAATTTTGGTTTTTATCAACAAAATGTTATACTATTTTTTTTAAAGTATTAAAATATATTTACAATCTTGTAGATATAATTTTTTTAAAGTATTAAAACGTATTTACAATCTTGTATATATAACGACTTTTGGTTTTTATCAACAAAATGTTATAGTATTTTTTAAAGTATTAAAATTTATTTACAATCTTGTAGATATAATTTTTTTATAGTATTAAAAATTTACAATCTTATAGATATAACGAATTTTGGAGCATCCGGAAAAAATAAAAAAAACATAGTCAAGAATATAACGTAATTAACTAGCTTGGGATCGGCTTGGCTTGTTTACACTCTTAAACGTAAACCCTATTTATTCTACAACAATGTAAACCCAAATTCGTTACAACTCGTTACAAATAATTTGTTATTTTTATACTTTTTACATTTGTTATTTTTATACTTTTTACATTGGTGTAAATACGAACATCTGAAAAAAAATAAAAAAAACCTAGTCAAGACTATAACGGAATTAAAGAGAAAAATAAGACGAGTAAAATGGTGCAATTTTTATAAAAAATATTATAGTATAAAAAAGTTATGGATGTATAAAAAAAGAGGGGGTAAGTTATACATAAAACAAATTACTAATGTACCCTTATCAAATAATAAAAGAAAAATTCATGTGTTTATTTCTGATTGGGTAAAGATAGTTAATGGGTTATTGATCTAAGTGTGAGTTAGTATTTGATCACATTCCTATATATATAGGATTAGGTTCAAGTAAAAATGGTGAGATTGGTGAGAAGGATTGTGGATTTGACAAGTGGCATTACTCTAATTTTATTAAAATGGTATTTTGGTCATTGTGTTTAATGCTTCAATTTATTGTGTTTAATGCTTCATGTCATTGTGTTTAATATTTTTATTATTTTGTTTTATTTTTTATATCATATTGTCTTATTTTGTTATTGTTTTTATGCATTAAATAAATTGTTCTTATTTATTTTTTATGTTTTATGTATTAAAAGTACATAATTGTGTTATTTTACCATTATGTTTATAAAACTTATAATTTTAAAAAACATAAATTGTTTTTATTTTTTGAAAAATACATTTCCGTCATTGTATATATGTTTATATCATTGTGTAATATATTCATCATTATGTTTTATCGTCAGAACATTGTGTAATATAATCATCATTGTGTTTTATCGTCAGAACATTGTGTAATATAATCATCGTTGTATGTTATGTTCAGGTCATTGTGTAATATATTCATCATTGTTTTTTATCTTCAGATGATTGTGTAATATAACATAATTGTGTCTTACGTTCTCGTCATTGTGTTATAGTCATTATTTTGTTTTACGTTAAGGTCATTGTGTAATATACGTGTCATTATGTTTTACGTTCAGGTAATTATGTAATATAAGCATTGTGTGTTATGTTCAAGTCATTGTGTAATATATTCATCATTGTTTTTTATCTTCAGATGATTGTGTAATATAGCATCATTGTGTCTTACGTTTAGGTCATTGTGTAATAGTCATTATTTTGATTTATGTTAAGGTCATTGTGCAATCTAAGCGTCATTGTGTTTTACGTTCAGGTCATTGTGTAATATACACATTGTTGTATTAAAGGAATTTGTTTTGTTTTATAATTATGATTTACATATAAAAAGTACGTGATTTTGTTGTTTCATCAATATTATTTTTAAAGCTCATGAATTTATAAAAAAAAATAGTTAAACACTACGACGACAAAAAGAAACACTCACAAACAAAAAGACACAATAATAGACAATTATACACAATGACGCATTACAAATATAATAAGTAGAGGGAAACCTTTTTTTTAATTTTTTATATAACAATACTATACTCATTTTAAAGATAAAAAATGATCGATTTTTTGGTGTAATTTTTTAAAAAAAATAATATTATATATAAAAGTTATGACCGTTTAAAAAAATGGGGGGAACATGATAAAAATTCAACAAAAGTGTCTATGACTAAAATACCCTTCCACTAACTTGTTTTAATACAACTTTGATCTCAACCATTAAATTATAAATCTAATGACCCACAATCTTTCTCACACTTCTCACAAATCTAAGCATTTTTACTATAACCTCACCCTATATATATATATAGTAAGATTATTGTACAAAGTGATAATTTTGTAAAAATAAAAAACAAAGTGCTATTATAATATTTAATAGTTCATTGTCAATAATAGCACATTGTTATTTATAATAGCACTTTGTTTTTTACACTTTTTACAAAAATCTCATTTTGTATCTGAACCTACCTCTCTTTCTATACACACACACACATTAGTATTAACGTGCTAAATGTAGAAGCCACAGAAACGCGGCATGTGCCATCAGGGTAAGGAACATTATCGTTCATGTAAAATTACAGACTGACATTTAACACCTATAATCAAGAAAAACATGGATAATCACGGACCAATAATTACGGACCACGTTATATAACAATCACAGACCGTGTTATAACAAACATAATCAGTACAAAATGTATAATCACTACCCAATAATCACAGACCACGTTATATGAAAATCAATGACCGTTATTTAACATGCATCATTGAAAGACCAACTGTATAATCACTTACCAAACATAAAAATCACGGAATACGTAAAAAAAATTAAAAAAACTATAACAGTACTATACTCAAATTAAAGATAATAAAATTCTCAATTTTATGATGTAATTTTTTTTAAAAAAAAGTAAAGCATGTAAAAGTTATTTAATTTTTAAAAAACGAGTAGAACTTTTTATAACATATAAAATATGATCGTTCATCTTTTACCCTTCCAGTTATATATTAGTAGGGTTGTAAACGAATATAACGTTCAGCGAACAGTTCTTGAACCGTTCTGCGAGATGTTCGTTTATGTCCGTTCGTATAATAAACGAACGAACACGAACAAGAAATTCCGTTCGTTTAGTTAAATGAACGAACATGAACAGAGGTCGTGTTCTTTCGTTTGTGTTCGTGAACGTTCGGTAACGTGTTCGTGAACGTTCGGTAAAATGTTCGTTTACGTTTGTTTATGTTCGGTTAAGTTTATTTATTATAGTTATTCATTAAATGTGTTGTTTATTTTTAATTTTTAGTTTAATACCATAATACTTAAGTTATTTTTAGTTTAATATAATAATATCTTAATTTATATATTTACAAATAATAATCTTAATTGCTTGAGATTAAAAATGTTTATTTTTATTGTTTAAATAATATGTGTTCGTTAGCGTTCGTGAACAAGGTAAATTCCTTAATGAACGATGAACGAACACAAACAAGAACTTTCGTTCGGTAAGCGTTCGTGAACCGTTTGTGAACAAGATAAAAGTTAAACGAACGAACACGAACAAGGGCTCGTTCGTGTTCATTCGGTTCGTTTACAACCCTATATATTAGGCTTATTTTGTGGAGAAAGTTGTATAAAGTGTACATCAATAAATCTTATCATTGATTAGTTTGATCAAAAGGTCTAGAATTCATCCTACGCTTTGTACGTTAAGCACCATATGTATTTGATCCGACTCATATATATATACACACACAAAGACTTATTCTATTAAGAACAATTAAATATGAAGAAAGCAAAATAACTAATTTTGAGCCACATGTTTATAGGGGTATAAAAGTAATTTTTCTTTAAAGTAGGGAAAGTTACTATTATACCCTTTAAACTTGTGGCTAGAAATTGTTCCTTTAGTTCTCAAGTTGCAATGGTTCCTTGGTTATTCCTCATAACTTTTTTATACTAAATTATTTTTTTAAAAAATTGCACCATTATACTATAAAATTAAAATAATGTGTTACGTTTATGTTACATCGATGTAAAGCAGAATATTTGGAAAAAGAACTAGAAAACTAGTTTAGATTAAAACGGAATTAAATATAAAACTACATCACTGCAAAAAATAACTAACGTCTCTGTAAAAAATATGTTATTTCATTGTAATTTACCATTGTTATAAAAAAAATTTCAAATAAATTTGTTATCTTTAAACTCATTACAATGATGTAAATACTGGACATCGAAAAAACAAAAAAAATATTTGAGACTATAACGAAATTAAATGTGTTACATCACTGTAAATTACATCACGTTAAATTGAATAAAAAATGTGTTACATCATGTAAATTACATTACTGTAATTTACCATTGTTAGAAAAAATTTCAAATAAATTTGTTATTTTTAAGATTCTTACAATGATCTAAATACATGGCATGTAAAAAATAAAAAAAAAGTAGTCGAGATTATAACGGAATTAAAGAGAAAAATGAGACGAATATAATGGTGAAATTTTTTTCAAAAAATAATATAGTATAAAATGTTATGAAAGTTTAAAAAAAGAGAGGGTAACTTTATATAAAAATTAAGATATATTATGAATCTTTTGAAATAGAGAGAAATACAAGTTAACAATACTACCCTTTTGTACTTGAAAAGTAATATATATTCTATTTTTTTATTCTTAAGTGATATCAACCATTTGATTCAAATTTAGATCGAATAAGATTGAGTTTAAGAATTATCTCATATTTGATGATCATAAGAAAACCATCATTTTTAAGAAAACTAAGAAAATAATCACAATCATTACCAATTATTTATTTTTTTCATTTTTTTCCTTTTATTATAAGATAAAAAAGTAAGAAAAGAAAAAAAATAAAAAAAATGTATTTTAGGCTATTATATATATGTATGTATGTATGTATGTATGTATGTATGTATGTATGTATGTATGTATGTATGTATGTATGTATGTATGTATGTATGTATGTATGTATGTGTCACACCCCCAATTTCCCACTCGTGGTGTCAGTCCACGTGGGTGTGACGTGGCCAGAATCACAGCTCAAGGTCATATAGAACAACACTATATGCGTTTACAAATCCAAGTTTGACACATACACATAACAAAATAATTTGCAGCGGAAAAATATGTCATAGCAGCGGAATAATATGTTTGAATACATGCAGCGGAAAAGTAAATTGTCAGATCAAAACATTGTATCAATACAAAACATGAATGAAATTGTTTTCAAATAATATGACAGGAATGCATGCGGTTCCTAATGCTCGTCTCTTAACGTGTACATTCCTGCTATCCGTAGCTTGCTAATTACCTGAGAATACAAGTTTGAAAACAAGTGTCAACACAATGGTTGGTGAGTTCACAGGTTTTGATATACATATAGTAAGAAAGTGTGTCATGCTGTTTATCAAATGTTAGTACCGAGCCCTAGGCCCAAAGTGTCAGTGCGTCACTACCGAACTAGACTTGTTTGCTCTTGCCTCCGCTATGCCTCGTATACATAGCAAGTTAGGTCAGAATTTGCACGGGTTATGACACTCAGTCAACATGGTGCCCCGTGGGGTTAGTCATTCCCTAATGGATCCATCCAAATCTACCACGTTGTTCGTACATTAACGGTAAGACTTTGTGAGGGCTTGTAACGAGTTCAACACTTAATGTTTGTCCAATAAACCAGCATACACAATAGTGTTTGTACAGTAATAGTGTTTGACTCGATGCAACTAGTATTCTCCCCCTATTTAAAAGCATTTGAAAAAGAGTAAAGAGGGGCCGTAAACTCACCTTAGTGATAAAAGTAGCAAGTAGCGTAAGCTCCTGATGTAGTAGTACGTGTCCGGCAACCTATATCGTACACCGTACGTAAGTTCGTGTATGTGACCGTGCTAGTGTTGGTGTTAGTGCTCGTGTTTGTGCCCAACAACCCTTGGTTGTTCATGTTTGTCCGTGTCGGTCCACAATGACCGTGTTTGCTCGTGTTGGTCCACATTGACCGTGTTTGACCATGTTTGACCGTGTTTGACCGTGTTTGACCAAAATTGACCGTGTCAAGTCAACGACCCGTTGGTGAACCGTGTGCCGGTTTGTGAATCGTGTAGCAATCGTGTAAGTGTTTGTCGTGTGCAAAACGCGCAAATCGCGTCTATGGACAACTTACTATTTATAGTAAGTTTCCATTTATGGAAAGTTCACAAAGCATTTCGGTGTTAGAGTTCTAACATACTCAATGGTCCTACGGGGTCATGTTAACACATAGCACATTATCATACAAGTTCATATACGTTGTTTATAGCATGTTAGTGCACAAAAGTTTCCTAAAATGGAAAGTTTCCATTTTTAGCATACGTGACATCGGAAATCATCTAACTTAGCCTCTAATACGCATATTATAACATAATAAGTCATTTAGCATGCTCAAATAACACAACACATTGACAAGTCGGTTTTTCTAAAAATAAAGTTACTATAAATAGTAACTTTGTGGTTTTTGCATAAAAATGACCATTCTATCATTCCTAAACCATTTTCACATCATCATTCGTCATAATAAGTTATTCACTATCATTTAGTCATGTCGACATAGCCCAATTCATTATCTATCTATATTCTTACCCAAAAAGTTACTAAAAATAGTAATAACATTAAATGTGATCATAGACAACATCAAGTCTACTTTCTAACACATCAAATCATCATGTTATCATCCTAGCAACAATTCTATATACATGCATGATCATCAAACACACCATATCACCAACTTGTAACTAAAAAGTTTCTAAATTGTGACAATCCGACTTTTCACACTAACCTTGTTAACGGGAGTTGGTGCTATCACAGGCCCAACAAGGCCAATCAAGGCCCAATAAGACCACTGAAGGTCCAACAGGCCCAACAAGGCCAAATCAAGGCCCAATAATACCAATAAAGGCTCAACAAGGCCAATGAAGGCCCAATAAGGTTAATGGAGGCCAACAAGATCAATTAGGGCCAACAAAGTTTATGTAGGCCCAACAGAGCCAATGTAGGCCCAATAAGCCAATAGAAGCCCAATAAGGCCCTATAAATTCAAGTAAGGCCCAATGTAAATCAAGGTAGGCCTAGGGAAAGCCAAGGTAGGCCCAGGAAGGCCCAGTGAGGCCCAATTGGATTTAAAGAGCCCAAATGGATTAATTTAGCCCAGTGGTATTCCAATTTAACCGTTTAGTGACAATTCGGGATTTTTAGTGTAACTGTGTTAATTGAAATGTTAAGTTATTGGTCCGGAATGATCTATAAGGGTTAAGAAGTATCAAAAATCAGGTTTTAAAGTGTTAATTTCAAGGATTAGGCTATAAGTTGTAAAAATACTTGATTTTGACTCTTAAAAGTCAAAATTCGTGTAGAATGCATGAAGGAAATTCGAAATGTATTAAATTCGAAGTTGTAACTGCAAAATTATCACCTATAATCATTGTAATAATGATTACAAACCGTTTACATGCGTTTTAATCCATTAGAATTCGAATTTAATGGAATTAAGGATCCATAAGTTGTAACCGTAGCCCTTTACAACCAAAACCTCACAATTCGATTTCGATCATCACAATTAGAGTTACAGAAGTCTTATTCGGCACCCTTAGCATCCTAAACACACAACAATTTCAATCCAGAAGCAGTGATTCGAAGAATTCGAACAAAGGGCGGCCGAACATCAACTCACAAGTTGATCTCTTTCGATTTGCTATCAAATCAAGTAAGTTTTCGTTTCTAAACTTTCTAAACATGCCGATTAAGTAAACCCATATGTTAATTGCGGCTTATAACATCAAATGGTATGAATCCGAGTTCTAGGGTTTATCATAGAACACGTTTTGGGGATTTCGTATTAAATGGATTTCATATTCAAATTAAACTATATGGTTAGTTTCAGAAAAGGCCGAACAAGGTTATTCTTATAACAATTTCGATTGATGATAGCGAATTGATGGGGCTCTAGTAACTAGGGTTCTTACTAAAACGGTTTTGGGGGTTTTGATTGTTAAGGGGTTAATAATTGAATTGAACTACATAGAAAGTTTCAGAATGGTCCGATTGAACTAACGCCTAAGTTAATTTGATGTTATAATCGGGAATTAGAAGATTTTGTGTTGAAAGTTAGTTCGGTTCAAAACCGAACCTATTTGGGATCAATTGGAACTTATTGATTTTGTTTTGATCGAATTAAAACCACCATTAGGAACGCATAAGTGAGTAGTATAATAATCTGGGGTTGATGGGTGCAAACGGATTTGAATTCGTGATCAAATAGGGGGATTTTTGCTTCGGCTATGATATGGAACAAGAACTAGGCTGGATGAGGATTTAAAAGAATTGATTTTCATATAGTTAACGCGAAACCCTAGCGGGCGTGATGGTTAGATGCTGTGTGTTTGGAGTTGAGGGTCGCGGGTTCGAGTCCCGGCCCAACCGATTTTTGATGTTTTGATCATTTTTGGTATTTTTAACATAACTTTCTCATACGAACTCCGATTAAGTCCGTTCAAGTTGCGTTGGAACCGTAACGAGAATACGAACGTGTTAGGATGATAAAATTTATATTTTAGTCCGAACACGAAATCGCGTATAATTACGGTTAATTGAATAAATTCAAATATGATTTTATTTAATCGATTTCAGTGACACGCGTACTTCCGTATGCCAAATTATCACACTTTAACATACGTATGTTGATACGTATGTGATTTTAAGCACAAAACGATTATTCGAATAACAATAGGTTATTGTTTAAATCACAGATTCTTCGTAGAGGATTTCTACGCGAATTTACACATACTTGATCATTCTACTACTATCAAAGGTGCGTACACGGCCCCTTTCTTATTTTAAACTGTTTTGGGGGAGAAAACATGTGCAACAAACTGATTTTAGATACATATCACTTGCATGAGTTATCTGTTTACATTATGTGCCAACATATCAACTTGAAAGTCCTTACACACCTCGAACCGTTTAGTTTGCAGTAATGCAAAGCGTGGTAGTTGGAAATAGATCTATTAGGTTTGACAAACCTCACCTGGTAGATGGGATCTACGCAGGTGTTTGACTGACCAAACACACATTTACTATTGTTGTGATAGACAATAGTGGCAAGGCGAAAACATGCTATAGCATGGCAACTAGTCAGCTTCGGTGTCGAACACGTATGTAAATAGTTATATGACTAGCTATCATGACTGTGCAATTGTGATTATGTTATCTACAAACTTGTTATTCAAACTGATGTTTTGAACACTATGATTACTTAAAACCTGTGTTATGCACCAACCTTTGTGTTGACTTGATTTGCATGTTTTCTCAGGACGCTAAGGCGCGCGTAACAGCTGGCATGGACTAGGAAGATAGAGTCTCATGCATTTCTTTCACTTTGATTATTTAAATCTGGATATTTTAGTACTTTGAATTGTAATGTTTGATTTACAACTGTTTATGTTTTTTTAAACGCTTCCGCACTTTTTGTAAACTCTGGTTATTATGTTTGTTTTAAAGATCAACGTATGTTTTTGAAATTCATATAGAGGTCTTCGCTATGTCTAATGATCTGAGATCCTGGTTTGTCACGTTCCCAAACGGTATGATTCCGTTAGTTGAAATTGGGGGTGTGACATAAATATAGTAAGGTCCTTACAAATCATGTTTTTAACCATTTCCAACATCATCTAACATGTAATCATCATCCAATATCATCAAGAAACATGCTTAACTACTGAAAATCATTCTAGCACCCCAAGTGCAACAAGTGTAACAAGTGTGGTTACCATCATGCGGGTAACCAGTGTGACAGAGCTAAGTGCCAGAGGTGTGGCAAGATTGGGCACGCGGCTAAGGATTGTCGCGGAGAGCTGCAGAACAACAACAATAACCAGAACAATAACCAGAACAACGCTCAGAAAGGTTGTTTTGAGTGTGGCAAAATGGGCCATTTCAAGAAAGATTGCCCACAACTTAAGAAAGGCGGGGACAACAATGGTAATGGTAATGGAAATGGAAACGGAAATGGCAATGGCACCAACAATAACAACAACAATAACAACAACAACAACGGTGCTAGGGGCAGGGCGTTTGTGATCGGAGGACGTCAAGCGCGGGAGGATCCCAACATTGTTACGGGTACGTTCCTCTTAAATAATCACTATGCCTCTATGCTATTTGACACTGGTGCCGACCGGAGTTTTGTATCTAGTTCACTTGCTAAGTCACTAGATGTTAGTCCCACTGCCTTAGATAGTCCCTATACTGTGGAATTAGCGGATGGTAAGTTGATTGTAGTAGAAAACATTTATAAGGGATGTATCCTTGATTTGATGGGTCAGACATTAGAGATTGATTTGATGCCTATTGCCTTAGGCAGTTTTGATGTAGTCATTGGCATGGACTGGTTGTCCAAAAACCAGGCTGAAATAGTATGTCATGAAAAGATTGTTCGTATACCTCTTACAAACGGAGAGACACTGTATGTACAAGGTGAAAAGATCAGTACGCCACTGCGTCTCATATCTTGTATGAAAGCACACAAATGTCTGCGGAAAGGTCATACGGCAGTTATAGCTCTTATAACTGAAAAGCCGGTAGCTGAGAAGAAACTTGAAGATATACCAATCGTTTGTGAATTTCCGGAGGTGTTTCCAGAAGACTTGCCGGGATTACCGCCTGTCAGACAGGTGGAATTCCGAATCGACCTTACACCAGACGCAGCACCGATAGCTAGGGCGCCTTATCGACTTGCACCGTCAGAGATGCAAGAGTTATCCACACAATTGCAAGAATTGTTGGATAAAGGTTTTATACGACCTAGTTTTTCACCGTGGGGAGCTCCAGTATTGTTTGTAAAGAAGAAGGACGGAACTTTCCGGATGTGTATCGATTACCGGGAATTGAACAAGGTTACCATTAAGAACCGGTATCCGTTACCTAGGATTGACGATCTGTTCGATCAGTTGCAAGGTTCGAGTTACTACTCGAAAATTGATCTCAGGTCGGGTTATCATCAACTAAGAGTTCAGGAGGAGGATATTCCGAAGACAGCATTCAGAACACGATATGGCCGTTATGAGTTCTTGGTCATGCCATTTGGGTTGACAAACGCTCCAGCTGTATTCATGGATCTTATGAATCGTGTTTGTAAGCCTTATCTTGATAAGTTTGTCATTGTTTTCATCGATGACATTCTCATTTATTCAAAGTCTGAGGAGGAACATGCTGAACATCTTCGATTACTGTTAGAGTTATTGAAACAAGAACAACTGTATGCTAAGTTCTCGAAATGTGATTTCTGGATGAGGGAAGTACAATTTCTGGGTCATATAGTTAATGAAAAGGGCATACATGTTGATCCAGCGAAGATTGAAGCAATTAAGAATTGGGAAGCGCCAAAGACCCCTACCGAGGTACGACAATTCCTTGGTTTGGCGGGTTATTATCGACGATTCATTGAGGGTTTCTCAAAGATCGCTCAACCACTTACAGCTCTGACGCACAAGGGAACAAAGTATAACTGGACGGATAAACAGGAAGCTGCATTCCAGTTATTGAAACAGAAACTTTGCAGTGCACCGATTCTGTCTTTACCAGAAGGAACGGAAGACTTTGCGGTGTATTGTGACGCATCTGGACAGGGTTTGGGATGTGTGTTGATGCAACGGGATAAAGTAATCGCTTATGCTTCCAGACAGCTACGAACACATGAAAAGAATTACACTACTCATGACCTGGAGTTAGGAGCAGTGGTTTTTGCTTTGAAGATTTGGAGACATTACTTGTATGGAACTAAGTGTACTATTTATACTGATCATAAGAGTTTGCAACATATCTTTGATCAGAAGGAGCTTAACATGAGGCAACGACGATGGGTTGAATTGTTGAACGATTATGAGTGTGCGATTAAGTATCACCCGGGAAGGGCTAATGTCGTAGCCGATGCTTTGAGCAGAAAAGATACAACGGGAACAAGACGGGTTCGCGCACTTATGATGACAATACATACCGACTTACCTGACAAAGTACACAATGCTCAGATTGAGGCATTGAAAACGGAAAACTTAGTACCGGAATCTTTACGAGGAATGGAAGAACAATTGAATGTTAAACCTGATGGAATTCGTTATTTCATTGAGCGAATGTGGATACCTTTATATGGAGGTTTAAGGGAACTCGTGATGGACGAAGCACACAAGTCTAGATATTCAGTCCATCCGGGATCAGACAAGATGTACCATGACTTGAAGGCACTGTATTGGTGGCCTCACATGAAAGCTGATATTGCTAAGTACGTTAGCAAATGTTTGACTTGTTCGAAAGTCAAAGTTGAATATCAGAAGCCATCTGGTTTACTACAACAACCAGAGATACCGATGTGGAAATGGGAACAGATTTCGATGGATTTTATTACTAAGTTACCTCGTACACCGAGCGGTTGTGATACGATATGGGTAATTGTCGATCGATTAACGAAATCTGCACACTTCTTAGCAATCAAAGAAACTGATAAGATGGAGAAACTGACTCGCATTTACATTAAGGAAGTAGTAGCACGGCATGGTGTGCCAATATCTATCATATCAGATCGGGATGCCCGGTTTACTTCCAATTTTTGGAAATCTCTTCATAAGTCATTGGGGACTCGCTTGGATATGAGTACCGCTTATCACCCACAGACCGATGGTCAAAGTGAACGAACGATTCAAACGCTCGAGGATATGATACGAGCTTGTGTAATTGACTTTGGTGATAGCTGGGAGAATCATTTACCGTTGGTGGAATTCTCTTACAACAATAGTTATCATACAAGTATTCAAGCAGCACCGTTTGAAGCGTTGTATGGTCGCAAATGTCGTTCACCAGTTTGCTGGGCTGAAGTTGGTGACAGTCAGTTAACAGGTCCTGAACTGGTGCATGAAACAACAGAGAAGATAGTTCAAATCCGAAATCGTATGGCAGCGGCTCGAGATCGCCAGAAGAGTTATGCAGACAAACGTCGCAAGCCGTTAGAATTTCAAGTAGGAGACCGAGTTCTTCTAAAAGTATCACCTTGGAAAGGTGTGATACGATTCGGCAAGCGTGGCAAGCTTAGTCCACGTTACGTAGGACCTTTTGAGATTCTGAAAAGGATTGGTCCGGTTGCGTACCAACTCAAACTACCGGATGAACTCAGTGGAGTTCATGATGTCTTTCATGTATCGAATTTAAAGAAATGTCTTTCTGATGAGACATTGATTGTACCGTTGGAAGAAATACAAGTAGATGAACAACTGCGATTCATTGAAGAACCAGCAGAAATCATGGACCGAGAGGTCAAACAACTGAAGCAAAGCAAGATTCCGATAGTCAAAGTCCGATGGAATTCAAGACGGGGTCCTGAATTCACATGGGAACGGGAAGACCAAATGATGAAGAAATATCCTCATCTATTCAAGACAGCCACTGCTAACACTGAGAGCGCACGTTAAATTTCGGGACGAAATTTCCTTCAACAAGGGGATGACGTGATGCTTTCACACATCAACATTGCAAATTTCAAACTGTAAGCACAAACGTTTTATTTATTCAATTGATTTTGTTACAGATATTTGTGCTACATTACATTTTATATGTTTTATGTGCTACATTTCATATGTTACATGTTATGGTAGTACATACACGATTAGTTACATACATTTTGCTATGTGCGGGGTTGCATAGTACAAACAGTTTCAGACACTCACTATTATGTGCTACATTTCATATGTTACATGTTATGGTAGTACATACACGATTAGTTACATACACTTTGCTATGTGCGGGGTTGCATAGTACAAACAGTTTCAGACACTCACTAGGTGTGAGGCTACACAACACAGTATGATCAAACACAAACAGTCACAGTTAGGTGAACTAACTAGTGAACACGCAAAACAGTTACATTGAACGATCACAATTGAGTTGTGATGTTGCAAGCATTAGACTTTGTGTGTGAGTACACACAAGCACACAGAATGATCAAATCACACTAACACGTACGATTTAAACTCGTAAGTAGTTTCCTAACTACTCTTAACACTTGCTAATTTTCGGGACGAAAATTCCTTCAACAAGGGGATGATGTGACAATCCGACTTTTCACACTAACCTTGTTAACGGGAGTTGGTGCTATCACAGGCCCAACAAGGCCAATCAAGGCCCAATAAGACCACTGAAGGTCCAACAGGCCCAACAAGGCCAAATCAAGGCCCAATAATACCAATAAAGGCTCAACAAGGCCAATGAAGGCCCAATAAGGTTAATGGAGGCCAACAAGATCAATTAGGGCCAACAAAGTTTATGTAGGCCCAACAGAGCCAATGTAGGCCCAATAAGCCAATAGAAGCCCAATAAGGCCCTATAAATTCAAGTAAGGCCCAATGTAAATCAAGGTAGGCCTAGGGAAAGCCAAGGTAGGCCCAGGAAGGCCCAGTGAGGCCCAATTGGATTTAAAGAGCCCAAATGGATTAATTTAGCCCAGTGGTATTCCAATTTAACCGTTTAGTGACAATTCGGGATTTTTAGTGTAACTGTGTTAATTGAAATGTTAAGTTATTGGTCCGGAATGATCTATAAGGGTTAAGAAGTATCAAAAATCAGGTTTTAAAGTGTTAATTTCAAGGATTAGGCTATAAGTTGTAAAAATACTTGATTTTGACTCTTAAAAGTCAAAATTCGTGTAGAATGCATGAAGGAAATTCGAAATGTATTAAATTCGAAGTTGTAACTGCAAAATTATCACCTATAATCATTGTAATAATGATTACAAACTGTTTACATGCGTTTTAATCCATTAGAATTCGAATTTAATGGAATTAAGGATCCATAAGTTGTAACCGTAGCCCTTTACAACCAAAACCTCACAATTCGATTTCGATCATCACAATTAGAGTTACAGAAGTCTTATTCGGCACCCTTAGCATCCTAAACACACAACAATTTCAATCCAGAAGCAGTGATTCGAAGAATTCGAACAAAGGGCGGCCGAACATCAACTCACAAGTTGATCTCTTTCGATTTGCTATCAAATCAAGTAAGTTTTCGTTTCTAAACTTTCTAAACATGCCGATTAAGTAAACCCATATGTTAATTGCGGCTTATAACATCAAATGGTATGAATCCGAGTTCTAGGGTTTATCATAGAACACGTTTTGGGGATTTCGTATTAAATGGATTTCATATTCAAATTAAACTATATGGTTAGTTTCAGAAAAGGCCGAACAAGGTTATTCTTATAACAATTTCGATTGATGATAGCGAATTGATGGGGCTCTAGTAACTAGGGTTCTTACTAAAACGGTTTTGGGGGTTTTGATTGTTAAGGGGTTAATAATTGAATTGAACTACATAGAAAGTTTCAGAATGGTCCGATTGAACTAACGCCTAAGTTAATTTGATGTTATAATCGGGAATTAGAAGATTTTGTGTTGAAAGTTAGTTCGGTTCAAAACCGAACCTATTTGGGATCAATTGGAACTTATTGATTTTGTTTTGATCGAATTAAAACCACCATTAGGAACGCATAAGTGAGTAGTATAATAATCTGGGGTTGATGGGTGCAAACGGATTTGAATTCGTGATCAAATAGGGGGATTTTTGCTTCGGCTATGATATGGAACAAGAACTAGGCTGGATGAGGATTTAAAAGAATTGATTTTCATATAGTTAACGCGAAACCCTAGCGGGCGTGATGGTTAGATGCTGTGTGTTTGGAGTTGAGGGTCGCGGGTTCGAGTCCCGGCCCAACCGATTTTTGATGTTTTGATCATTTTTGGTATTTTTAACATAACTTTCTCATACGAACTCCGATTAAGTCCGTTCAAGTTGCGTTGGAACCGTAACGAGAATACGAACGTGTTAGGATGATAAAATTTATATTTTAGTCCGAACACGAAATCGCGTATAATTACGGTTAATTGAATAAATTCAAATATGATTTTATTTAATCGATTTCAGTGACACGCGTACTTCCGTATGCCAAATTATCACACTTTAACATACGTATGTTGATACGTATGTGATTTTAAGCACAAAACGATTATTCGAATAACAATAGGTTATTGTTTAAATCACAGATTCTTCGTAGAGGATTTCTACGCGAATTTACACATACTTGATCATTCTACTACTATCAAAGGTGCGTACACGGCCCCTTTCTTATTTTAAACTGTTTTGGGGGAGAAAACATGTGCAACAAACTGATTTTAGATACATATCACTTGCATGAGTTATCTGTTTACATTATGTGCCAACATATCAACTTGAAAGTCCTTACACACCTCGAACCGTTTAGTTTGCAGTAATGCAAAGCGTGGTAGTTGGAAATAGATCTATTAGGTTTGACAAACCTCACCTGGTAGATGGGATCTACGCAGGTGTTTGACTGACCAAACACACATTTACTATTGTTGTGATAGACAATAGTGGCAAGGCGAAAACATGCTATAGCATGGCAACTAGTCAGCTTCGGTGTCGAACACGTATGTAAATAGTTATATGACTAGCTATCATGACTGTGCAATTGTGATTATGTTATCTACAAACTTGTTATTCAAACTGATGTTTTGAACACTATGATTACTTAAAACCTGTGTTATGCACCAACCTTTGTGTTGACTTGATTTGCATGTTTTCTCAGGACGCTAAGGCGCGCGTAACAGCTGGCATGGACTAGGAAGATAGAGTCTCATGCATTTCTTTCACTTTGATTATTTAAATCTGGATATTTTAGTACTTTGAATTGTAATGTTTGATTTACAACTGTTTATGTTTTTTTAAACGCTTCCGCACTTTTTGTAAACTCTGGTTATTATGTTTGTTTTAAAGATCAACGTATGTTTTTGAAATTCATATAGAGGTCTTCGCTATGTCTAATGATCTGAGATCCTGGTTTGTCACGTTCCCAAACGGTATGATTCCGTTAGTTGAAATTGGGGGTGTGACATAAATATAGTAAGGTCCTTACAAATCATGTTTTTAACCATTTCCAACATCATCTAACATGTAATCATCATCCAATATCATCAAGAAACATGCTTCACTACTGAAAATCATTCTAGCTATCATAGATTGTACATGCATGTGGGTAAATCACCCATTCGTGACCAAATCATGAAATACACATAAACACATCATCATAGATCATCATAGATCATCATCTAAACACTTTAGATCATTATAAAACACCTTAAAATCAATAAACCCAGAAGTAAATCTCGTGCATGTGCATTCAAAGTGCTTGCATGCGAGATCTAACACTTGCATGTGTGTAGAAGTGAGAAATGGACTTTTTAGCTATGAAAGATGTGAGAACTACCTTCTAAGCCTCTTGAACCCCTGGGATGATGCTTCAACAGCTCCTGAGACCCTCTGGTTCGTGGGTTTTGACAAGAACAAGGGAGGTGGTGGCGGTTCTTTGGGTTCTCAACACTCTTCTTCCACTTCCAAGCTTCCAACCTTCAAGCTATGGCTTCAACAATGGAGTTTTTGGGTGAAGATGGTGATTGTAGGGAGTTCTGATCGAGATGAGCCGACTTGGTGGCGTGCAAGAGTGTTTAAAATCATTAGGATAGGTGAAATGATGGATTTTGGAAGTTTAAAAAGAAAGTCTGCGCACCCTACGCCCCAGGCGTATCGCCTGGCGTGGGTGTGCACGTGGCGTCGTTACGCGCGGATTAGAACGGATGGGCGCTCATTTTCCCATCCGCGCGTATCGCCTGTCGAGGGCCCTCCGGGTCAGGCGTACCGCCTGGCCTGTTTTTCAAGCCCAATAAGCTTGTTTTGTTGTCCTGGTCCATTCTTGCCCGTTTCTCGACTCTAAAACATCATTCGAGCGTCGTTTGGACTCTATTGGCCAATTATTAGCCATAATTGACTTGTGACAGTGTTTCGTGAAGTTTCGAGTGTTGTGCTACACAATGTGTTAGACGTTCACCAACGTTCGTGTGTTTTGACACGTGTGTGCTGTTTGTCGATAATTCCACGAATTATCTTGTCGTATACCAGTGTTCGTACTGTCGTGCCACCTGTCACACTAAATTAATCTAATTCTAGTGCCACGTGTACATAATGCATTTAAATAAACATTTAAATAAATAAGTTGCTGACCTGGAAATTACGGGGTGTCACATCCTCCCCATGTTAGAAAGAATTTCGTCCCGAAATTCAACTCGTGTTGCCAGTGTTTGTCTGTTCCGCGAACAGGTGTGGGTACTTTTGTTTCATCTGGTCTTCACGTTCCCATGTGAATTCCGGTCCTCGTCGCGAGTTCCATCGCACTTTCACAATCGGAATCTTGCTGAGTTTGAGCTTCTTGGTTTCCCGGTCCATAATCTCCACCGGTTCCTCAACGAAGTTCAATTGTTCGTCGATTTGTATTTCCTCAAGAGGAATAACAAGTGTTTCATCAGATAGGCACTTCTTGAGATTCGAGATGTGGAATACGTTGTGCACACTGCTCAGTTCAGCTGGCAGGTTTAGTTCGTAGGCTACAGGGCCTATTCGTTTTGTAATCTCGAAAGGTCCGATGTAACGAGGGTTCAACTTTCCTCGTTTGCCAAACCGAATGACACCTTTCCAGGGCGAGACCTTGAGTAACACTCTGTCCCCCACCTGGAACTCCAACGGTTTGCGTCGCTTGTCGGCATAGCTTTTCTGTCTGTCACGAGCGGCTGCCATTCGCTTGCGTATTTGTACGATCTTCTCAGTCGTTTCGTGCACAAGTTCTGGGCCAGTCAGTTGACTGTCTCCAACTTCCGCCCAGCAAATGGGTGATCGACACTTACGTCCGTAAAGTGCCTCGAATGGTGCAGCTTGAATGCTAGTGTGGTAGCTATTGTTATATGAGAACTCAACTAACGGTAGATGAGATTCCTAGCTACTACCAAAGTCAATGACACATGCCCGGAGCATGTCCTCCAGTGTCTGTATCGTTCGCTCACTTTGCCCGTCCGTCTGCGGGTGATAAGCGGTACTCATGTCCAGTCTCGTGCCCAAAGCCTTATGCAAGGACTTCCAGAAATGCGACGTGAATCGACTGTCACGATCCGATATGATTGAGATTGGCACTCCATGTCGAGTGACCACTTCCTTTAAATAAATCCGAGTGAGTTTGTCTAGCTTGTCAGTCTCCTTGATGGGTAGAAAATGTGCAGACTTTGTCAGTCGGTCTACGATAACCCAGATGGTATCGCAACCACTTGCCGTCTTTGGCAGTTTAGTGATGAAATCCATGGAAATCTGCTCCCATTTCCACATTGGTAATTCCGGTTGTTGAAGTAACCCTGATGGCTTCTGGTACTCAACTTTGACTTTTGAGCACGTTAGGCATTTACTCACGTATGTTGCTATCTCAGCTTTCATGTTTGGCCACCAATAGGTTGTCTTCAAATCGTGATACATCTTATCAGAGCCTGGGTGTATGGAATACCGGCTCTTGTGAGCTTCATCCATCACTACTTCTCTCAATCCTCCGTAGCGTGGAATCCAGATTCGATCCATTAAATAGTAAGCTCCGTCGTCTTTTGCCTTTATTTGCTTATCCATGCCACGCATGGCTTCAAGAGTAAGGTTTTCAGCTTTTAGAGCTTCTTGTTGTGCGTTTCGTATCTGATTTGGCAATTCAGAATGAATCGTGAGTTGTAGTGCACGCACGCGCTTTGTTGTTTCTTTTCGACTCAACCCGTCGGCCACTACGTTGGCTTTGCCTGGATGATACTTGATGGCGCAATCATAATCACCTATGAGTTCAACCCACCTTCGTTGTCTCATGTTCAACTCTTTCTGGTCGAAGATGTGTTGTAGGCTCTTATGATCGGTAAAGATTGTACATTTCGTGCCGTATAAGTAGTGTCGCCAGATCTTCAAGGCAAACACCACGGCTCCCAACTCAAGGTCATGAGTCGTGTAGTTCTTCTCATGCACCTTCAGTTGGCGTGAAGCGTATGCTATCACTTTCTCGCGTTGCATCAGCACACAACCGAGTCCCTGTTTCGAGGCGTCGCAATACACCACGAAGTCATCACATCCTTCCGGTAGGGATAGGATGGGTGCAGTGCATAGTTTCTGTTTCAACAGGTTGAAAGCAGCTTCTTGTTTGTCTCCCCAATCGAACTTTTTGTCTTTATGTGTCAGGGATGTCAGTGATTGAGCAATCTTTGAGAATCCCTCAATGAATCTTCTGTAGTACCCGGCCAGACCTAGGAATTGTCGCACCTCAGTCGGAGTCTTGGGTGCTTCCCAGTTCTTAATTGCTTCAATCTTGGCTGGGTCTACGTGTATTCCCTGCTTATTAACCACGTGTCCAAGGAATTGGACTTCGCGTATCCAAAAGTCGCACTTTGAAAATTTTGCGTACAGTTGTTCTTTCTTTAATAATTCCAACACTAGCTTCAGATGTTCAGCATGTTCTTCTCGATTCTTCGAGTAAATCAGAATGTCGTCAATGAACACTATTACGAATTTGTCAAGGTAAGGTTTGCACACTCTATTCATGAGATCCATGAATACAGCTGGTGCGTTGGTTAGTCCGAAGGGCATAACCAAGAATTCGTAGTGTCCGTATCGGGTTCGAAAGGCAGTCTTAGGAATATCGTTTTCTTGTATCCTCAATTGATGGTAACCCGATCTTAAATTGATCTTCGAATAGTAGCTTGACCCTTGCAATTGGTCAAATAGATCGTCTATTCGCGGTAAGGGATATCGATTCTTGATCGTCACTTTGTTCAGCTCTCTGTAGTCGATACACATACGGAATGATCCGTCTTTCTTCTTTACGAACAAGACCGGTGCTCCCCAAGGTGAGAAGCTCGGTCTGATGAATCCCTTGTCTAACAGCTCTTGTAACTGGTTAGACAGTTCCTGCATCTCAGTCGGTGCTAGTCGGTATGGAGCTTTGGCAATCGGTGCTGCTCCAGGTGTAAGGTCTATCTGAAACTCGACTTGTCGTTTCGGAGGTAGTCCAGGTAGGTCCTCGGGAAATACTTCGGGAAATTCGCGGACTACGGCGATGTCCTCAATCTTCCTTTCTTTCTTCGGTTGTTCCGTGATGAGGGCTAGTATGGTAGTGTATCCCTTTTGCAGATACTTGTTTGCCTTCATGCATGATATGATGTTCAGAGGTACTCCCCGTCTTTCCCCCTGAATCGAGATCTGTTCTCCGTTCTGCAACGTCACCCGTACGATCTTCTCGTTGCATACGATTTCAGCTTGGTTAGCGGATAGCCAATCCATTCCAACGACCACATCAAAGCTTCCAAGAGTCACCGGCATCAAATCGATTTCGAGTTCGTGATTCGCCAAAACCATGACGCATCCTCGAAAGATGTGTTGTGTTTCAATTAGCTTGCCGTCGGCTAACTCTACGGTGTACTTGTAGTCTAGTGGTGTTGGGGTAATATCTAGTAATTTGCTAAACTCACTAGATATAAAGCTCCTATCGGCACCGGTATCAAATAATATGCTAGCATAGACATTATTTAAAAGAAACGTACCGGTTACGATGTTCGGGTCATCCTTGGCTTCTCCCGAGCCAATCACAAAAGCTCGTCCCTTGACCGCTCCTCCTCCGGCCTTCTTCAATTGAGGGCAATCCCTCCTCATGTGGCCCAGCTTGCCACATTCATAACACCCCTTGAGAGTGTTTTGGTTGTTATTGTTGTTCTGGTTGTGGTTGGGGTTGTTGTTGTTGCTTGGATACTTTGATCTGCAGTCCTTGGCCATGTGGCCATGTCTTCCGCACTTCAGACAACGGTATCGTTCACATTGCCCAAAGTGGTGGTATGAACATCGGTTGCACAGTGGGTACTTCCCTTGATATACACCCTTCCCCTTGTCATCGGGTTGGGTGGCAGTAAATGCTCTCGCAGGTGCAGATCGTTGTTGTTGCTGAGGTTGGTGAGACTGGTGCTGACTAGGTTCCCACTTCCTTTTCTGGCCTTCTTGAGGCTTTAGGTGTTCGCCTCGTTTGGGTAGCTTGCCCTGAGCTACAGCTTGATCAGTCAGTTTATGAGCCAGTCTGATCAGTGGTTGGATGGTGGTTGTAACAACTGTGTCGGAACCGTCACCGGAACAGTGAACGGAACAGTAACGACACAGTAACTCAGGTACAAACTATGCAAACTATTGATGTACTGTTGTATACGTAATGCTAAACAGTAAATTATCATGCTAGTGTTTCTGGAATCTGATTAAACGTAACAGTTTAACAGTCAGAAACACATCAGACAACACGGAACGGTGATACTAATGATTGTTGATGAACTATGATGTGTAAACGTATGCGAGGTTAAACAAAATGAAACGATAATGGTTATTGTTACGGGATGCTAAACCGACGAGTTATTCGTATAGGTGACGATCTGTACGAATGATTCTGATAGTTTAACGTTCTGAGATAATAACTGAAAAGTAGAAAACAAAAGTCGGAAAGCAAAACCATCGTCGTGTTCGTTCGAATGACGATTCGAACGAATACGCGCGATGGTGACGCGTTCTGACGAAACGATAACGAAAACGATAAAAGATACGAACGATCATAAATTCAAAGAAATAAGATATTTCTTATTTTACAATTTTGAAACTCATCATTTAATAAATTAAATGATATTATTTCAAGAAATCGCGAATAAGTTAAATAAACGCGTAAAAAGTACGAAAGTCGTTAAATAAATTTATTAAACGCTCAAAAATATTAAAATACGACAAATAACTTAATACGATAATATTTAAATTAAATTCTAAAAAAATAAATAACATACAAGACATTAATATAAATTCTTTCATTTAAAATATACGAAAAACGCGCGAAATTTCCGGAAACGCAACGAAACCGCGAACCGAGCAACGAAACCGAACCCGAACTCACCCGAGGTATAAATACCTTGAATGAGTTCAAAATATTCATTTTCTCTTCATCTCTCTCCCACCTAAAACCCTAATCCCGGTTTTGTCACCCTTCCACCATTTTTGAAGCTTAAAAGCTTCATATCTTGGTCCATACTCCACCAAATCGTTCCATTTTCGAACCTACAAGAAGCTCCCATCATCCTCCACACTAAAGTACAACGGATCTGGAGGGAAACCCATTTAATCTGAGGTAAAAACGCGGTCAAAGTAGCGAAATATTAGGGTTTTTAACCCCATGTGCGACCACCACTTCCAAATCAGTTTCACACCATTTCCTTCGAAGCTTTACTCCCTCGAAAATGCATCCTTGCATAACACCACACCGGAGACCACCCTTTGGTCGGAGGGGAAACCACCTGGACGGCGGCCGGCCGAAGCAGTTGGCCGAATGAGGCCTAGACAGCCGGTCGAATGGCTCTATTCGACCACTCTCACTCGCCAACTGCCACCTTTCGCCACTCCTATTCGCCGACCACCTGTCATTCGCCAGTCAGTCGAAATCCCTCCTTCGCCACTTGCTCATTCGACACCCTCAGTCGCCCACCTCATTCGACAACCCCTATTCGACCAGACTCAGTCGCCATGCAACTCATTCGAAGGCTGGTACCTTCATTCGGTAGGCTGCCATTCGCTACTCACCACATTCGACCACCCTCACCCTATTCGGCCTTCATCCCTTTCGAATGAGTCATTCGCCAATAGTGATGTTATTCGGCCAGATGTTGGAGTTGAACCACCAAGAACCACCATCATCGTCATCACAACAGCAACCTAATCGGCCATCATTATGTGACCAGATGCAACTGACGAGTTTAGAGGCTACTTGGTCCAATATGCCTTTGAGGCTTTCTGACTCTAGTTAGGCCCACAAGATTATCTTGGCCCAATTGAATTAACCGGCCCATTTACAGCCCATCCAGGCCCAAGACCCAATTCATAACTCTGGCCCAACAATTGAACTCAAACACAACCCCTTGGCTCAACAGAATCTTCATATGGCCCATGACCTGTTAATTGGCCAATATGTTACATACTAGGCCCAATAGAATTTCTATGGGCTATACATCTTGTTCCGGCCCAATAACAAATGACTTGGCTTAGTTCATACGATGCGGCCCATGTAATCTATCTCACTCGGCCCATGACCAACTAGAAGGCCCAAGTTCGTTTGTTCGGCCCACGGTCAAATGGTTCGGTCCATGGCATTAACATTGTAAACACAATTGAAACCAACTATAATGGAATCATACATGAGAATCAAAAGAAACCTTACAAAAGTATTAGAGTTGGATCAAGGTATTTTACAAACAATAAAACATTAAGTCTTACAAAGTTTTCATATAATTATTTAATAATTATGAGACAATCATTTCAAGGTTAACAATGGCACCATAAGTGATATTAGATGATAAACCTAAGATTTTACATAGGTTAAAGCTATAAAGACTAAGCTATTTATCACGACTAAAACAATGTGTTAAACTCAACCTAAATGAATTAGGGGTTTTACAATCAATGACAAGTGCTCAAGGACCAAACTATGACCATAACTCTTAAAGTGTTAGTCACTTTGTGACTAACACCTACACACACGCATATTTAAACACATGTAACTCATACTTACAAAGTTAAACAACGTGAAATCGATACAGGATTGTGAAAACAACATCAATTCCAACAAAGAGCGCGTGCATTCTTGTTTAAGACTAAGTCAACCACCACAACTACAAGGTGAGTTCATTGTCCCTTTTCAAACTATTTTGGTTTTTAACTCGGGACTGAGAAGCATGTTATTCATTTTAAAACAAATGTTTTAAATTTAACAAAATGCTTTTATACTATGGATTATGCCAAGTGCTAAAGGCATAAGACTCTATTTAAACTAAAGGCTATTTGATTATGCCAAGTGCTAAAGGCATAAGACTCTATTTAAACTAAAGACTATTTGATTATGCCAAGTGCTAAAGGCATAAGACTCTATCTAAACTAAATGCTATTTGATTATGCCAAGTGCTAAAGGCATAAGCTACTTGCTAATACTAAAGCTATGTGTTAATACCAAGTGCTAAGGGTATTTACTATCTGATGATGCTATTGTGGATGCTAATGCTATGAGTCATGCTAAATACTAAGACTACGGGTGAAACTAAATGCTAATACTACGGGTTTATGCTACAAACTAACACTACGGGTTATGCTTAATACTACTGCTATGAGACTATGCTACTTGTTAATGCTATGGGTTTATGCTAGAAACTAATGTAAACGCTAAATGCTAATGATTCTATAATGCTATGGGGATCCTAAACACAAGCATACACACATACACATTGAACACTTAAATGCTATGGATACTATAAACTCTTGAATGCTATGTGATTGCCATACCGGTTGTAAAGCTAGTTCTTGTGCACAAGTTACGTAAATGCTGGACTCTTTGTATGCTAAAACTATAGGCTACAGAAGAACAATAGTTGGTCTCTCAGTGCTTGCCTTCAGGTGTTCTTCCTAGTCGGGACTTGAAGAACAATAGTTGGTCTCTCAGTGCTTGCCTTCATGTGTTCTTCATAGTCTTATCGAGGAAATGGACTGATGGCCTCTCAGTGCTTGCCATGCAGTGTTTCCCATAAACTATTTACTCAGGTGATCAGTGACTAGGACGGTATTGGTGAATCTTAGATGACTTTGTGTCATCATGAGTAGCCCTTATCTCCCCCTAAGTTACACGTAAATCCTGGGGCTGGTATGGACTGATACTGAATTTCTTCAGGCATTCAGTTGTCTATTCCGGTAACATTAAAACAAACTCACGGATACTATTGATGTATGGGATAAACTTACAAACAGAAGTGCTTAAACTATGACAGGGAAACTATACGGACGGGTCGGTAAAGGGCTTAATTTTTACTAATAACAGTGTCATATCCGGATTAGTATGTGGTGGGACGTCGTCTGGGCGGGTTGTAGGCTTGACCCAGGGGTATGCCCTATATATAAGCATACCGATTTGGATATTACAAGTGGAGTTAATAAGATTAAGGTTTTACCGAAAGGAGTTATGCTAAAGCTATTTAAACTTATAAACTACATGAACTCACCAACCATTGTGTTGACTTTGTTTTCTTACATGCTTTCTCAGGTGATGCACAGGTTTAAACATATGCTTTTGGATTGCATGCTAGGCGGCCTAGTTAGAGGACCTAGTGATTTTGGGAAGCACATATTTTGTTGATCATACGAATCATTCTTGGATATCTTGTACAGTTTACAAGATAGAATACATTAATTCTTTTGTTAGGTTTACCAAGTTAAATTATTAAACATTGACATTGTAATTTAACTTTGTAATCCTATTCATATGCTTAATTGTGCTTTAGTGATTCTTAACATTGATGCTATGTAACAATCTGATCAACCCGATTATCACACCCGATATCGCGCCCCGGGAACCTTCCGCCCGACGGGGACTCCGATCCAACCCCGCCGGCCCGGGGTGTGACAGATTGGTATCAGAGCTCAAGGTTATAGAGAATATTAGGTCATTTACTCAAATGGTTTGGCCTAGACTATAACTTAGGGACCCTCATGTAGAGAACTTAGGAGTATGTTTGCATTATGTTTTCTGCATTCGATCAGTGCACTAACCAAACTCTTTTGGTTATGATCAGAATGCCGCCAAGAAAACAGCCTACTACTCAGACTTCTGCCCCACACTCTTCTACACCCTCACCTGCAGATTCACCACCGCCACCTCCTCCTCCTCCGCCTCCTCCACACTCACCACCACCAGGCTCAAGCAGTGTTCAGATGATAGACCCTGCTACTATCGCTTTGGCGACACTTCTGAGCACGCAACTAACAAGCCAACTGAAAGATGTCATCCCAGAGATGATAAACCGGATTCAAAGTCATGGCAACAACTCTGGCCATACTACTGGAGAAGCTAGTGGAAACACTAGCCACACTTCAGACTGCTCTTACAAATCCTTTGTAGGATGCAAACCCCCAAGCTTCACTGGTGCTGAAGGAGCTGTTGGACTTATCCAATGGCTTGAAAAGATGGAAAATACTCTGGACATTAGCAGTTGTCCAGAGCATCATAAAGTTCGCTATGCAGCTGGTTCGTTCAGCAAGCGAGCTTTAACTTGGTGGAACGCACAAATCAGGGCAAAAGGAAGGGATGAAACAATGACGATGCCATGGGCAGAGTTCAAACTTTTACTGAGGAATGAGTTCTGTCCGAAACATGAACTGCAGCAACTAGAGGTTGAGCTTTCGAATCATGTGATGAAGGGAGCCGATCATATGACCTATACCAACCGCTATCATGAACTGGTAGCTCTTGTGCCAGAAATGGTACCGACACTGGAAAAGCTGATCGATCGATATGTAGCGGGATTACCCTCCTGTATTCAAAGTATCGTGCTGGCTGCATATCCTGCTACACTAGAGTCAGCCATCTCCCTCTCAGCCAAACTTACTAAAGTGATGGTAAAATCTGGAGTTCTAAAAGATGATGCTGGAAAAACCAAGGAAACAACAGCGAAGAAACTAGATTATCATCAAAAGAAGAAGCAAAAGGTTGTAAAGAACTATGCGGCTGTCACTCCTCTCCAACAAATTACTGCAGCACCTGCTCAGGTTGCACCCAAGAACTATGTGGGACCGCATCCTCAGTGTGCACGATGCAGATTTCATCATCCTACCACGGCGCAATGCCGTAAATGCAACAACTGTGGCCGATTAGGTCACCGTGCTCAGCAATGCCGTGTACCGGCAAACCGCACTGCAAACAATGCTGCTGTAGCACTTCCACCACCACCAAGACCTGACAATCCCAACAACAACAACAGAGGATGCTACAACTGTGGAGAAATAGGCCATTTCTCCCGAGAGTGTCCGAAACGAGCACAACAAGGAGCCCAAGCACCACGTGGAAGGGCTTTTGTTATTGGAGCCAATGCTGCACGCCAAGACCCTAACGTGGTCACTGGTACATTTCTTATACATGACTCTTATGCATCTATTTTATTTGACACTGGTGCAGATCAGAGTTTTATTTCATCTGACTTTGCACGTCAACTTAATCTTACTGAGGAAACTTTAGATTCCCCATACATTATCGAAGTAGCGAACGGAAAGCAGGTTACAGTTAGCACTATACTTAGGAACTGCCCACTTACACTCACAGATCACACATTTACCATCGACTTGTTGCCGATGGAGTTGGGCAGTTTCGACATCATTGTGGGAATGGATTGGCTATCACTCAATAGAGTTGAAGTCATTTGTTCTGAAAAGCTACTTCGGATTCCAGTGATGAATGATCGTGTGTTGGAAGTTCGTGGGGATCAATCAAAGAGAAACGTAAAGATCATATCATGCATAAAAGCGCGTAAGTGTCTACAAAAGAAATGTATAGCTTTCTTGGCTCACGTGGTGGAGAAACAAAAAGACAAGAAAACCATTCAAGACGTGCCGATAGTGAAAGAATATCCTGAAGTGTTTCCTGAAGATCTACCTGGCTTGCCACCTGTGCGACCGGTAGAGTTTCGTATTGATTTAGTTCCTGGAGCAACACCTGTTGCTAAATCTCCTTACAGGTTAGCACCTTCGGAGATGCAGGAGTTATCTAACCAATTGCAGGAGTTATTAGATAAAGGTTTCATCCGACCGAGCTACTCACCTTGGGGAGCTCCGGTTTTGTTCGTGAAAAAGAAGGATGGATCTTTTCGGATGTGCATAGACTACAGGGAACTAAACAAACTAACCATCAAGAATCGGTATCCATTGCCGAGGATTGATGATTTGTTTGATCAATTGCAAGGAGCTCAGTTCTTTTCGAAGATCGATCTACGTTCCGGATACCATCAACTTCGAGTGCAAGATGAAGACATACCAAAGACGGCGTTTCGTACCAGATACGGGCATTACGAGTTCATGGTGATGCCGTTCGGTTTGACGAATGCACCTGCGGTTTTCATGGATCTCATGAACCGTGTGTGTAAGCCGTACTTGGATCAATTTGTCATTGTGTTCATTGATGACATATTGATCTATTCTAAAAGCAAAGAAGAACATGAGCAACATCTTAGAACGATCTTGGAGCTGTTAAAGGAAGAGAAGCTCTATGCCAAATTCTCTAAGTGTGAGTTTTGGTTAAAAGAGGTTCAATTCCTAGGTCATGTTGTTAACAGCGAAGGAATACATGTTGATCCTGCCAAGATTGAGGCGATAAAAGATTGGGACACTCCGAAGACACCGACGGAGATACGTTCTTTTCTAGGCTTAGCAGGCTATTACAGAAGATTCATTTCGAATTTTTCTAAGATAGCTCTGCCACTCACAAAGTTAACACAGAAGAGCGAGCCGTTTGTTTGGGAGCAAAAGCAGGAAGAAGCCTTTCAGACCTTGAAGCAAAAGTTATGCGATGCTCCGATTTTATCTCTCCCAGATGGTTGTGATGACTTCGTTGTATACTGTGATGCCTCCCATCAGGGACTCGGTTGTGTACTGATGCAGCGAGACAAAGTCATTGCTTATGCTTCGAGACAACTGAAAGTTCATGAGAAGAACTACACTACTCATGATCTGGAACTGGGAGCTGTGATATTTGCTTTAAAGATCTGGAGACATTATCTATATGGCACCAAGTGTACCATATTTACAGATCACAAAAGTCTGCAACACATATTTGATCAGAAGGAACTCAACATGCGACAGCGACGTTGGGTAGAGCTTCTGAATGACTATGACTGTGTAATCAAGTACCATCCGGGCAAGGCAAATGTTGTTGCTGATGCCTTGAGCCGGAAGGAACGAGTCAAACCCCTGCGCGTTAGAGCAATGGGAATGACCGTGCAGACAAGCTTACATGACCACATTATGCAAGCACAACAAGAGGCAGTTGAACGAGGAAACTTGAAGAAAGACCTAGATTGTGGAATGGAGAAACATTTAGAAACAAAACCCGATGGACTAGTTTACTGTAAGGATCGTGTATGGATTCCTGCAGTAGCTGAGTTAAGGAAGCTTATTTTTGATGAAGCACACAAGACCAAGTACTCTGTGCATCCCGGTGCTGATAAAATGTATCAAGACTTACGTGCATTTTATTGGTGGCCGGGCATGAAGAAAGACATAGCTGAGTATGTTGGCCGATGCCTTACGTGTGCTAAGGTGAAGGCAGAACACCAGAAACCTTCTGGTTTACTGGAACAGCCTGAAATTCCACTATGGAAGTGGGAACAAATAGCTATGGACTTTGTTACCAAGCTACCCCGCACTTCCAGTGGACATGACACTATTTGGGTTATCGTTGATCGATTAACCAAGTCTGCTCATTTCTTGCCGATGCGAGAAACGTACACGATGGATAAACTAGCGAAGCTTTACATCGACGAGATAGTGGTACGCCACGGTGTGCCATTGTCTATCATCTCAGATCGCGATAGCAGATTTACATCAAGGTTCTGGCAATCATTGCAGAAATCTCTGGGGACGCAATTAAACTTGAGTACAGCTTATCATCCACAAACGGATGGTCAAAGCGAGCGTACTATTCAGACCCTAGAGGATATGCTGAGAACTTGTGTTCTAGACTTTGGTGGTAATTGGGATTCTCACTTGCCACTAATTGAATTCTCCTACAACAACAGTTATCACAGCAGTATCGGTTGTGCCCCATTTGAGGCTCTTTATGGCCGAAAGTGTCGATCACCGATCTGTTGGTCTGAAGTGGGAGATAATCGAATCACAGGGCCAGAACTGATACAAGAAACTACAGACAAGATTGCTCAGATACAACAAAGGTTACAAGCGACACGAAGTAGGCAAAAGAGCTATGCCGATAAACGGCGCAAGCCGTTGGAATTCCAAGTGGGAGACCGGGTCATGTTGAAGGTTTCCCCATGGAAGGGCGTAGTTCGATTCGCAAAGAAAGGCAAACTAACACCACGATATGTGGGACCGTTCGAAATCATCGAACGTATTGGTCCTGTAGCATACAGATTAAGCTTACCGGATGAACTTAGTGGTGTACACGACGTGTTTCACGTCTCAAACTTGAAGAAATGCCTTGCTGATGAAACTCTTATTATACCGATTGAAGAAATTCAATTGGATGAACACTTACGTTTTGTTGAGGAACCATTGGAAATCATGGATCGCAAGGTTAAGCAATTAAGGCGAAGCCGTATTCCTATTGTCAAAGTGCGTTGGAACTCAAGGCGCGGACCCGAGTTTACTTGGGAACGCGAAGACCACATGAGAAACAAATATCCCCAACTGTTCACAGAGGAAGCCGTACCCGATAGCAATGCTTAAATTTCGGGACGAAATTTCTCTAACAAGGGGAGACTGTAACAACTGTGTCGGAACCGTCACCGGAACAGTGAACGGAACAGTAACGACACAGTAACTCAGGTACAAACTATGCAAACTATTGATGTACTGTTGTATACGTAATGCTAAACAGTAAATTATCATGCTAGTGTTTCTGGAATCTGATTAAACGTAACAGTTTAACAGTCAGAAACACATCAGACAACACGGAACGGTGATACTAATGATTGTTGATGAACTATGATGTGTAAACGTATGCGAGGTTAAACAAAATGAAACGATAATGGTTATTGTTACGGGATGCTAAACCGACGAGTTATTCGTATAGGTGACGATCTGTACGAATGATTCTGATAGTTTAACGTTCTGAGATAATAACTGAAAAGTAGAAAACAAAAGTCGGAAAGCAAAACCATCGTCGTGTTCGTTCGAATGACGATTCGAACGAATACGCGCGATGGTGACGCGTTCTGACGAAACGATAACGAAAACGATAAAAGATACGAACGATCATAAATTCAAAGAAATAAGATATTTCTTATTTTACAATTTTGAAACTCATCATTTAATAAATTAAATGATATTATTTCAAGAAATCGCGAATAAGTTAAATAAACGCGTAAAAAGTACGAAAGTCGTTAAATAAATTTATTAAACGCTCAAAAATATTAAAATACGACAAATAACTTAATACGATAATATTTAAATTAAATTCTAAAAAAATAAATAACATACAAGACATTAATATAAATTCTTTCATTTAAAATATACGAAAAACGCGCGAAATTTCCGGAAACGCAACGAAACCGCGAACCGAGCAACGAAACCGAACCCGAACTCACCCGAGGTATAAATACCTTGAATGAGTTCAAAATATTCATTTTCTCTTCATCTCTCTCCCACCTAAAACCCTAATCCCGGTTTTGTCACCCTTCCACCATTTTTGAAGCTTAAAAGCTTCATATCTTGGTCCATACTCCACCAAATCGTTCCATTTTCGAACCTACAAGAAGCTCCCATCATCCTCCACACTAAAGTACAACGGATCTGGAGGGAAACCCATTTAATCTGAGGTAAAAACGCGGTCAAAGTAGCGAAATATTAGGGTTTTTAACCCCATGTGCGACCACCACTTCCAAATCAGTTTCACACCATTTCCTTCGAAGCTTTACTCCCTCGAAAATGCATCCTTGCATAACACCACACCGGAGACCACCCTTTGGTCGGAGGGGAAACCACCTGGACGGCGGCCGGCCGAAGCAGTTGGCCGAATGAGGCCTAGACAGCCGGTCGAATGGCTCTATTCGACCACTCTCACTCGCCAACTGCCACCTTTCGCCACTCCTATTCGCCGACCACCTGTCATTCGCCAGTCAGTCGAAATCCCTCCTTCGCCACTTGCTCATTCGACACCCTCAGTCGCCCACCTCATTCGACAACCCCTATTCGACCAGACTCAGTCGCCATGCAACTCATTCGAAGGCTGGTACCTTCATTCGGTAGGCTGCCATTCGCTACTCACCACATTCGACCACCCTCACCCTATTCGGCCTTCATCCCTTTCGAATGAGTCATTCGCCAATTGTGATGTTATTCGGCCAGATGTTGGAGTTGAACCACCAAGAACCACCATCATCGTCATCACAACAGCAACCTAATCGGCCATCATTATGTGACCAGATGCAACTGACGAGTTTAGAGGCTACTTGGTCCAATATGCCTTTGAGGCTTTCTGACTCTAGTTAGGCCCACAAGATTATCTTGGCCCAATTGAATTAACCGGCCCATTTACAGCCCATCCAGGCCCAAGACCCAATTCATAACTCTGGCCCAACAATTGAACTCAAACACAACCCCTTGGCTCAACAGAATCTTCATATGGCCCATGACCTGTTAATTGGCCAATATGTTACATACTAGGCCCGATAGAATTTCTATGGGCTATACATCTTGTTCCGGCCCAATAACAAATGACTTGGCTTAGTTCATACGATGCGGCCCATGTAATCTATCTCACTCGGCCCATGACCAACTAGAAGGCCCAAGTTCGTTTGTTCGGCCCACGGTCAAATGGTTCGGTCCATGGCATTAACATTGTAAACACAATTGAAACCAACTATAATGGAATCATACATGAGAATCAAAAGAAACCTTACAAAAGTATTAGAGTTGGATCAAGGTATTTTACAAACAATAAAACATTAAGTCTTACAAAGTTTTCATATAATTATTTAATAATTATGAGACAATCATTTCAAGGTTAACAATGGCACCATAAGTGATATTAGATGATAAACCTAAGATTTTACATAGGTTAAAGCTATAAAGACTAAGCTATTTATCACGACTAAAACAATGTGTTAAACTCAACCTAAATGAATTAGGGGTTTTACAATCAATGACAAGTGCTCAAGGACCAAACTATGACCATAACTCTTAAAGTGTTAGTCACTTTGTGACTAACACCTACACACACGCATATTTAAACACATGTAACTCATACTTACAAAGTTAAACAACGTGAAATCGATACAGGATTGTGAAAACAACATCAATTCCAACAAAGAGCGCGTGCATTCTTGTTTAAGACTAAGTCAACCACCACAACTACAAGGTGAGTTCATTGTCCCTTTTCAAACTATTTTGGTTTTTAACTCGGGACTGAGAAGCATGTTATTCATTTTAAAACAAATGTTTTAAATTTAACAAAATGCTTTTATACTATGGATTATGCCAAGTGCTAAAGGCATAAGACTCTATTTAAACTAAAGGCTATTTGATTATGCCAAGTGCTAAAGGCATAAGACTCTATTTAAACTAAAGACTATTTGATTATGCCAAGTGCTAAAGGCATAAGACTCTATCTAAACTAAATGCTATTTGATTATGCCAAGTGCTAAAGGCATAAGCTACTTGCTAATACTAAAGCTATGTGTTAATACCAAGTGCTAAGGGTATTTACTATCTGATGATGCTATTGTGGATGCTAATGCTATGAGTCATGCTAAATACTAAGACTACGGGTGAAACTAAATGCTAATACTACGGGTTTATGCTACAAACTAACACTACGGGTTATGCTTAATACTACTGCTATGAGACTATGCTACTTGTTAATGCTATGGGTTTATGCTAGAAACTAATGTAAACGCTAAATGCTAATGATTCTATAATGCTATGGGGATCCTAAACACAAGCATACACACATACACATTGAACACTTAAATGCTATGGATACTATAAACTCTTGAATGCTATGTGATTGCCATACCGGTTGTAAAGCTAGTTCTTGTGCACAAGTTACGTAAATGCTGGACTCTTTGTATGCTAAAACTATAGGCTACAGAAGAACAATAGTTGGTCTCTCAGTGCTTGCCTTCAGGTGTTCTTCCTAGTCGGGACTTGAAGAACAATAGTTGGTCTCTCAGTGCTTGCCTTCATGTGTTCTTCATAGTCTTATCGAGGAAATGGACTGATGGCCTCTCAGTGCTTGCCATGCAGTGTTTCCCATAAACTATTTACTCAGGTGATCAGTGACTAGGACGGTATTGGTGAATCTTAGATGACTTTGTGTCATCATGAGTAGCCCTTATCTCCCCCTAAGTTACACGTAAATCCTGGGGCTGGTATGGACTGATACTGAATTTCTTCAGGCATTCAGTTGTCTATTCCGGTAACATTAAAACAAACTCACGGATACTATTGATGTATGGGATAAACTTACAAACAGAAGTGCTTAAACTATGACAGGGAAACTATACGGACGGGTCGGTAAAGGGCTTAATTTTTACTAATAACAGTGTCATATCCGGATTAGTATGTGGTGGGACGTCGTCTGGGCGGGTTGTAGGCTTGACCCAGGGGTATGCCCTATATATAAGCATACCGATTTGGATATTACAAGTGGAGTTAATAAGATTAAGGTTTTACCGAAAGGAGTTATGCTAAAGCTATTTAAACTTATAAACTACATGAACTCACCAACCATTGTGTTGACTTTGTTTTCTTACATGCTTTCTCAGGTGATGCACAGGTTTAAACATATGCTTTTGGATTGCATGCTAGGCGGCCTAGTTAGAGGACCTAGTGATTTTGGGAAGCACATATTTTGTTGATCATACGAATCATTCTTGGATATCTTGTACAGTTTACAAGATAGAATACATTAATTCTTTTGTTAGGTTTACCAAGTTAAATTATTAAACATTGACATTGTAATTTAACTTTGTAATCCAATTCATATGCTTAATTGTGCTTTAGTGATTCTTAACATTGATGCTATGTAACAATCTGATCAACCCGATTATCACACCCGATATCGCGCCCCGGGAACCTTCCGCCCGACGGGGACTCCGATCCAACCCCGCCGGCCCGGGGTGTGACAGTGGTGAGGTCAGACGCAGTCACCATGCTTTGAATCTGTTCGGGCAGCCCACTGATGAACTGCTCGACCTTCTTGTATTCCGGCGTCACCATAGCCGGACATAGCTTACACAGCTCATGGAATCGAGTGCAGTATTGCTCGATCTCAGAGCCGACCATCTTCAGTACCCAGAATTCGGCTTCCAGTTTTCTGATCTCATCACGAGGACAGTATTCCTCTTGCAGTAGTCGGGTGAAATCAGCCCATGGCATGGAGTTGGCACCGTCCAACCCCAGGGTTTGTACATGGGTATTCCACCATGTGAGGGCTGGTCCTTCCAGTGTTCCAGTTGCGAACTTCACCCGGTTCTCTTCAGCACATTCGCACATGGCGAATACAGATTCGACTTTCTCCACCCAGCGGAGCATCCCCACAGCTCCCTCAGTCCCCTTGAATTTGTGTGGGTGGCAGTTCAGGAAGGATTTAAAAGAACATCCTTTGTTGTTGTTGCCTTGTGATCCTGTCAGTCAGAAACCAATGTCGTGTGTCAGAGCGTGTCAGCTATACTATGTTAGTCATGTTAGGCGAGTGTTAGTACCGTTGTTCGAGCCACTGGTTTCACTAGCAAGGCGATTTGCCTCGTGCTCTGCCAGTATCTTGTTAACTCGTCTGTCAACCATCATCTTAATGACGGCTGCGTCCAGTGTTCGTCTAGGAGGGCGTGCATGTGGTCCTCTTCCCGCCATAGATATTTTCTATACGGAAGGGACAGAATGTTAGTAAGTCAGAATGTTAGTCAGATGTTGTGTCGGAAGTCAGATCGTATGTCATGTTAGAAGTTGTGTTAGCAACAGTCATAATGATACAATAGATAATAACAAAACATAATTCTCATTAATACCAGAATTGTAGTACAATAATTTCAAAAGGGAATAACATCACAAGTTCTTCGAGCACATCCCGCTCGTCTAGGCCAAAATAAAAAAAATAAATACAAGATAAAGTAGTCCACTAATCCGAGTCCATGGAGACATGTGAAATGTCACTAGCAGCGTCTCCGTCATCATCCTCCTCCTCCGGATCCTCATTAGGATCCTCATCAAACTCCTCTTCTTCGAGGTCCTCGGCCTCGAATTCAGGACCATCCTCCTGTGGTGGTTCCTCAATAAACTGTGCAGCCCATGCGTTAAGCATGGCATCACTGGCCTGCACCATCGCCTGAGTCTCGGTTATGTCCGTCCGATTCTCAGTGATGCGTACATCATGCTCCTGCATGACGTCAACGATCTGTCCGTGCTGGGTCATCAGTTGAGACACTTGGAGACGTAGAGTCTCCACCTGTGCCTCCAATCTGTCGTTGCGTTCCTCCAGTCTCTCGTTCTGCCTCTCCAATCGATCGTTCTTCTCGCGAAGAACTCAGACCTCGCTCGACAGCTCTCCAGTCCTCTAAATCTCTCGTCGGGTGCAAGCAACGTGGGCCGCGAAGGCCTGCTCCAGTGGTACCACAAGTGGTGGCAGTCGGTGTCCTGGGGTGGTATCACCAGGGAAACGGTATGGAGGTACTCTCTCCCCGATGATCCATCCCTGGATTATGGTGGGAAGCCATCCCCAATGTCGGGCCCGTGCCGCGTCTCTGGCCCGCCTACACATCTCGGCGTCAACCTGGGCTACGATATCGTCGATCCGTCGACGACTCTCTGCCGCCAAATCATCTGTGTCCGTGGGTCTAGCTGCGCTCCTGTTAGCGTTGCTGTTGTTGTCGGCCATCCTGTAAGTTTCACGTTAGTAAGCAACAGTTCAACAAGTAACAATGTCATCAATGTGCAAGTTCTACGTGTAGTGTCTAGAGTTGAGCAATGGCTATAGTCTAAGTTTACTACATGCAAACCTAGTTCCCTATAACCAAGGCTCTGATACCAGTCTGTCACACCCCCAATTTCCCACTCGTGGTGTCAGTCCACGTGGGTGTGACGTGGCCAGAATCACAGCTCAAGGTCATATAGAACAACACTATATGCGTTTACAAATCCAAGTTTGACACATACACATAACAAAATAATTTGCAGCGGAAAAATATGTCATAGCAGCGGAATAATATGTTTGAATACATGCAGCGGAAAAGTAAATTGTCAGATCAAAACATTGTATCAATACAAAACATGAATGAAATTGTTTTCAAATAATATGACAGGAATGCATGCGGTTCCTAATGCTCGTCTCTTAACGTGTACATTCCTGCTATCCGTAGCTTGCTAATTACCTGAGAATACAAGTTTGAAAACAAGTGTCAACACAATGGTTGGTGAGTTCACAGGTTTTGATATACATATAGTAAGAAAGTGTGTCATGCTGTTTATCAAATGTTAGTACCGAGCCCTAGGCCCAAAGTGTCAGTGCGTCACTACCGAACTAGACTTGTTTGCTCTTGCCTCCGCTATGCCTCGTATACATAGCAAGTTAGGTCAGAATTTGCACGGGTTATGACACTCAGTCAACATGGTGCCCCGTGGGGTTAGTCATTCCCTAATGGATCCATCCAAATCTACCACGTTGTTCGTACATTAACGGTAAGACTTTGTGAGGGCTTGTAACGAGTTCAACACTTAATGTTTGTCCAATAAACCAGCATACACAATAGTGTTTGTACAGTAATAGTGTTTGACTCGATGCAACTAGTATTCTCCCCCTATTTAAAAGCATTTGAAAAAGAGTAAAGAGGGGCCGTAAACTCACCTTAGTGATAAAAGTAGCAAGTAGCGTAAGCTCCTGATGTAGTAGTACGTGTCGGTCACCGGCAACCTATATCGTACACCGTACGTAAGTTCGTGTATGTGACCGTGCTAGTGTTGGTGTTAGTGCTCGTGTTTGTGCCCAACAACCCTTGGTTGTTCATGTTTGTCCGTGTCGGTCCACAATGACCGTGTTTGCTCGTGTTGGTCCACATTGACCGTGTTTGACCGTGTTTGACCGTGTTTGACCAAAATTGACCGTGTCAAGTCAACGACCCGTTGTTGAACCGTGTGCCGGTTTGTGAATCGTGTAGCAATCGTGTAAGTGTTTGTCGTGTGCAAAACGCGCAAATCGCGTCTATGGACAACTTACTATTTATAGTAAGTTTCCATTTATGGAAAGTTCACAAAGCATTTCTGTCACACCCCGAGCCGGCGGGGTTGGATCGGAGTCCCCGTCGGGCGGAAGGTTCCCGGGGCGCGATATCGCGGGTGATAATCATGATGATCAGATTGTTTACATAGCTTCAATGTTTAAGAATAACTAAAGCACAATCAAATGATAATTGGGGTTACAAAGTTAAATTACATTATCAAAGTTCTGCAATTTAACTAAGTAAACCTATCAAAAGAATAACATGTTTATATCTTGTAACTGTACAAGATATCAAAAGTGTATCGCATCCATAGCATAATATGTGCTTCTCCAAAAGTCTACTAGGTCTGCTATCTGGTATCCTAATATGCAATCCAAAAGCTTAAGCCTATTCCTGTGCGTCACCTGAGAAACATGTAAGAAAACAAAGTCAACACAACGGTTGGTGAGTTCATGGAGTTTATAAGTTTAAAAGAAAATAGCTTTAGCAAACCTCCTTCGGTAAAACCTTAACCTCATTAACAACACCTGTATCATCCAACTCGGTATGCTTATGTATAGGGCATACCCCTGAGTCGAGCCTACAACCCGCCCAGACGCCGTCCCACCACATACTAAGTCACATAGGACATTGTTATTAATGATAATTAAGCATTTTACCTATCATCCGATTCATTCCTCATCACAGCTTTAGTTTATTGTCTCAAAGTTTACAAGTATATAGCATTCGTATGTAATAGCTTCAATATTCGTTTAAAAGCATCATGTTTAAAGTTTATGATATTGACCCAAAAGCATCCATGTTTCCCCTAGGTAACAACCTTAATTTCATTAACATCACCTGTATCATCCAACTCGGTATGCTTATGTATAGGGCATACCCCTGAGTCGAGCCTACATCCCGCCCAGACGCCGTCCCACCACATACTAAGTCGCATAGGACATTGCTGTTAATGATAACTAAGCGTCTTACCTACCCTCCATATCGTTTATAGCTTTAGCATTATGTTTAAGTTTATAGCATGAGTGAACATTGAGGAATCACTGTATGGCAAGCACTGAGAGACCATAAGTTTACCCCTCAAGTCCCGACCATAAAGGTCACCCTATGGCAAGCACTGAGAGACCATAATAGGTGCCTTCTAGTCCTGACTGTGAAGAACACATGAAGGCAAGCACTGAGAGACCAACTATTGTTCTTCAAGTCCCGACTAGGAAGAACACATGAAGGCAAGCACTGAGAGACCAACTATTGTTCTTCCATAGTCAATAGTTTATAGCATCCAATGTTTAACAACCGGAGAGGCAAGCACTGAGAGGCCAAACCGTTGTTTTAGCTTATCAAGTTTATAGCTTTTAAGTTTAGCAACCGGAGAGGCAAGCACTGAGAGACCAAACCGTTGCTTTTGCATAACAAGTTTATAGCTTTTAAGTTTAGCAACCGGAGAGGCAAGCACTGAGAGGCCAAACCGTTGCTTTTGCATAACAAGTTTATAGCTTTTAAGTTTAGCAACCGGAGAGGCAAGCACTGAGAGGCCAAACCGTTGCTTTTGCATAACAAGTTTATAGCTTTTAAGTTTAGCAACCGGAGAGGCAAGCACTGAGAGGCCAAACCGTTGCTTTTGCATAACAAGTTTATAGCTTACAAAAGGTTTAAAGCATCCGTAGTTTTAAGCATATAGTTTATAGCATAAATGTTAAGCATCTAATTTAAGTATATAGTTTATAGCATAAGCTTCAAGCGTATGGTTTAAGAATATAGTTTATAGTATAAGCTTCAAGAATATAGTTTAAGAATATAGTTTAAGAATATAGTTTATAGCATAAGCTTCAAGAATATAGTTTAAGAATATAGTTTAAGAATATAGTTTATAGCATAAGCTTCAAGAATATAGTTTAAGAATATATTAAACTTCTAGTTTGCAACATAAGCATCAATCACCAAGTTTAAGCATATTGTTGTAGCATAAGTATCAAGTCTCCTAAGCATCCCACATATGTTTTCAAGCCTCAATTTTTAAAGTATAAGTTTCAAGGCTATTGCTTTTCAAGTATTCTAAGCTCTAGCATAAGTTTCAACATAGGTATCATGTTTATGTTTAAAGCATAAATAACATTTCAAGAGTTTTAGGAAAATGTTTAACATGCTTCTCAGTCCCGAAGTAAAACAAATAAATTTGAAAAGGGACAAATGAACTCACCTTATGTCCGAAGTGATTGACTATGTAGGATAAGAATGCACGCTCTCTTTGTTTACTCTTGTTATGATGTTCACGTTCCTGTATTGATTTCATAGTGTCTGTAATTGATAAGTATTAGTTTGTAAGTTTGTTGTGCATGTAAGTGTTAGTCCTGAAGTTGACTAACACTTACTTATCTTGTTTGTTATCCGGCTCAACTTCTTCCTGTTTAAAGATATCCTACTTGTTCATTAGTCACGAGTTGTTATTTATTAAAAACTTGTAAACCTTTATGTAAATTGACTAAACTTGTTATCGTTTCATAACAACCGAAAGGTTTATTTCACCAATATGTTTGTTCTTTGTTTTTTTTTTTGTTTTTTTTTTTTTTTATTATCTTCCACGTTCATTCATAAGTTTTCATTGATTCATAATCAATTGAGCCGGGTAACCCTTTAAACTATTAGTGATATCCTTGGACCTAAATATGATATGCGTGAACCAATTATATGTATTGGGCCTTATGAATAAGCATGGGCCGAATGGCTATGGCCAAGAAATAAATGGGCCAGCTTATGTTATTTCCTGGGCCGAAGCAAATAAATGGACTTTAGGATTTGGGCCAAACGATCCTAATGGACCAAAAGAGCAAATTGGGCCCTAGGGGTTATATGGATCCATCCAATTGAAATTGGGCCTCGGTAACATGCGTGTGGGCCGGTTAGCAGGAATTTGGGCCGAAAGAATGCTGCTGACCCAACGAATGATATTGGGCATGTTGGGCCTTAGTGGGCCGAATAGGAAAAAGTATTGGGCCGTAACAAATGAACCATGCCAAAGATGCGTGGGCCTTGTTGCACACAATTTGGGTCGATAGAAATTTGTGGGATAGTCGGATAATCAAAATTAAGTGGTGGGTCCATAGCAAAGGATATTGGGCCGTATAGATGTACTGGGCCAAGGGTCTGGTCCGATCAACAGATGTCTGGGCCACAGATTAATTGGGCCAGAGTAGAAGGAGTGGGCCACACGTAGTCCGGTTATACAACATAAAGGTGGCCGCATGGTTCGCTGATTTCCTCAGCTCTCAGGTTCGGTCACTTAGAGGATAACAGGTTCGTTCAACATGCTATCAGATGGGTTCGCCTGGTGGTGTAGGGTTCGTCGAGTATGCATGGTTCGACTGGAATGGTTCGGGAGACCCCAGGGTTCGGCTAATGGTGGTAGACGAACCAAAGGTTCGCTGCTGAGTCCAGGGTTCGTCAAGATGAGGTTCGCAGCTAGGGCTCGTGCATGAAGGTTCGGCTACTCTAGGCAGGTTCGTTGAGCATGGTTCGGTTGCAGCACGTGATAGAAGGTTCGGTGGCCAAGGGTTCGGCCATGCTGGCAAGGCTCGGCCATCGACTACCTCACCCGAACCCTGCAATCCACTGCCGTCTCTTCTGTCGATAGATAGCAAGGCTGTCCCCCTGGAGTTGGGACGAGTATGGGTTCCAACATACATGGTTTCGATGGTTATCACCTCTCCGATCAGGTGTGTGTGTGTGGGTGTCGACGGTGGGTTAAGAAAACCCTAGTTTTCGGTTTAGACTTTGGTTCATACCTCGTATTAGACTGAGTAACTTGTTAGATCTGCTGTACTTCCTGATAATAGAGATCAAGATGGTCGTTTAGGCTCCAAAAACACCCGATTTCATCAACACATGAAGAAGTTATGGTGATTTTAAGTTGATTCTTGCTAGAGAGAGAGGGATGAACGGATTTAGGAATTAGAGAGAGAAAGTGGCTGGTTGAAAATGAGTAAAACACCTCATTTGTTGCTTAAATACCCCGCGGGTATTTGGGTTCGTTTCGGTTGCCCGGTTCGTAGTTTCGTCGCGTATCCGGGTCGTTACGCGCGTATTTCGTAATTTAAATAAAAATAGTTTATTTTAACAAGTTATATGTTTATTTATTTCTACATATTATTTTAAATATCGTAGTGTTTATTTATTTTTCGAATTATAATAGTATACGCGTTTTATTTAATTGTTTTGTGACATAATAAAATAGTTAAGTTTAATTTATTTTATGATGAGTTTCAAAATTGTAAAATAGGAACTATTTTATTTCCTTAAGTTTATGATCGTTCGTTACGTTATTCATTTTCGTTTTCGTTCCGTCAGATCGCGTCGCCATCGCGCGTATTCGTTCGAATCGTCATTCGAACGAACACGTCGATGGTTTGGCTTTCTGATTCTTGTTTTCTACTGTTAAGTCATTATTTCAGAACATTAAACTATCAGAATTATTCGTACAGATCGTCACCTATACGAATAACTCGTCGGTTTAGCATTCCATACCAATAACCGTCATAGTTTCGTTTTGTTTATCCTCACATACGTTAATGCACAATAGTATCACATCAAGTATTTATGTTTCCATACGATGTTGTCTGACATGTTTCTGACTGTTTAAACTCTATGGTTTCAGTCAGATTCAGACAATCGTTTAATAGTTTCATGTTAATCAGAAGTATATCAATAGCATAACATAGTTTCCCGTAAAGTATACCTGCGTTACTGTATAAGTTACTGTACAGTTTACTGTTCCGGTAACGATTCCGGCACAGATGTTACAATTTCGGTGTTAGAGTTCTAACATACTCAATGGTCCTACGGGGTCATGTTAACACATAGCACCTTATCATACAAGTTCATATACGTTGTTTATAGCATGTTAGTGCACAAAAGTTTCCTAAAATGGAAAGTTTCCATTTTTAGCATACGTGACATCGGAAATCATCTAACTTAGCCTCTAATACGCATATTATAACATAATAAGTCATTTAGCATGCTCAAATAACACAACACGTTGACAAGTCGGTTTTTCTAAAAATAAAGTTACTATAAATAGTAACTTTGTGGTTTTTGCATAAAAATGACCATTCTATCATTCCTAAACCATTTTCACATCATCATTCGTCATAATAAGTTATTCACTATCATTTAGTCATGTCGACATAGCCCAATTCATTATCTATCTATATTCTTACCCAAAAAGTTACTAAAAATAGTAATAACATTAAATGTGATCATAGACAACATCAAGTCTACTTTCTAACACATCAAATCATCATGTTATCATCCTAGCAACAATTCTATATACATGCATGATCATCAAACACACCATATCACCAACTTGTAACTAAAAAGTTTCTAAATATAGTAAGGTCCTTACAAATCATGTTTTTAACCATTTCCAACATCATCTAACATGTAATCATCATCCAATATCATCAAGAAACATGCTTAACTACTGAAAATCATTCTAGCTATCATAGATTGTACATGCATGTGGGTAAATCACCCATTCGTGACCAAATCATGAAATACACATAAACACATCATCATAGATCATCATAGATCATCATCTAAACACTTTAGATCATTATAAAACACCTTAAAATCAATAAACCCAGAAGTAAATCTCGTGCATGTGCATTCAAAGTGCTTGCATGCGAGATCTAACACTTGCATGTGTGTAGAAGTGAGAAATGGACTTTTTAGCTATGAAAGATGTGAGAACTACCTTCTAAGCCTCTTGAACCCCTGGGATGATGCTTCAACAGCTCCTGAGACCCTCTGGTTCGTGGGTTTTGACAAGAACAAGGGAGGTGGTGGCGGTTCTTTGGGTTCTCAACACTCTTCTTCCACTTCCAAGCTTCCAACCTTCAAGCTATGGCTTCAACAATGGAGTTTTTGGGTGAAGATGGTGATTGTAGGGAGTTCTGATCGAGATGAGCCGACTTGGTGGCGTGCAAGAGTGTTTAAAATCATTAGGATAGGTTAAATGATGGATTTTGGAAGTTTAAAAAGAAAGTCTGCGCACCCTACGCCCCAGGCGTATCGCCTGGCGTGGGTGTGCACGTGGCGTCGTTACGCGCGGATTAGAACGGATGGGCGCTCATTTTCCCATCCGCGCGTATCGCCTGTCGAGGGCCCTCCGGGTCAGGCGTACCGCCTGGCCTGTTTTTCAAGCCCAATAAGCTTGTTTTGTTGTCCTGGTCCATTCTTGCCCGTTTCTCGACTCTAAAACATCATTCGAGCGTCGTTTGGACTCTATTGGCCAATTATTAGCCATAATTGACTTGTGACAGTGTTTCGTGAAGTTTCGAGTGTTGTGCTACACAATGTGTTAGACGTTCACCAACGTTCGTGTGTTTTGACACGTGTGTACTGTTTGTCGATAATTCCACGAATTATCTTGTCGTATACCAGTGTTCGTACTGTCGTGCCACCTGTCACACTAAATTAATCTAATTCTAGTGCCACGTGTACATAATGCATTTAAATAAACATTTAAATAAATAAGTTGCTGACCTGGAAATTACGGGGTGTCACAGTATGTATGTATGTAACTTGTATGCAACACAAACTGATTACATATATGTAACTTTATAAGTCACATATGAAACTTTTTTAGTTACATATACGTAACTTCGTAATCTACATATTTTTTTTCAAAAAAATCTTTTTTATTATAACATTTCTAACTTTATAATAAAAAATTTATTAGTTAATATGAATTTCTTGGTTTTTCTCCAAAATGAGGGTTTTCTTATGAACCTTCCTCTCTCTTTATATATATATAGGAGATGATTCCATTGTTAACCCTCCCTTATAGCGTTAACCAGTTAACTTTAGCAAAAAATGTCCGAATCTTTGAATTTTTTTATGGCCTTTATTATACATAAATAGGGGGTTTCTTTTTTGTGTTTTTGCTAATTCATCACTGTTTAGAATTTAAAACAAGTGTAAGTTTGCGTTACACTGCTTACATCAGATAGTGTAACTCAAACTTACAATTGTTTTAAATTTTAAACTGTGATAAATTAACAAAAACACAAAAAAGAAACCCTCTATTTATGTATAATAAAGGCCATGAAAAAAAAATTCAAAGATTCGAGCATTTTTTGCGAAAGTTAACTGGTTAACGCTGTAAGGGAGGGTTAACATTTGATCCTCTCCATATATGTATGTATGTATGTATCTAGGGTAAGGATCGGTTATTAACCCACTTTAATTGAGGTAAACTATTAACCATAGCAAAATTCGCTCAATTCTTTGAAATTGTTTTAATGGCATTTTTTATACATAAATAGGGGCTCCTTTTTTATGTTTTTGCTAGTTAACAAGCGTTTAAAAATTAAACCAAATGTAAGTTTGCGTTACACTGCAAGTTATATTTATTTATGCATCAATTACACTGACGTAAGGTCTTAAATGTTGATGAATTAGCAAAAAACACAATAACGAAACCACTTTATTTATATATAATAAAGACCATGAAAAAAAATTCAAAGATTTGGACGAATTTTGTCAGGATTAATGGGTTACCTCAATTAAGGTGGGTTATTATTTGAGCCAATCCTATATAAGTGTGTGTGTTTGTGTTTTCAGATAGTGTAACTCAAACTTACAATTGTTTTAAATTTTAAACTGTGATAAATTAACAAAAACACAAAAAAGAAACCCTCTATTTATGTATAATAAAGGCCATGAAAAAAAAATTCAAAGATTCGAGCATTTTTTGCGAAAGTTAACTGGTTAACGCTGTAAGGGAGGGTTAACATTTGATCCTCTCCATATATGTATGTATGTATGTATCTAGGGTAAGGATCGGTTATTAACCCACTTTAATTGAGGTAAACTATTAACCATAGCAAAATTCGCTCAATTCTTTGAAATTGTTTTAATGGCATTTTTTATACATAAATAGGGGCTCCTTTTTTATGTTTTTGCTAGTTAACAAGCGTTTAAAAATTAAACCAAATGTAAGTTTGCGTTACACTGCAAGTTATATTTATTTATGCATCAATTACACTGACGTAAGGTCTTAAATGTTGATGAATTAGCAAAAAACACAATAACGAAACCACTTTATTTATATATAATAAAGACCATGAAAAAAAATTCAAAGATTTGGACGAATTTTGTCAGGATTAATGGGTTACCTCAATTAAGGTGGGTTATTATTTGAGCCAATCCTATATAAGTGTGTGTGTTTGTGTTTTCAGATTGAGTTCTTGAGTCGTCGATCTTGATTTGTATTATTTCTTCGTTTTCTTGTAATTGTTTGCTATCTTACAAACTAATATAAGTCAATAATGCATAATGCATATATTTATATATTTTTTATCTTATTAATTAAACATGTGCTAGTTTGTCGATGGAGGTCACGAAAATCCTAAAGTTGGGTTTAATACATTACATTACAATACATACAATTAGAAGTTGGATCTACAGTGGTAAATAGATTTTTTTTTTCCACGTAAAAGTCAAAGAAAACGGTTTTTTTTTTTTACTATAAACAGTTGCAAATCTATTATTATTATTATTATTATTATTATTATTATTATTTTACAATAAAGTCAAAAAAACGGTTTTTTATTTTAATTTTTTTTTATATAAAGACGATAAAGTAAAAAAAAACAGTTTTTTTTCCTAATTAATAATAATTACTGTTGTAATTCTGTTTTTTTAAATCTGTTTGGAGTCTTGTATTTCTTATCAATTGTCCCGATTAACGCCGCGAAACATGGGTCAATTAGCCTGATTAACACCGCGAAGCGTGTGTATAAATTCTTTTTTTTAATTTGGTTCGAGTCTTTCGTTTATTATCAATTGAGCCGATTAACGCCGCGAAGCGCGGATACAATTTTTTTTAAATCTGATTCAAGTCTTGCATTTATTATCAATTGACCCGATTAAAGTCACGAAGCGCGAGTATAAATGTTTTTTAAATATCTTCAGACTTTTTTATTTGGTGTTTATAGATTCGTTATAAATTCTTTTTTTTAATTTGGTTCGAGTCTTCCGTTTATTATCAATTGAGCCGATTAACGCCGGGAAGCGCGGGTATAGTTTTTTTTAAATCTGATTCAAGTATTGCATTTATTATCAATTGACCCGATTAAAGCCACGAAGCGCGGGTATAAATGTTTTTTAAATATCTTCGAACTTTTTTATTTGGTGTTTATAGATTCGTTTTTATGTTTCCAATGCTCATTTTTACAACGGTAAACATTTATGTCAGAACTTTATTATCAATTACCCCGATTACCGCCGCGAAGCGCGGGTTTCACCCTAGTTATTACTAATTGAACAAGTTCCAAACAGGAGAAGACGTTTTAAAAGAAATGAAACGTCGTTAAGTATTCAAACGGTAGGTGATAATTAGTAATATTAGTCATTGTCGTCTTGTGATAATATTTATTTGTGTTAGTTTGATTGACTTGTGTTTTTTCTAACAGTTTAGGTTTCTCCAGAGGCGGCTCAGGGGAGCGGCAAACCCGACTCCCGTCCCGGGCCCATTTTTTTAGGGGGGCATAAAATTTTTTTATATATACGGATTCATTTAAATGAGAATTAATAAGGTGAATCGAACTAAAAATAAACATTTATAAAAACATTATTTAATGGTGCAATAAATCATTTTTCTTAAAGTATATGAAGTTACTTTAATGCCCTTTAAACTAAATATGTCAATTGGTTCGGTTAATGGTTTATTCGGTCTGGTTTAATCGGTTTTCAATTTTTTTCCCTATAGAAAAACCGAACCGAATTCGAAAAGTGATTAGGTTCTAATTTCGGTTAAAACCAAATAAACAGATTGAAAGCTATTTAAACCGCTTAAAAGTCAAATAAACCGATCCAAATAAACCAAATTCAGTTGAATAAACTGATTAAAAACCGAATAAACCGATCTAAATAAACTGAATTCAACCGAGTAAACCGAATTCAATCTTATATATTATTAATAAGATAATAAATTTAAATTTGAATTCGGTTTAATCGGTTAACCAAACAAACCAAATTTATAAAAAAAATTGGAATCAAAAACCGAAATTCGGATATGGTTAGGTACCGAACCAAAAACCGAATTCGGAATTTTGATACAGCTAGGACCAAAACGAAAACCGAATTCCGAATTCAGTTCGATTTTTCAGTTACGAATACATTTCGGTTTTCGGTATTAAATGGTTTTTGGTTTTTGAGCACCTCCACTCTAATATTTGAATTCTTTAGGGGGCCTTTTTTTCCGGTTCGTCCTGGGCACGCCAAATCTCAGGGTCGTCCCTAGGTTTCTCTAATATCTCTTTAATCTACCACATAATAATATTCCTAGCTTTGGGACTTGATATGGTTGGCATTTTAGCTGTAATCAGTACGTGGCAGAGCTTAAACATTTTAAAATGAGAAGCAAAAATTTATGAAACTTATAATGCATGTTAATTTTTTTAATCGAAGGAAGGCAAAATCAATATTTAAAACAAAATTTACCTTTCAGATGAAAAATCAACATTGTAGATACACTCTTGTGATCGCAAACCTTAGTGAATAGGTTTTTATGGTTGGTTTTACGATCGAAATTATAGTTGCTTTCAGCGACTGAAATTCTAGTCTTGATTATTGTGACAGGTTTGCAAACATGATTTGGTAGCAACGTGAAATACTCATCCTTCAATCACAATCCACATACCAAACATTTGTCATTTTATTTTCTATCTTTAGTTAAAGCATTTTCTTTCAAATAAGAGGTTATTTATTCACATTTCATTTGTCGTTTAATCATCTTGTTTATCATTATTAACAATTTATTTGTCATAGACTTTCATAGAAGAAAAAAGGTAAAAGCAAAACATAATAATTGAGCTATAGACACGATGTCTCAAAAAATCCTTAGAAATTCCAGGGTCTGTGACAAGTTAAAAAAACAAAGATAATAATCGAGCTATTGACGAAAACACTCTAAAAATTCCTACAGCTCTTAGTGCTTAAGACAAGTAACAAAACACGAACCTTTAAAAGATGAACATAATAATTTATAGAGTAAACTTCGTTTTTGCTCCCTGTGGTTTGATCAAAGTACCGCTTTTGCTCCAAAAGTTTCAAAATGCTCGTTTTGCTCCATAACTTATGCATTCGGTCTCAATCAGCTCCAACCCACTAACACCGTTAATTTTTTCTGTTAAATGGAAGGGTATTTTAGACTTTTTACACTTAAGGACTAATTGTGTCATTTAATCAAGTTAATAAAGGGACTAGTTGTGTAAATTTTTTTATCAAGGGCTCTTATGTAAATCTTTGTATTTCTCTCTTCTCTGCCCTACCATCGACCACAACAAAAGGTGATTGCCGCCGCAGCCACCACCATCACCATCGGCCAACCTCACCATCATCGGCCAAGCTCTCCACCACCATTGACCGAGCTCCATCACTATCGGTCGCTCCATCACTGTTAGCTATCATCCTCTTTCCGACCGTCTCCACCACTGTCGACCGTCACCACCACTAGGGTTAGTTCGCGGCCTTTCATGAGTTCGATCGAACGATTGGGTGACTCTGAGAACAATTTGGAGCTTTGAGAAGATTCATAGGACCGTCTTGAAGCTTTGTATGTGTTTGATTTGAATTTGGTGAATGGGAATTTAATGATTCGAGTATTATGTTCATATCACGTTCGGTCGAGTAGTTAAGACCGATTAACGCATGATTGGGTCGAACTAAACTTTAATTGAGGTTGTTGGAGGTTGGATAGTGGTCGACCGAGCATGTATTGAGCATTCAATGCTCGAATTTTTGATTGGAAGGGGAAGCCGGTCGCATGGTGGATTCCAACGAGGAAGGGGGTGGCAGGGTTGGAAGTTTGAAGGAATCTGCCTTTGCTGCTTTTCTCCCTAACCCGAACGGATCATTGGTGTGGCAGACACTGGCGGTGGTGCGGTCGACAGTGGTGGTGATGGCGGCCAATGATGGTGGTGATGGTCGACGGTGGTGGTTGCTGGTTAAGGGAAGAAAAGGGGTTGGGTAATTATTTGAGTAAATTACATATTTAGTCCTTATCTTGTTATATTAGTAATTTAGGTAAATGACACAATTAGTCCTTAAGTGTAAAAAGTCTAAAATACCCTTCTATTTAACAGAAAGAATTAACGGTGTTAGTGGGTTGGAGCTGATTGAGACCGAATGCATAAGTTATGGAGCAAAACGAGCATTTTGAAACTTTTGGAGCAAAAACGGTACTTTGATCAAACCAAAGGGAGCAAAAACGAAGTTTACTCTAATTTATAAAAAGTAAATAATACGATACTAGTTGTGATAAAAACAAGCAAAACAAAAGTATTGTAATAAAATCATCTAATTTAAATTCATTAAAAATTCATGAAACTCTCTTCTTTTTTATTGTGTTTAAAATTATAATTAGGTTTAATTTTCAAGTAAGTTTAATGGGTATTTGATAAATGATAAATAGAGCTTAATTGAAAAAGAATTTAAATAGTTCATGATCGATTCCCTATATTCACTAATCACTATAGACGAACTATTGGATGAATTATTGATATAATTATTTTCTCAAAGATTGATTTGCAAATCGGATATCACCAAATTTTGGTTGTCATTTGTGATGTGGGAAAAGACTTCAATCCAAACCATTGACGGGTATCATGACTTTTTGGTATTGTCATTTTACATATTCAATGTCCCATCAATCTTGGAGTCGAATATGAACGATATTTTTCATTTAGTCTTAAGAACATTTGTTTATAATCCATCTTTAGATGCACAAAATAACCATCTTAAGTTTTTGTTATAGAAACACTCATGCTTAACTAGTTTTTTTTTTTAAAAAAAAATCAGAACATATTTTTGGAGCTACAAAACTACCTTTCTAGGGTCATTTAAATTGGAAAAATGAAAATTTGGCTATTATTCAATCTTGGCCAACACCAAGTTCGATGACTACCTTATGTACACACGATCGAATGTTAAAACGTGTTATTTTTAAATAATTTTGCTTAATTTTGAAACAAAATGAGGGCACACAACTGATTATAATAGAAACAAACTTGATTACAAAATGGTATAATTGGAAGTAAACAATAAAAATTGTGTTCTTTTTATTGATTTTATGCGAATAAAAACTTATGATGTAACTCTTAAACTCATTATTTAAGCAATTATTTTTCTAAATACTTTTGATATGTTTGTTTTATGGTTTCAGCTAACGGAATCCGCTTTTTACCCAATCCAATAGGCTTGTTTTTATGGTTTCAACTAACAAGACCCGCTTTTTACCTAGACCCATTTTAATTGACCCGTTTTTTGTCCCCTGTAAAAATATCTTCTGAATCCGCCACTAAACGTACCATGTTCAACCTCATCATGCTAGCAATAATAAACTTATCACAATCGTTAGACACCACTACCAATGCATTTGGTTAAGCTATTGATGCAGTTTTAGCTCAAAATGATTGACCTATCTCTTTTTTAGCAAGAAAATAAGCCCTTGACTACACAATGAGTCTATGCATACATAAAAGCTATATGCCATCATCGAGTAGACGGTCAATAAATGCAACACTATTTTATAGGGTGTAAGTTTTATATCTTTTCCAACCATGACAATTTGAAGCACCTTTTTGGGTTCTCAAACCGGTTCCATCCAAACCGGTTTCCAAACCGGTCCGAATCGCCGGTTTGGCATAGGTTTGACATCTCATCTCCCAAACCGGTTTCCAAACCGGTTTCAACCCCTCCAAACCAGTTCTATAGGTCTGACATACTCATCTCCCAAACGGTTTCCAAACCGAACCGGTTTTCACCCAAACCGGTTTTGACCATCCGTTGACCAAACCGAATCGGTTCTCAAACCGAACCGGTTTGGAGAAAAAAAACCGGGCTGTGCAACCTACTTTTCACATAAACAACTCAAACCCCTAAACAACAAAAATGGATATCCAAGCAAATATGGGTCATGAATTTGAAATACATTTTAAACTATGGAAAGATAACTAGCTTGCTGACACATGAGCAACCTCACTTATTTGCTATACTGGCTCCAACATCAAATGATTTACTTGTTCAAATATGGGTCAACTTCATAATGCACCTCGATCATGATCTGCACCACATGCACATCATGCCCACCTCATGGATACAATTTTAAACCAAGAAAATTAGTGGCATGTCTTATAACTATAAGATATAATCGCGTACATGTAACCTGAATGTCATCAAATCATATTTTACATGCATATATATTATGAAGATGTTACAAATCAATTTGATTCCAAGTTTGGTATTTTGATCTCAAGAGTCAAGGCGAGAGTTTCACATACGTAAGGTATTGCTATATGTATAACCAAATAAGCTTTACGTAGAACAAAAGTTATATTGTTCTCATCTATTTTACATATTAGCCTTCATCATCATATAAGCCATTAAGAACTTCTTTCATCCTTTTGGTCATTTTCACATGACAACCTGCTTCAGATATCTCGGTTAAACCATAACCAACATCTCAGTTAAACAGATATGGCATCCATAACTGATCGGCTATGGTGGTTTCAGTTAATTGGTTAGGCTGCTTATAATGAGTCGATTATGGGTCAGTAACCCTTGGCTATATTTGGTCATGATATGTTGTCTTGTGCTCATCATTCCAGTTTCACTTTGAATGTTTTATATGTGATCAAGTTGAAACATTAGAAATTAAAGATTTTATTTTATAAATATTGCATGGTTTATTTTGAAATTTTGAATGAAACATGCATTGCGGTTGGGCAGTTTAACTATCATGTGTTACAGTGTGACGATAAGATTAACAAAACATATAAATTCACAATGGATTGTTATAAAGATTGAAAAATATATAAAAAACACTTATATACACAATATGTTATGACATACACATTAAAAATAATTTAATACAAAAAATATAAGAAAAGTCAAAGCAAGATTGCATGATATGACATGTTTATGACCTTCATTTCGCACATTGTGAGTGATATTCACGTTGTTAAGTACATAAAATAAAACGTATGAAATTATGGCAACTAAATTGTGTAGACAAAAATATAGATAACAAAGAGTTCTCTATTGATGATGTTCTACAGTCATTTCGGTCTCATTTTTCAAGGTATCAACGCATTAATATTAATGCAAGCCAATATAACTCATTATTATTGTTTTTTTTAAATAACAAACAAAAGTTATTAAAAAAATCAAATTATATATACTACATCGTAAAAACCTCAAAATTTTAGAAAATTTAACATTTTACAATGTTACGGGATAAGTTTTGACTCATTTATGAAAATCGAAACATAGATAAAAAACAATTATATAACGGTACTGATGTTTTTCAATCAATATCAATCTCATTCTCCAAAGTATCAGCATGTTATCTTCAGTCAATATAATAAACGATTATTACTATTATTCTTATTATTTAAATTAACAAACAAAAGCTATTGAGGGAAAAAAATAGATTATATAATATTATATGAGATAAAATCTCAGCTTTAAAAACTTGAGAGATTCAAAGTGATAATATAGAAAATTTAGAGAAAAAAGCTTAAAAATTTGAAAGCAAAACTTACAAGTTTTAAAAGTTTAGCATCTATAATTGCTTCTGGTTTAGGTGGGCAGTCCGGCAAATAGACATCAACAAGAATTAGCTTATCAACTCCACAAACTAGAGGTGGGCAAAAAAAGGGAACCGACAACCTGAACCGAAATCGGTCATACCTGAACCGGTGGGTACAAACGGGTCCGGTTTTTCAGACAAATTAGAACAAGAACCGAAATCGAAACAGGAAAAACCGGAACTGGTTCCACCTGTACCCGGCCAAAACCCGAACTGGAACAGGCTAAAAACCGATCGGAACCGGTCAAAACCCGAAACCGGAACCGGGTATTGACTTTGTTGACCGGAACCGGTTTCAAAAAAACCCGATTTGCGCACCTCTACCAATCTCACTTAAGAAGGGGCCATTTTCGTTGTTACTATTCCGGCAGTTAAAATAAGGATTACTTGTCTAGGAATCGATCTTGGTACTAGTTTATAATAATCAAAGTCGAATCGTAAGCCTATTAGTGAAACAAATTCAATAAGTAACAACTTATACAATACAAAAACGGTCATAAACTTAAGAGTCTTGTTAAAATTACTTTTAACCGAGCATCTGAATTTAACTAGAGTATAATAGTAGTCAATTAGTCATCTATTCAAAAAATAACATCACAATAATTCAAAAACCACGCTTAGATGGGCTGGGCTGGGCTATCAATCACAGAAACATCAATGATCAAAGTATCAAACATGCGTTGATTTTATAGCGAGCCCAATTCAAAAACTTGCCCATAAAGCCTTAATCGTATAAACTAGGGATTTGCAGAAGCATCTTGGTGGAGATACAAGCTATCCGACTTCGAGAGCGAGCAAGAACAAGGTTAGCATTTTAAATTTTGCGAAATATTACTATTTTGTGTGTTTTTCTGAACTCGAATTCACCAACTAACTGCTTTTTGACAAGCAGAAACTCGTATACGTTCAATAATCTTTTAGGGTTTGTGGTTATACTCAATGGTTAGGTGTACTGTTGCTCCTAATTTGCGTTGCTAGGGTTTCAAGATCTTACATCTTGGATTTATGCAGTAATTTGTGTTGCGAATCCGTATTCTTTGTCTTGTTTAGTCTATGATGAAAGTGTCGGTTTTTGCTGTAAGTGGGTGTGAATTGTGGAGGCTAACGATTTGTTTGAAAGCATCATTGACAATGAATTTAAGGTTTTGGTTCTGTGGATAGGGCTTGGTTTTTAGTGAAGATTGACAATGATTTAGGTTCTTCTGTAAGGTTTAAGAAACCATCTTAATTTAAAATTGAGATACCTTATGCTACATTCCTTTTTTTTTATAATGATGTGAACCGGTACGTGTTTAGAACCTCGTAAAAGAATTATTATATACGGGTAATGATCGTAGCTTCGTGTAAAGGGTGGTAATGAGAGCTTAGTATACGGGTAAGTATCTTGAGTTTGTGTAATGGGTGGTAAAGAGAGTTTAGTATTTTAGGTGATTAACCACCGAATAGATCCGGAGTTTGTTTTATATGATCCTACTTCCCTTTTAAATGGTCAAAATGGAGACTAATGGTTTAAAATTGCAAACATGAGGTGGGCATGATGCCCTATGTGCTTGATGTGGTGCTGAAAACTCAACATAGCAATTGATGCAATGCATTCCATGATGTGCATATGATGCAACACATTATGCGGTTGACCTGTGTTTGAACAAGTTAATCCATTGGTATTTGGTTGTAATGGATTTGAGGTTTTTGAATATGTTTGATCAAACCTAGCCAATTGAACAAATATGACAATCAATTAAGAAATAAATTTGTTTTGAATTCTTGTTTCTAAAGTGTAGTATGGCAATTTATGCTTCTTTAGGTTGTACAAATAGCGTTTTGTGTTATACATAAAGCTTATTTATAGATTAAATCTCTCTCTCTCTCTCTCACACACACGTAAATATATTGTTTTTAAGTATGACATCCATATTGATGTGTGTGTATAGGGGAAGGTTCAAATGAGAACTCATGTTTTGCGAAAACTCGATTAAACAAACTTTGATTGAACTCATTCCGTTATCATTGGAGCCGGCTCGCCTAACCTAAACCAGAACCCAAAACTTAAACTTTAAACACTAAAACATAAAGTTAAACCATAAAAGTTAAATCGGAACCCTAGCACTAAGCTCTAAACCCTAAAATTAAGCTATAAATCTAAACGGGAAAGCAAATCTCAAATTTATAGTTTTGTACTCTAAACCATAAAATCTAAATGCTAAATTTGTATGTATATGTGTGTGTTGTGTGATATATATATATATATATATATATATATATATATATATATATATATATATATATATATAGGAATTGAATCCAATGAAAACCCAACCTTAGAGAGAAAACCCTTAAACCCTATGTGAGCCACTCATTTGGAATCTTGAAAATAAATATGTGGTCCACATTAACCCACATTAAAAATGATTTGTTTATTCAAAACCCAATTTTTTATTCAGGTTTAATGTGGACCACATATTTATTTTCAAGATTCCAAATGAGTGGCTCACATAGGGTTTAAGGGTTTTCTCTCTAAGGTTGGGTTTTCAAAGGATTCAATCCCTATATATATATATATATATTTAGGGTTCGATCAGATGGTTCTAACGCCATTGGAATGAGTTCAATCGGAGTTCATTTGATCGAGTTCTCGCATTATACATGAGTAATCATTTGATCCTTTCCGCACACACAGAGATATATATAAAATTCTTGAAAAATTTCATGTATAACTCCAATTTGATTAATCCAAAGTCAGTATCCTGTTGTCCGACAAGCGCCTAACGATTTTCATAACATGGGTACTTAGTGACTCAAGCTTTCACATCTTTTCGTAGTATTTATGTTCTCTCATTGTTCCATTTTACATATTGATTACATTTACTGTATATCTGCAGGTTTCTTGTGGTGGAGACGAACAATAACATTTTATAAACTGCACTCAATACCTTAGACTAATAACGTGACAGAAAAACAGTTTCAGAAGCTACCTTGCCAAAAAAAACTCATATTTTTTTGTAACTCTGTTCAAGAAAGGGATTAAAATCCAGGACTAATTCAACATAATGGTTGGCAGATACATTGTGAAGATTGGTATGTCCTTCAATTTATTAAAAAGTATTTCTGTCCTAAAAAATGAACTCAATTTATAAAAGAAGTTTTTTTTTTGGGCATAAAGTCATTGCACTCTTTTTTTTATCTTTTAATTGATGAATTTAACGTTATTATATAAAATTTAATATGAGATTTAATTCAATGAATATGAAACAATGTACCCAAATCAGACATGAAGTCATCTTTTAGTGACTCTGATGTACAAGAAATACAATGACTAAATTGAGATAAATGAAATATTAAATTATTATTCTATGCAATAAAAAAAACCCAGTGCTTCTCTTGTTTAAGTTCCAGTATGCCAAGCTTTCTGGTAGTGTAAAAAGCACAAACAACACAGTTTACAGTCAAGTCAAAGAAGATCATTATGGAAACTGCATGTTAAATAATTGCTGATCATGGTTGAAGCTGAAAACATAGAAGATTTGGACCTTTTTTACTTGCCAAAAACATAATTTTCCTAACTAAATATCATATGCAGAAGTTTGATTGCATGTTGCAATTGACTGGCTAAAAGCAAATAACTGAATTTATTTATTTTTATGAACAAGATCTGCAAATACATGGGAACAAATCATTATTGTCACGGTTTTGTATTTGATCACCAGGTTTAAGTTTACCTACTCAAACGAGCAACTCAAAATGAGCAGGTTTCATGGATGCTCAATTACAAGCAACATATAAATGAAATATACGAACCCATAAAATGAAATGCGAAAGTCTTATCAAAGAGAGAACAATGCCAAAGCAAAAAATAGAAGGTACCTTAATTAGTTAAATGCCAAAGAAAATAATGGAAGGGAAATGCATGAACAAACAAACAAACTTATTCAGTATTTTTCTACTATTCAGTAAGGTCTGAGAGGGAAGGATGGAGACAAATCTTACCCCTATTCCAGTTAGGATAAAGAGGCTGCTACAAATGAGTCCTCGGTTCAAAGTTATCATTTGAAGTTAATCATCTCAATTCTTTTAACGTTATTTTCACAAAATAAGTAAAATAACTTTAAAATTAGTGCAATTTTACTTTTGCCTTTTGAGGGCTCACACATATATACATTATATGGATGCATCGCATAAGTATTACCTTAATTAGCTATTTTGCATGCTTCCTTTTTTAAAAAGGATTTTGAGTAAATGAAAATCACAAGAATGTTGAAGTTTTTCAATGGAAAGGGGAGGGATACCCTCTTCTAACTCACAACACACTATTTTGCAGTAAAGTTGGTGTTTCTGGTTCTTTTGTAATTTTTTTTTTTGTAAAATGGAATTATTAGGGTTTTAAACCAGCTCACTCTATCCTTGGAATAAGGGGCACTAATCTTACATACTTCTGCAAGATTATCATTTGGTTTGTGTTAGATTAAAAAGGTGTCTGTGGAGAAAATTCAAATGTTATAAATATACTTTGAAATATTTCATCATTCTACCCGTGTATGTAAATTCAATCTTGAACACTACCACTTGGAAAAAAATATATATCTAACTTCAAGATCTATAAATGTGTTCTCACAAATTGTAAGTAAAAATAAGGAGATCAAATTAATGATGTAAAACTTGATCACCATGCATCATGCAACATAAAAACCCTCACACTTTTTCATAACATAAAATAGCTTGGATGACCTTTCCAACTTGAGCATGCTTGGACTCTATTAAGGAAGACATCAATTCTTTTTATACTGCTGCACATTAGTTTTGCTGGTTTCAACAACTTCTTTTTTTTCTTTCTTTCAGTTACCAAATCAATTTAGAATTCAACTTGATTAATATGTTGAAAGATAATTGGGAAGATAAACATGGTATTAACTTACAAGCTCATACACCTTGTTCAAACAATATGGTACTTCAACCTCTTCAAGGATTATCTAATAGCGATCATCTTACCGGGTTATCAAGCAACATAAATGTAGCAACTTTGACTTCTTCTGTGTCAAACTTTCAAGATGGTAGATTTAGATTCCCTATTAATCAACCAACATCTATAGAACCAATGAGACTCAAGCATCAGTTTGACAATCAGTTACATGAGCAGAATCTTTCTTCTGAAACTCATGCAGGACAACCTGCAGTTGATTCTAATCTGCAAGAGTTGATCATGATTCTATCTTCCAAATATGGGCCAATGAAAGCACCACTTGAAACAGGAACTCCTGAATATATGAAACTTGTCGAGATCTTACAGCAGAGCTCTGTTATTGGCAGAGAGTCATCTGTGGAAGAATTGTCAGGTGGTTTAAAAGAAATTTGTTCTTATTCAAAAGAAGATGCAACAAATAATATTCAAAATGTAGAAACAGCCTCGTTGACAGAAGATAATTCTTGTAGAAATAATCAAGCAAAAATTAGTTCTTCTGAAAAGAATGTTGAACAACTATGGCAAGGATCTCTTCAATTAAGTTCTTCTGTCACTTTATCAGCTGTTGCTATCTTTAAAAGGTTTTTCCAACTCAATCTTAGCTAATTAAAGATTCTTCTGACATTTTTGTAACTACAATGATTATTTTTAGTTAAATTGATATCAGTATTTTCTCCTACTCTTTGTTTGAATCTAAGATATTCCCTGAATGCTGTATGAATATGTGAATCAAGATTGGTGCATCAATCTTCTTGCAAGATAAATCGCATTGTATTTGTTATGCTCGAATGTCCTGGTTGCTACATTACATAAGGGTGATCAGTGAATCGAACTTCTACCATCATTTTTATAACATTTTTGCATGTGATAACAATGTCTTAAATAGATGAATGCTCTGCTTACAAGGAAGTTTGGTCATATAGATGATAAAAAATATTAATACTATGTTTAATTGTAGCGGTGAGAAATTGGTTGGTAACTACTGGCCTGATTTCATAGAAGTTAAAGGAAAAGTAAGATTAGAGGCGTTTGAAAAATATGTTCAAGATCTTCCTCGCTCGCGGAATCGCGGATTAATGGTAAGATGTTTCTTGCATTTTTACTATATTAATTAATTTTACATATTCATATCTTGAAAATTATGTGATTTATTTGTAAATCTTTTTTTAAAACAGCTCCTAATCTGCTACTGTTAACCACCTATATGTTAGGTTTTTGTAGGCCTTTAGGGTTGGGGCATTTTAGGGCAGCTGGCCCTAAGACTGACCCATTTAGTTTAACCTAATTTGTATTCTCTATATATATTTAGTCATGTAATTGTAATCTTTGAGTTCTTGAGTATTAAAAGATAAGATAAACCCTAGTTGCAGCTGTGAACATTAGTCACCTCAACTGAACCACGTTAAATCTTCGTGTCATTTATTTTTTGCTTATCCTAATTGATATTCATTTGTGCTCTTGTGTGTTAGTCGCTTTCGCATGGCACTCTGTTCCTAACACTATACTTAAACCTTGCATGATTTGAATCCTCGACCTACTTCATAATTTGCTATGATATTTTATATCTATGTTTCCATATAGCATCTGTGAGAAGGTGAAGAAATGTATTAATATTGATAACATGGATTATGTTTTTTGCTTTTAAAAATAGTATTCCATACTATATTACTACTCGAGGGACCTATCTAATACATAATTTTCCAAGGAAAATGGTACATTTTGTACTCACATATATATTTAAAAATATGTTTAGTTTTTAGAAGTCGTTAGATGCTAGTCGAGTGGTGGGTAGAATCTAGGGATTAATTAGATTGGAATTTTAGTTTTAATTTTTCAAAGTTGTACGTATGCACAACACACACACAACACTGAATTTTAGTTACATATACACACTCATATAACTAAATTTTCTATATAATTTTTATAAAAGTATTCAGTTATATATATATTTTTGCCTAAGAAGATTAAAAAAGTTTTTTGAAAACTTAAAATCCAACCCAAACAAACTCCGAACAAACTCATTTCCGTGCCATTGTATTTGGCTTGTTGAGCCCTGAAAACCCAAGAATTAAACCCCAAACCTAAACCATAATACTAAACCTTAACTCTAAACCAAACCTTAAAGCCTAAAAGTTAAAATCAAGCCCTAAAACCTAAACTTTATAGCTAAACGTTAAAGCTAAAACTTAAAAGATAATATTGTAGAGTTCAACTATACGATACCCACATCGTTAAAATGAGTTCAATTGGAGTTTGTTTAAGCCGTTTCGGGGGGTTTAGAAATTCTTTTTAGCCTTCTTATGCGAAATAAACTTTTTATTTGATCTTGCCCTTATATATATACATACATATAAAACTTGCCGAAATTTCAAATTTTCGCTTAAATGTTAAAATTTGCTGGAAGACTCAAGTGACCAAATCAACATTGGGCAACCTTAACATCGATTAAAAAAGTCTAAGAATTTGAAAAGGCCCTGGCTTGAATCCTGTGTATGCTATCAATTTTGTGTGTAAGGCTTAAAATTCAGCTTTGAAAACCCCATAAGGTATTCTCTGTTATTTATCAACTATTTATAGAAGTACAAAAACGCCCCATTTGTGGTGCACACATATAATGTATATATGTGTTGGCCCTTAAGGGGCAAAAGTAAAATTGCACTAATTTTAACGTTATTTTACTTATTTTATGAAAATAATCGTTAAAAGCGTTGAGGTGATTAACCTCAAACGATAACTTTGAGCCGGAGACTCCTTTGGAGCAGCCTCTCTATCCCAATTGGAATATGGGTAAGGTTTGTCTCTATCCTTCCCCCCAGACTCTACTCTAAGTGGGATTTATATTGGGTATGCTTGTTGTTATAGAAGTACAAACAAACTTACCCAATGTATCCCACTCTTTAATAGGGTCCCGTGGGGGTTGGGGGGGGGGGGGGTTGATGAAGAGACTGCTCTTAAGAAGTTTTCGGCTCAAAGTTATTGTTTGAAGTTAATCATCTCAACGTTTTTAACGTTATTTTCACAAAATAAGTAAATTTACGTTAAAATTATTGCAGCTTTACACTTTTACTTTTGTCCCTTGAGGACCCACACATGTATATACATTATAAGTGTGCACCGCAAACGGGGCGTTAATAATAGAAGTAAAATGTTGATAATTACGAAGGAAACCTAATTTAATCGTGTATATAAAGATAATTGCAATTAATTATTATCTAAGTAGCAAATCCTAACTGAAGCCTTAGCTTTGCTTCCCAGAATCGATAAATGTTATAAGAACAAGAAAAACAACTCTTTATTGAATAATAACTTTGGTACAAAAAAAACCTAAAACATTAACCCCTTTTTATAATAAAACCAAACATAAAAAAATCAAACTTTAATCCTAAAAATTCTGCCAACAAAAACCAACCTCCTCTAAAACTTAATCCTAATCTAAACTTTAAACTCAATTAGATAAACCAAAAACAAATTAAACAAAGCTTTAAACTTTGACCCTTTGACTATCTCAATATTACAAGATTAGTCCAACAATCACCCCCCTAATCTTGTAATATTCCTTCTTCTCTTTAAAGCAATGCAGGTCCATCTTCATGAGCTTTAGCAAAACTCAATTCTTCCTCTTTTTCTTTCAAATCCGGACATTCATAAGCAAAATGTCCAGCCCTTCCACATTCATAGCACCTTAGGTTTCTTTTGTAGTTCTCTCGACCAACACCACGTCCATAACCTCTTCCTCTTTCTACCACACCCCTTATTCCTGCCATTTTCTTCTTTTCCATATTTGTTCCTAGTATTTGAAGTAGACAACAGCAGCTTGCTTTGGCTATCATCTTCATTTTTTCCTTTGATCCTTTCTTCAAATGCCTTAAGTCTTCCTATGGCCTCCTCGAATGGCATGGTGTCAAGGTCTACAAACTGTTCAATAGATGCCAGTATGCCACAATTGGCATAAACTTACTTGGAACAGAATTTAGAAGTTTCCTAACCACGACTCCTCTTCGATTGTTGACCCGAGACCTTTGAAGTTTGAACATTGCAACAATCTTTGTAATTTTTCCAGCAAAATCATCCAGTGAATCATTATCAGCCATTTGAAGCTTCTCTAAATCACTTCTAAGTGTTTGAAGTCGGGCCTTTTGTACCCAATTTGCTCCAAGATAACGAACTCGTACTGATTCCCACACATCTTTTGCAACCTCATGTTTCACCACCTGCAATAAAATATCCTCAGGCAGGGATTGAAAGATAAAGGCCCTTGCGGTTAGATTCTTCTTTGATTCAACTGCTGTTCCTGGATCAATAGCATCCCAGAATCCATTAGCTTGCAAAGTCAACTTCATCATAATAGCCCAAGTTGTATAATTTGTGGCTGTTAACTTTGGGCACTGTAGAGTAATGCTTGAAGGTTCTCTAACCGGCCCCAAAGCACCACCACCTCCTCCTCCCTGATTTCCTTCTGCCATCCTTCTGGTTTGTTCACTCAGAACTTAGCCTTGATTCACACAGAACCTTCCCCTCGATCACACTGATTCACCCAGAACCGATCACAGCTCACCCAGAGCCGATTACAGCTCACCCAGAGCATTAACCGATCACACAGATCGTGTCTTCTTTTCTGGCTCACTCAGAACCAGATACGATTCACTCAGAATCCTTGGTACCTTGTTTTTCTTTCTTCGACTTCGAGTTCAGTCCTCAGATGCAGTTGCGGCTTCAATTGCTTGGGTCGAGCCTTCAGTTTCGTCGACTAGAACCCTTTGATTGTCGCCTGAAGCCTTCGATTGGATGATCGGAGCCCACAATTTCGTCTGTGGATTGAAATCGCGGCTTTGATTTTCTAGAAAAATCTTCGATTACGTCGCCTGGAATGGTGGAACAAACTTCAATTGAAGCTTGGAACCTTCGATTAGATGATCGCTTGACCAGGCCTCCGATTTCGTCCTGAAGCAAGCCTTCTATCGTCGACGATATGAGAGCTTGACCAGCTCTGATACCAATTGAAGCCTTAGCTTTGCTTCCCAGAATCGATAAATGTTATAAGAACAAGAAAAACAACTCTTTATTGAATAATAACTTTGGTACAAAAAAAAACCTAAAACATTAACCCCCTATTTATAATAAAACCAAACATAAAAAAATCAAACTTTAATCCTAAAAATTCTGCCAACAAAAACCAACCTCATCTAAAACTTAATCCTAATCTAAACTTTAAACTCAATTAGATAAACCAAAAACAAATTAAACAAAACTTTAAACTTTGACCCTTTGACTATCTCAATATTACAAGATTAGTCCAACACTAACTAGTATATTCTATCTAATCTTAACCTCCTAACTAATATGTTAAATCTAATCTGAACTAGGGTATTCTATTCAATATTCAAAAGAGGAACCAAGATTTAAATTATAAAATCCATTTTCATTCATTCCAAAATTATAATAGATGGATGCAGAAATTGTACGGTATCAAGAGGCTGCCATAGATCATCGATGCGTATAATAAATGTGAAAAAACTTATGCTAGTTTTCCTAAACTGAGATAAGCAAGATGGAAAAGAAATTAAATCTTAAACCAACTTATATTTAGGGCTATAAATGAACTGAACGGAAGATTACATAAATGGTCAAAATTTCATGTTTGTTTACGCCTGTTAACATGCCTTAGTTTTAAATTGCCTTTTATGTTTTTTCTTTTATAAATTTTTATCGAACCATTTCACGACTGATGGTTGATAAACAAAAGGCAAAGTGAGAAATAGTTGATGAATAATTGATATACAAAACTTTAAAACTAACATCCTGATCTGCAGGTAATTTCTATAAGCTGGAATGAGGGATCATCTAACATTGGGCTGAATGGTATGAAAGAGGTAATAATTTTACTTCAATGAACACATAATGTGGTTTAGTGGCGTCAACAATTATGGCTCGGTTTGTGATATTTTGTTTCATTTTACTTATTTTAGGTAGCCAAAGGATACAAGAAAAGTTCTAGGGTTGGATTTGCACAACTTTTGCCGGGTATAGATCTTTATATATGTCCACGTAGCGATCCCATAATAACAATTCTGGCAAAATATGGTTTCTTTAAAGGTATGTCAGTTCTTGATGACAAACCAGACTCAATGATCGGTTGTGTTGTATGGCGTAAAAACCGACCTATAAATCCTGTCACAAACACATCAGATGGTAAAAACAGCCCAAATCTAACCCAGCCTCAGAATTCACCACCCGGGTTTTCTTCCAATCACACTGAAAAAAAACTCTCCCCTGAAAACACAGGATCGAGTCATCATAACGAGATTTTGACTTTACCGTTAACCACAGTATGTGCTGATGTGGACCATGATAGGGGTAGTTCTTCATCTAGTTCTAGTCCGTTCAAGAATTCGGTCAGTTCTGACCCTGGTAATTTGGGGTTAAGAAAAAGACCTTTTGAAGATGACGATCTTCCTGAGTTTGACTTTGGTGTTGCATGTGGAAAGTCAACTTTTGGATGTAAGCCTTTAAGTTCTCCTAAAAAGTTAGATGATTCCAGGCTGACCCAACTTCCTTTGATCACGAATGAAAGGGGCCCGCCCGAGCTTCACAACAAACTACCACCAGAAAAGAATGACGGTTCGTATAAGCAGTCGTTAAAGAAGCCCAAACTGTTTGATGATGATGATATGCCTGAATGGCGCCCGCCTGAACTCCACAACCAACTACCCCTAGAAAGCACAACTTCGAATTTCCAGAATTTACCTCTATTCCCTCGACCTCCACCACTGCCTCCTGTTCCACCGCCGCCACGAGCTGACAACCATTCATCATTCTCATACCAGCCATTCCGACCTCCGATTAGCTCCCAGCCGCCTGTATTCGCAAGACCACCATCACAGCCCCTACCACAACCACCTCTACCACCACAACCACCTTCTCATTCTTCAGGAAGGTTCCAATCTAACCAAGTTTTGTGGCATCAAGTGCCATTCCCATCTTCTAATGGTAGACATCCGCAACTTTGAAACAGTGAAGGAATTTGTTAAAGTTTGTATATAAGTCTGGTTTTTTTCCTTTTTTGTAGGAAAACAACATAACTTGTAAGATGTTTTTGCATCAATTTCATGTGGTTTTATGTTTATCAACCCCTGTTTGTATTTCTGGCTCATTGGATTATTTGAATTTGGTTCTTAACTAGAAACTTAGACCAAATCAAATCAAATTTATACCGATAATTGTAAAAAAATCAAATCAAGTTTATAACACTTGTATATAAAAATAAACATGCAAGAAATTAGTTTTTTTTAAGTTGAGCAAAAGTATAAAGATAAATCTATAACTTTAGGAACTTAAATAGTTAAATGTCAAAATGATATTTTATGAAGATTTTAAAAAAAATAATAATAATAATTAGAGGGTATAAACTATAAAGTGTCATTATATTGCTTTTCAATTTTGTCATGCTTTGTAAGCATGGGCGCATGGACAGGAATGAACCTAGAAATATTTTTTTTGAAGGTCAGGAATTTTTTTAGATAATTATTGTTCATTAAATATTTTATTTTTTTGAGCAAGTTCAAATGGGGGAGGTTTGGAACGCCCAAAAAAAATAATAAAACTAAATTAAATCACAAATCTATCTTATATAATAAATTAAGGTTTTTGTTTGCCACATGTCATTCAATGAAGCATGCTTTATTTTTGTTTCCCTTCTAAAACTTGTAGCACTGAATCATTTATTAACACTCATTTATTAATAGTGATAATTAATAAATTTGGCAAATTATTACTTTAACTTATTTTCTTATATTTAATAAATTATGTATACAAATAAATAATTAAGCCATGAATATCTTACACTTTTAATGTATAAATTTAATAATATGTTTAGAGTATATTAAAAAAAGAAAATAACTAAACAAAACAAAATAAAATAGATACATTATAAAACAAATTGTAAACTATACAAATAATGATTTTATTAAAAATGAGAATATTAAAAACCCGAATTATTTCATGTATATTCATATATTTTTTATAACAAAATAAAGTAAAATAGATATATTATAAAACAAATCTAATAAACTATACAAATAATGGTTTTATTAATAATAAGAATATTAAAAACCTAAATTATTTCATGTATATTCATATATTGTAATATTTTAACTTACTATTTTCATTAAATAACATAAAACTTTTAAATCTTTTTATTTTCAGGTAAGTTACAAAAACTACGGACTTATTTATATATTTTACAAATTATGGTATAATTATAATTCATAAAATTTAATTCTTTTTATGTACAGTAATATTATTAAATGTTAGTATATAAATATTTTTACTTATTCAGCTAATTATGTAATAAAATATGAAAATTAACTTTAATATTCATATATTCTTTTTTTTTGACAACAACTTATTTTAAAATGTTATTATCTCTTTATAACTCTTAATTTAAAAAATATAAATAATTGGTAACATTTATTATCATTGCAGTCATTTAGTTTTTGTTTTTCAATGTGTATCTATTATTTAATTATTGATATCCATTATTTAATTATGCATTGTGAATTATAGATATGAAAATAATTAATATATTATTAAGCAAATGAAGTTAATCTGCAATTAGTTATAAAGTTTTTAGTTAAACTTATTTTCTTATCTAAACTTCTATTTAGGTTTCTTACTATCATTAACTTCAAATTATGTTCATTAAAATATTAAATAATAATAGTAATAGTAATTATTTTTAAATATTTTAAAATATTTAGCTTGATAGGATGATTTTAATGTTAAAATACGAAATATGTATAATTATAAAAAAAATTCAAGTGTAATTCTTTTTTTTTTAAAGACATAACTTTTTTATTAAAAAGTATATAACATTTTGTATATTAAACCCGTGGAACGCACGGGATTTAACCTAGTACATAATAAAAAAATGTAAAATTATCATCTCATTGATTAGCATGTTATGATAAAACTGACTTTCTTTCAACATGATTTGAATTCTATTTAAATCAATCAATTCAAGATTAAAAGAAGGTGATGGTTTAAATCCAATCTTATTTTCACTTGACTCAAATTATGAAACACCAAGAAAAAAGAAAAAGAGACAATCAGTTACAAACTTTTTCCTATTTGATTACTTGTTTGTTGGTTACAAAGAGCTTACAAGTAACAGCTTTGTTTTTATTAGCAGAGGACTTTCCAAAAGATCATTCTTTTCTAAATTCGCAAAAAAAAAAAAAAAAAAAAATCACAAGCTTTGTGTAGATAAAACAAATAATATTATCTGGTATAAATGTTATAATTAGCAAGGATTTAACAAAAAGATGGATGCATTTCAACGATTAGTTTACTATAGATCAGCATCCTCAACAGCATGCCAATCACTTGATGATTCTTCACTTTCTGACCGTCTTCCATGGTACATTGATCGGTTTGCTTTCGAAGTTCCACTAATTCGAACCCAATCACTGTTTTCGCTTGCAGAAGAAACCCTGCTACTTTGTGTTTGTTTAACTTCCTCGTCTTCTACCTCGCTGAAACTAACACCATCCTCGCAGTTCTTGTTTTTTGTCATGTTTGTTGGATTATCAATCTTGCCTGATGATTTGGTTTTGATGTTATTTATCATACTACCCTTTCCATTGGGAGTATCCTCTGAAACCCTTGTGGCTATGGGTGTATACTTCTTGTTTCTCAATTTCTGCAGAAGTACCTCATGCATTTGAAGAATCTAAGGTAGAAAAAACCAGCCAAACTTATATTAGGATCTGCTTATGTTGTTTTAAGTTGTAATGTTGTTTTAAGTTGTAATAATACAATAATCACATATGTTATTGGTATTTATTATAGCTAGCAAAACGGGTACCTGATATGACACGATTAGACTTGTTTAACAAAAAAACTCACTATTTGATTTTATACTTTTTGTAAAATAATTAAAATTAGGAGGCTAGAATTCATATTTTTGCTACATAAAATATAGAACTGTCATGCTTAAACCACCAAACCAAGTGTTAAACAAATCGTTTTCATGTTTTATACTTGCATTAATCGCGTCGTCTGTAACTTGTTAAAAACGATAAGACATGTTTTGCCAACCCTAGTATTTATCTTTTCCAAACATTTAAAATTAATTATAGCGAATTCAAGCACGCACATTTAAAAGATTAACAGAATCAAGAAGGTCATTTGAAGATATAAACTTACCTCTGGGGTTGATAGAAGCCGACAATCATCCTCATTTAGCTGTGGTACCAACAGAATAAAATAGATCATCCAAAACTGTTGTTCACTCATAAAATTCTGAATCGTATGCCTCAAAGTAATGAGATTTGGCACCAACTCTTGTATGACAAAGGCATGATCTTTCTGAATATTGGACATGTTAAAGTCTGCATTAAGATACTCTAAATTTAGCTTATGTATATCCTAAACTTCGTTATATTTTCATTATGAGAATCCGTTACCAGAAAACTCACTGGATTATAAATACTCTGCTAACCAAAAGGAACGAATTAAATGCAACTTACACTAGGCATGTCACATTTGGCATTCAAGGGGTTTAAAGGTAAAAACCAATGGAAGCTAAATACGAAATGAGACCTTTGCTAGACGGACTAAAACACCTGCCATATCGCTACCACTTGAAGGTTTCCTAAACTTAGTGTGGTAAAGGTAAACAATGTCTTCATCAAAAGTTGTTGTAGTTGTACAACATAAGTTGGTTTACAAGAATGTTTGGTTTTGTGAAGTTATGTTGTAAATCATCCCAAAAAAAGGGTAAAAACTTCCAAACAAACGAGGCGATTTGAAACTGCACTGTACTCGATCTAACGGGGCTATTCGATCACAAAGTACATGATTCATAAGTTAACATAGATTCTGTTAACTGTAACTGATCTCATGAGTCATTTAACAGCGATCATATGATGTCAATTAAGGCAATATCATTAACTTTCAGCAATTCTTAATCAAATACAGCCACAAAGATCATAAATAACAACAAATTAACTCCAAGATATACTCCAAACAAAGAATTCAGATGCATTTAAATACCCAATTAGATTCTGCAAGCAGGATTAAAATTGACAACAATCACATAGCAATTGCAAAACAAGAAAGCAATCTCGCACCTCTGTTTTGCAAAGATAAAGGGAAATCAATCCAAATTTCAGGGCGAACGGAAATCCCTCGAACAAAATCAAGAACATCATCAGTAATCCCCACATCATCAATCTCATCACGATCACCCCCTTTATCAAATCGTAGCAAATTCGAAGCGAATTTCGAAATTCCAGTGACGGCTTTTTTGGGTGAAAGCAGAGAGAGGCCTGTCTTTAGACTATCACCAATTTCAGCAAGATCGCTCTTTAAACCTTCGTAGCCGGAAATATCGCCGGAATATGACATGGTGAAGGGTTAGGGTTTTTGGGTTGTTGGAGTTGGAAGAGAAAGACGGCATTAATGGAGGTTAGTATGATGATAAAGACGATGATGGAAGCTTTATCTTCTGCGTGCCGTCTCTTTGTGATATCTCAAACTCAAAGATTCATCTTTTTATATTCAATTGAAAAGTATGTTTTTGTTGAAAAATTTAAATGAGATACATAAACTAAATGTGCAATTTAAGTATTTAACACAGAACTAAAACGTATTATATTCGATTAAATTTGTAATTTAGCAAAATTATGTTAAAGTATAGCGTATTATATCTGACACAATTTGTTTTTTTAAAAAAAATTGCATCATATCAAATTAAATTTAGATCAATATATACATAAAATTAGGCACACATAAGTAATTTGTTTTTGTAGACTAAGAAGCATAATGGATAAATTTGAAACTTGAGGAGATCAAAATTACATTTTTGAAGTTTGAGAAAATCAAAAGGACGAAAGTGTCAACCTTGAAAACAAAGAGGATCAATCAAGGAATGAAAGAGTAAATTCCAAATAATAGAAACCCTAATTTAAAGTTTCAAAAATTAAATGACTAAAAATGGTCAGTGGTAGATTGACACATATGCTCTAAATTAAGTTTATGGATAAGTTTTTAACTCTAAAAACAATTTTTTTAGGGAAGAGTGACATCCTACAAAGTTTAGAAAATCTAAAAGTTAAAAAATAAATCCTAAAATTTTTGACATTAAATGTAAAGAATGACACTTTACAAAGTATAGGGATCAAATTTAAAAACTTGTGAGTGAACAATACAAAGTTTTGGCATTGAGTGTAAAATTAAAATCTAAACTCCAAGTAAGTAAAAAGTTATGAGTGAAACCTAAAGTTGGAGGATTATGAGTGGTTGGTAGTAATTAGATTAAACTAAAAATCTTAGAACTGAAACTTAAAAGTTGTGAAAGTTTGATGGTTAAAACTTAAAAGTGATCTGTGGCAGATTACCAACAATACTTCAAATGAGTAAGGAATGAACTCTAAACTCTAAAAATTTAAGGGGTTCAAAGTGGCATTTTACAAAGTTTAGAGATGAAACCTAGAAAATTTAAGAATAAAATTAAAATTTGTTGACATTAAGTGTAGAGATAAACTAGAAACTTAAAAAGTTAAAAAACCTAAGGAAATCAAAGCGAAATTCCACAAAGTTTATAGATAAAAACATAATAAACATCCTAATAGAGAACTAAGGTTGTATAAAAGAAAAAATAAAATAAAATCAAGAAAAAAAATATATGATTAAAGTGCAAATAAAGGTTTAACGAAAATAAACAAAAAAGATTATTCACAACTTTATGACAAATAAGAAAAAGTTGGAAAAATATAAGTAGAGAAAGAAAGATTGTAAAGAAAAATGCAAAAAAAAAAATTAAAACTAAAAGAAATTTTGAATTAATTTTAAAAACATGAGTGCAGTTAATAAAAAGTTATAAGATTACATACAAAATGTTAGTGAAATTCCACTAACATTTTATTTGTGTTATAGCAAATGTAAGAAACTTAAATGCATAATGTACAAAGCTGAAAAAAGACCAGTATAAACTCGAAGATACAATATTCATGAAAAAGTAACTTAAAACTAAAACTTTTTTAAAACCCAATAAATAAATAAAATCAAAAATAGAAAAAATAAACCAAACATTGCCTCAACCCAAGATCACCCAGAAAGTTGATGATGTGTTCGTTTTATTTACTTCTGATTTGTATTTAGACTGGAGTTTTTTGGTATAAAAATGTATTATTTGTTGTCACACATGAAGTACTATTGATCAAGTTACTAAATAGAACATATGTTTGTTTTTACTTTTGTTGAACATTATTATTCGTTTATAAAAAAAAAGTAGAAATAGAATATATTAAGTATGCTATTACAAATAATAAAAATGTATGAACGGTTCTCAAGTGATCCAGACAAGCCGAGAAAAAAGGGTTCATCAATTGCAAATTTGTACTTTTTTGGTTTTATATTATAAATATAAATGTCTAATAAAAATTTTTAAAATCTGTATTACCCCTAATTATACAAAATCCAACATAGAACATAACACATCAAAATCCAACACCGCCACCCGCTTAATCAATTGCTCTTTCTTCTCAACCACCGCCAACGTCGTCGACTCAACCTTGATAGATGGCAATATTAAAAGGAGTTTGATGTGGTATTGACACTTGAGCAAACTTATTTTCTTTTATTATAAAGTAAATATATAAAATTAAGACCCTTGACTAATATGGCTCCAACTGGTTCATTTTCACAACAAATTTACAATCAATCATTCCAACATAATATTATGGGTCATTGGGTCACCAGATCTAGTCCTATTAATTAAATCTATCAAACTTGCCCACGAAAGAATTTGAACCCTCACCAATTGATATGAGAAAGCACATCATTTACTAGCACGAGGACAATTACAAAAAGGAAATAGGTGACATATCTGGCATTTATTTTAGGGGCATATACATATTTTCTCTTCTTTTTTTTTTTGAACGGCTAAAAACATGTGGATGAGAGAAATCATACTCCCGACCTTCCAATCAAACAACCCGTGACTTAACCACCAAACCAATTCTACGTTGGTTCATGTTTTCTCTTCTAAAGATCATTTATTACATATATACTCAAGTAAAAAAGTCAATTACATATTTTCTCTTTCTAAAGATTTTTTCCTTTTTAAATAAATTAGTAAATTACATATTTCCCCCTCATAAGGGAAAATATGTAATTGATTTTAAGAGTTTGGTAAATCCTATTACTAATAAATGACTTCAAATAAATGTCACATGGCATTCCCACATTCAATTTCTTATTTAATTTAAATGATAATTAAATAAAAAAACATTCTTTTATTTATAAAATTATATTTAAGGAATGTTTAATATTATTTTCTTGAGTTAAATGTCATTTTAGTCCTTGTGGTTTGACTACTTTTGTCATTTTAGTCCATGTGGTTTGAATTTTGGCATTTTGGTCACTATGGTTTCATTTTATTGTCATTTTCATCCCTATGGTTTCCATTTTATTGCCATTTTAGTCCAATTAAATTTAAAATTTTGGACTAAAATGACAAAATTTATCAAACTATAGGGATGAAAATGTCAATAAAATGAAACCATAGTGACCAAAATGGCAATTCAAACCACAGGGACGAAAATGACAAAAGTTGTCAAACCATAAGGACTAAAATAACATTTAACTCTATTTTCTTTATAGAACAAAATCTATGTATTTTGTTTTATTTTAAATTAAAACAAAGTTTGTTATTTTTCAAATATTAATTCTACTAACAATTTTATACAAACATTTATTAATTGATAACAACTTTTTTAATTTTTGAAATTCATAATATAAGCATAAACACAATAAAAAATTAATTTTAAATAAAACACAAATGTGACGCAAAAAAATGTTAAAGATTTAAATCATAATTATACTTTTTTATATTGTTTTATGCAATAAAATTCGTTTAATTATGTACTTTAATTTAATAAAACATAATAAAGTTACATAATTTTTATTTTTAAACCCGTGTAATACATTAATCTTTAACGTAGTATGTAATAAATGTTCTCATTAGAGGATATAGGTAAATAACCCTTTATTTTAATCTCAATATTGTAGGTCTCTGGTAATAAGTCATCACAGTAAATTTAAAAGAATGTCAAAGTATCAAACTCCTCCAAGATCAAACAATTCAATTTTGAACTCCCAAAATTATTAAAAAAAAAACCAGAGAGAGGGAGAGAGAGAGATCCCGAATCCAAAACAAATGCATAACTTCCATAACATTAACGATAGCTTTATTCCTCAAGATTTGGTCGTAATAACTCCGAAAACGACCTGAAACTTGCCAACTTTTGTACAATATAACTTTCTTGTAGTTATATAAATTTGCATAAATTGAAGAAAACCTGACATTGATTGTTTATTTCTTAACAACTCCAAGTTTTGCCAACGACTCACGAATGTCGTTAACACTAAACTGTTCGGGTGTCTGGATAACGTTAGGGTTATATGCAGGCCACACGTCCGAAAGCGGGTAAATTCTGTTCGCATGAAATTGGTCGCTAAATGTATTATTGACTCCTTTAAGAATAATGGTTTTATGAACACCACCAAGAAATCCTTCATAATCAGTGTCTCCGGTTTCGCCAATAAAAACCACCACTTTCGACAAGTCCATACCCCATCGGAGATATAAATACCTGTAAACATATCAAGTCGCAACACAATTTATGGAGTTATAATTGCAGACAGCACTGTTAGATCCAGGGGCGGCTGGGAGGGGGTGCAAACCCGCCTCCCGCACAGGGCCCATCGTTTTAGGGGCACAATTTTATAAAAAAAATTTTATATATACTATATATTTTTTATAAAAATTCAATTGTCTCATTATAACATTGGTATATTGGTACGTACTTTTAAGTTTGAAAACTATGATTTTGTTATGCTTACGTTAATTGTCACAACATTAGTCATTATATATAAAAAAAATTTTATCTAAAAGGGCCTTTTTTTCCCTTTTCGCACGGGGCACTCGAATTTCTCGGAGACGCCCCTGGTTAGATCATTATGTATAAACTTATGACTGCACAAATGGTCCTATTACTGGAACCTGCCATGGCCTGGCCCATAACCGGTCTCTTGAGGCCTGGTGTCTGGTGATTCCAAATAGGTCCAACAACAATTGGAGGCATTTTGATCAAGAAAACTAAGTTGAGAGACAATAGATTTATGTATATATTATCACTTTTCAGTAGGGTCTGGGGACAAAGATGAAGACAAACTTACCCCAATCTCAGTTGAGATAGAGAGGATGCTCCAAAGGAGTCCCCGGCTCAAACTTGTTGTTTGAAGTTAATCATCCCAACGTTTTAAACGTTATTTTCACAAAATACGTAAAATAACATTAAAATTAGTGCGATTTTACTTTTAACCCCTTGGGGCCCACACATATATACATTATATCCAATTACATATTAGAGACCCTAATTTTAACCAATTTTTGCCTCGAATGTAAACACTTCCTTAAGGCCGGCCCAGAGGCATTTGTGTGCTTCATGCCTCAGGCCCTGATTACTTATAAATCAAGAACCAGTGTCAACAAATTATTATATAGCCAGATATAGAAAAACAATAAATACATAACACAAATAAGCACCTGAGGGCTTGGGAACGAGATGCTAATACTGGAATAACATTAATTTTCCTCCCGTTTTGGCAATAAATAACGTGACAACGGAGAGCTTGGATTCTCATCGACTTCCTAAGCTCCTTTGCAGGAGGAACCTACAACACAAAGTTTTATCTCAAATGCGCTGAATAGAAAACATTCTCTGAAAGGATAACTAGTCAAACAGGATGAAAGTCACCCAAAGTCTATCTTTTAATGCATTCACGTACTAATAACTTATACTGTTAGTGGATCAATCAAACCCGCACTGACCCGTTTGACGTAATACACAGCCATACTGACCCACATAGCCCATATGACCAATACCCTACCAGCACGACCTAGATAGCAATTATATGGCGACATATGAAGTTATAGATGGACTTACCAGTGCTGGATTTTGAACATTAAAAGCATAACAATAGTTGGTAGAAACTGCTTCATCTTCAGTAACAACATGTTCTTCATTTTTATTCTGGGCCTTTTTGTCAATAATAGAAGAAGCCCACCTAACCAAAGTCTTCCTAAGCCCTTCACCGCCCCACCGGTATTCAATATGAGAATGATAGTAAAGATCAAATACAAAAGGGTTATCTTCAGAATGAGAAGACGTGTAGTAAAGATCAGCACCACTATTGCATATGAAGGCATCAAAATCGGAAGGATTTAGCCCGTTTGAAACCATAAACGAATGGATTTCCGCCATCTGTAAAGATGTTGCCAAAATAAAACCAATTGACCCTTCCTTTTTCTCATTTTCTACAGCCTCAAAAATCTGTTTAACATTTCCAAAAAGATTTATGATATTATCTGCATCAATGGCGATTACATATATATGATCTCTTCTTCTCAATGCAGGGAACTTAGCTTGATCGGTTTTTTCTCCATAAGTGGTCTTTTGTGCACCTTTTACAATATTACCCTTTGAGTATGACATAACAGCATTCTCTAATTTATTCTTTCTATCTTCTGACTCGACACCATCCATTGAAAACTTTAAATTCAGAGATATATCCTGCATATCCCTTAAAGAATCACTTGGCGATTCAGGCTCAGAATTTTCGTCATCATCACTATCATTATTTTTAAGCCACCCAGGGTGCCTTGGTTTCCAACTTGCAATCCGTGAAAGATAAGTTTTACAATGTTCGGTCCATGAAAACAAGTGAATGTTTCTCAACCCGTTTGACCTGCATTTTGACCAAAGTTGCTTATCTGCCACGAGTTTTAACAAGGCATCAGCAACGGATTGATAATCATGTGGATCAACGAGTAAACCATTGTCAAGTACCTGCAAGGGTAACATGGTCATTTTGCATGTTGACTTAATTAAAGCACTTGATGAAACAAATGCAACTTACACGGTGTATATCTACAGGACCTCCGTTTTTTGTGGCAACCATTGGTAGCCCATGAGCTGCAGCCTGTTCAATTAAAATTCAAGGCATTTATGCAAATATAATTACAACTTGATAACTTACATGCTAAAGGTAGAGGTGGCAATTTCGACCTGTTGATTTCCGAAGGGACCAACTTGAATTATGGTTTGTCTTAATCGAATGAAATGGGTCAAACAAGAAAATAACAAAAGGAAAACTATACAAACTGATTAAAAGTTATCCAAAGTCTATATTTAGCGCATAGAACCTCCTAAATCGTTTTATTCAAATATTTAATTAACCATAGAAAAAATGTTTTTTCCCGAAAATGTTATATTCAAAGATTGAAATAAACTATAGCAATATTGTATTAATGTTTAATATGTAATCGTAACTAGACAAGTAGACATCAATTGTTATAAAAAGGTTCAAAAATAGACCAAAAAAAAAAAGGATTAAGTGGATAGTTCAGACCCAAAAAGCAGCATGTAACAAACTAAACCCATTTAAACCTGTTTAACCAAGCCACCCATGTAGCCAACTCTAGCTAATTTATCAGACGAGAACCTCAATCAAAGTGAGCCCAAATGGTTCTATGAAAGCCGGATTGATGAATACACCCTGCCAGAAGAAATAAAACGAAATGAACAAGTATCGAAATACATATTTAATTACTTATCATGTCATGTCATATGTTTTAATCTTTTTAACTTTACCTTAGTCTTTGCTGCTAGTCTATAGATGTCAGGAACCTCATTCTGCTTATGGTGTTTAGGATATGCCACTTGACCATAAAGATCATACTTATCGATCATTTTTATAATTGAAAGAAGCATGGAAGCACTGGTGCTTGACATCTCATCGATGTTATCACGGTTACCCATTATTAAAGTCTGTAATATAAAACTAAGCTAAAATCCAAAGAGCAAACTGACCAGATATAAAAATTAAACAAATACACATCTTAAAGTAGCTCAGACATACAAGGTTGGCAAGCTCCCGTAATGGACGACACTCCCCAAATGCTTTGACCAATGTTGTAAGATTCTTTTTTGGGTCAGGTCTAGCAAGCGCAAGAATCATAGGCTTGCGTGGGTTAGTAAAGAATCGCATTATCTGCATCACAAAAGGATAAAATATGTAACAATATTTACAGTTTCAAATATATAGCAGACAGTCTAACGGGGAAAAAATAATGATAATAATGTTACATATAGAAATCAATAAAGGACTAGAGGTGGCAATTTTTACCCATTTGCTTATGAATGTGTTGTTGGGTTGTGTTTTATCTCATACTGGTCAAATAAGAAAACATGGTTTTTGAATCACAATCAACACAACTTTTTTATAAAAGTTACAAAAACGAACAATATTTACAGTTTCAAATATATTGCAGATAGTCTAAAGGGGAAAAAAATAATAATAATGATGTTCCATATAGAAATCAATAGAGGACTAGAGGTGGCAATTTTTACCCATTAGCATATGAACGTGTTGTTGGGTTGTGTTTTATCTCATACTGGTCAAATAATAAAACATGGTTTTTGAATCACAATCAACACAACTTTTTATAAAAGTTATAAAATTGAACAAAAGAAGTGCTCGAGGTCAATCCGACCTGACCTGACCCACATTGACGTATGCTAAAATTAAACTAACCAGCAGCCCATTTTGATATGTTACCCAGCCCGCCAATATTGCCAGTTCTACCTATCAGAATTTGTCAAAAAAGACATGAACCTCTGCCCAGATAGGTGGGTCTGGAGAGGCCTGGCGATCTTCTGTTCCTTCTGTTTCACCATCCATATCACCATCATTTGGAATAATATGATTAAACTCCATTCCAGGAGGAATTACCTGCCAGTAACTATACTTATTAATCTGTACATAGGGCATTATGATAGAATAATTGGTAAAGTTTATAACTTTTCTACGACAGTTACTAGGGGTCAACTTGATGATGGCAGGTTTACAAGGCGCAGCATAGCAATGAAACTTTAGCAACAAACAAATATACATGGCACAAAACAGCAGATTCCAACTCATTTACATACGAACGAGATTATGCAAGAAACCTCCTAAATCATTATATTCAAAGGATTAGATTATTATTGCAATAATATGATTTTTTTTTGTTACCATATACGGCACACTTAAAATTAGACAAAAAGTGCTTGGGTTTGACCTAAAACATTGCCACTCTGACCAGAGAGGCACACAAGATCTGCATAAATAAAAGAAATGTCTTGGAACTTACAACCATGCGAGGCATGAACCTGCCATAACAACTCACATTACGCCTGATCCTAGCCCGAAGCTTACGTTCTAGAACCGGGTCAAACCCGTTATACAACCGCCACTGTTCGTCTATTTCCTGTCTAGTGCTGGTTATAACCACCTCAGCTGCATCAAGGGTCAACTCCTCGGCCTCTATTCTACGCATTATTTTATATGTATCATTGATTTCATCTTTAGATAATCTCCCTTGTCTTAAAAGTTGTTCCAGTTTATCTCGCCCTAACGAGTGGCCCGTAAAAAGCATGGGTACATTTAGGGCACCAGACAGAAGAGCAGCTGAGTCACCAGCATCTGCATAATGACCATGAATAGCAACGGGCCATACGGGTCGACCACCACCAACTTGCTCACCCAAAACTTTGGACATTTGGATTATGTGACCAAGTGCACCATCAACAAATTCAGGGATGTGAGGCCATAAAAGCTCTTTGGGGATATATTTATCTTTTGGACCAAAAGGTATTCGAATTATATATGCGCCACTACTCTCGCCTATTTCATCTGTCAAACTATCTGAATTATGTGGAGCGAGCATTTCTGTTGGTTCTCCATAACTCCAGTCAACTTCAGGTGATGCTACTTGTCTGGTAAGTAAATCAACTCGGTAGACACCTGGCATTGAAGCTAAAGCCCGTGCAAGTTCTACAACATACTTAACCTGGAATATTAGGAAACACAAAAGTAAAATTATTCAAGCTTTTTCATAAGAAAAAAGAAAGAGTAAAAAATTGTGAAATCCACCAACACAAATGTACCTGACCACCTGTATCAGAATCACGACCAAGCTCCATATTTTCACCACGTATTAGACCGTGAAGACTGCAGCAAATTAAGTTTCAATAGCTTATAATAATGGTCAACCAAATAGATGACAGAATGCAGAGCATAAAACATTATTCAGAACAATATGCTGATTACATTGTTATGCTAATTACTCAAAATATTGCCTCTAAATAACATGAATTACACTCTTGATTATATAACGGCTATAAATATAGGCTTCGCGGGAAATTTTATTCAGATATATTTGATAAGCTTGTACTGCTGCCAGCAAGATGATATTTCTCAACATAAAATCATGTCATATATTACCTATATTAACACCATGAGTCTATTTTAAACAATTTATAGGAGCATAATTATGGAAATTTACAAGCACGTTTTTAATGATCATTGTGTAGTGTGCTTATGCTATGATCAGATTCTTTCTCTTTTAGCATTTATCAAGGATGGGACACACGTATTAATTTGCAATAACAACATTCACGTTTTACACCTCACCTTCATCTGAAAATTCAAATTCAATCTGCTTTCGCGGTTTTAGGCACATTTGACCATTTTTCTTGATAGACGGTGATTGGTGTGCTGTTAGTTTAACATCAACTAGACACATGCATGTTTAATTTGCAACGGGAATTAGTGTTAACAAAAGATATATCTTACCTTATTAACACAAGATACGACTTTTTCCCTTTTTGTTGATTTGCCCATGCTTCCATTGCATCTGTAGAGCTAATTCTAGGCAAACGACCTTTGTGGTTATCACCATGAGCAGAAACATCACTGATGACATCTCCTTTTTCACCCTCTGATAAGTCTTCTGACATATCAGCCACAGCTTCCCTTCGACCTCGCTCACGCTCAAGGCGGCGTTTGGTCGTTCTCTGAGCTACCTCATTCTCAAGCTAACAAAAAAACTGAGCAAATTAACATATACATAATCTTTTGATTGTATATAACTACAAACTGTAATTTTGAAGCACCTGTAATAAGATAAATTACATATGAATGACGATTACAAAAGCATATGGGAACATAAAAGATCCGCCTTTTGATCGAAGTATTCAATAATCTGAAGATGAACAACATGAGTTCATACTTCATGTCTATGTTTTAGGGAAAAAATATCCTTCTAATCAAACTTTTTTCCAGTTAAAGCAAATAATCATCAACCCAACCTACAGAAATTTACTATTTAACTTTTATTTGTCTGGAAATCATAAATCACATATTGGTCAAAGTTCTTCATTAACCTTCAGATTTCATATCAATCAATTTACAGAAGCATGGGCGAAGGATACAAGGGACCGGGGGGGGCGACCGCCCCCCTGTTTTTTCGCGTAGTAGTGTATATTTCCCGATGCGTAGTGTAAAATTTTTTAAAAATCTTTACTTCGCCCCCCTGGGAAATTTTTTTTTTATTTCGCCCCCCTGGGATCCTCGTCAAGCTTCGCCACTGTACAGAAGTAGTATGCTACATGAATTTTGATTTATTCAAGGATTGTTAATTTGTTCTGTAAGTAAACTATTTTAATAAATACAACAGATCTTCATTCAAATTAACTCTCTTCTTCTTCCCAAACTAACTACAATTGTATGTTGTCGAAAAACCTGTTTTTTCTGTCGAGCCAGATTCCAAATCCTCCAACACATATTCTCAAGCCTAGTATTCCTCTCCTGAGGACTCCTCGTCGCTTGTGCCTGTATATCCACAACACGATTATCAATATCAATTTTCCAATCAAATCCAATACGAAAACAGAGCAATAGACGGATTGTCAGATACAGCATGAAAACTCACACTCCACAATTCGATTCGTTAATTTCAAGTTGCATCAACATAAACAGGAACGTAAAATCACATAATCGTAACAGATTAATCAAAATTTCACTCGCCTTAACCCAAGACCGATGAAGATCAGTCTCATCAAATCCGATAACGTTATCTACGAAGTATCGAGTAGGACTGAAACGTCCTCGTTCACGAAGAAGCAGTGATGATTTAGCATCGTCAAGTCCAGGCCCTACATCCAGAATTGCTTCCAAGTAACTGTTGATCCAATCGTTTCCCGCCATTGCACCTGTGGCTGCCGGAAACCGCCTGTTCTCCGGCGAAAACGGTGTGTCTAGTGTGTGTTTGTGTGTTTGTGTGTGAAACGGTTGCAGAGAGAGGTTGAGAAGAGATTGAATATGAGGGACACACGATCTGATCACACGCAGATGAAAGAGAGGGCTGAGATATAGGGGATGCTTTGTATTTCTTTTCTTTTTTTTATCTATTTATATTTTTTATTTATTATTTTATTATTTTTTTTTATTTTATGGTGACGTGTTAAATTCTTTTCTGTAGCATACGTGTCATAATTTTGAAGTCGGTAGCCGATGCATGACTCGTTGTCTCCAATAATGCTTAAATTAATAATAAAAATAAAAATGGTTAATTTTGATATAATGATACGAACAGGTGACATTTGTTATGTTACATTTTAAATCATCTACATATTTAGTTTTTTCTCTCTTTTCTGTTTGATTTTCTATTAAACTCTGAGACTTGTACAGATTTGATACATTTATGTTAAGCATTTATTTTGTTTATATTTCGTCGTAGTTACACCACACGTTATTCAAATGTTTTATCAACAAACCCACGTCTGGCAACACATATGTAGGGGTGTTCAAAAAAATCCGTATCCGAATCCGAAATATCAGACAAAATCGGATATCCGGAAGTTCGGATATCCGAAACTTCGGATTCGGATACCTATTTTATTTTGAAAATTTTCGGATAATTCAAAAAAATCCGTATCCGAATCCGAAATATCAGAAAAAATCGGATATCCGGAAGTTCGGATATCCGAAACTTCGGATTCGGATACCTATTTTATTTTGAAAATTTTCGGATAATTCGGATATCCGATATCCGAAACATATTTTTTTCGGATATTTGGATACTTTTTTCGGATAATTTTTCGGATATCCGAAATATATATTTTTTAAATTTTTTATTATTTTTTTTCTGATTTCGGATATCTGAAAATGAACACCCCTACACATATGTTAAAAAATGGAGACAGTTTCATGTGTTAAAGTGTATAAAAGTTTAACGGGTTGAACGTTTTTAAGAAAAACAATGTCTTGTATGTAAGTGCATGTGTTATAGCAAATACGTTAACAATATTTAAAACCTTATATTTAGAAAGAAAAAATAAATAAAGCTCGTTGTGATGGCTTGTATAAGAAAATATTGTTGATATCTATTTTGGGTTTTCTTAAATATGTTTTATAAGGTTTAAAACAAAACGAAAATATCTTCAAAAATGTTTCATATGCAAGTATAGAAAAATTTAAATAAATAAAAATATTGAATTTTTTAAAGTTAAATATGCTTTATAGTATAGTAAAATGTCATTTTCATTTACATGGTTTACTAAAAATTCAAATTTAATCCAAAATGAAAATTTATATCGTGCAAGCAATCTCACTGGGTTTTAAATGCGTCAAGGATGTTGCAATGACTTTGGTTGGTGTGGTGGTGGCATCTCTCCTAAGTTTGATGACTACAATACTTGTAACTTGATTTTATTGTCTACGAACAAATCAAGAGCTTTGTGAAAAATCTTTTCTCGTTGGTAATCAATATAAGTTTGTGATGATCAATTGTCTTAATAAATCTTGTTTTTAAAACATTCATATAAGTTTGTCTCTGACAAAGTTACAATTTCTTCGACAAATTCTAAAAATGCAACCAACGAGCTGTCAATTGATATATCTTTTTAAGTTTGTGTGTTGGTTGTTGACTATATTGGTTGTTATTGACCAATGTTACAATTTATGTTAGTCAAAGCAATTACAAATATTTCTTTATAGTCATATAATGAGTTATGAGACATAAAGTGCATAACTCCTAAAAGTAAAATATATCTGCAATTTTTATACATTTACTTCTTTGCTTGTTTTTCAACCAGTTGTTTAAAAAGTCAAATTGCAATTATAGAGGTTAATATATGGTGTGGAAAAGTCACACAATGCCACCCACTTTTTTTCTTTTTTTGAAAGGCGTGGTATGACAACACACACTTATTTTTAAAACTTTTCTAGTCGGTATTGGTAAATTTTTCATGCAATTTTTTGTAATGTTTTCGTCTCTATGCCATTTGCATTGATACATTCTTTTGTTGTAGGTATGAAGGTTAAACATTTGGACCTCATTCTAATATGGCAGCATTGATCTTCTATGAGAAGATTGAAAGTCAATCATCTACTTAAACAAAGGTATGGTTAGTCCTAGATAAAAATAAAATAAAAAAAATTTGATAAGTGATAAATTGTGATGCCTGGTTACTTTTTGACACCCATAACACATTAGAATATTTGTCAAAAATATGTCTATCGTCCTGAGATGACACTGCTAACATATACTATTGAACTTAGATAAAAGAACTAAAAAAAATCAATGAACTTAGAGAAAAGAATTAAGAAAATTCAATACTTGGAATGCTAAATTGAATCATATCATTCAATAAATCAATATATATAGTAAGTCATAAGAGAATCTTATGTCATCTTAGATAATTCTTTCGTACAATTTAGTGTTAGATCGGAAACCAATACTTGTCGTATAATCGTATATGCATTTATGAAACGTACGTAAAGGCATTTCTGAAACATGTATAACATCATACAAAACGTATATATAAATCATTTATATATAACATTTATAATACTATGGAAAGAGTATAATTTTTATTTGACAACTATAATATGTGAATTAAATATGAAGCATATATGACATCTATAACCTATATGCAATATATAGGTGACACCTATATAACTTGTTTGTCACATTTTGAGAAGGAATATGTTGCATAAAACTAAATGAGACACATAAGTGACCCTAGGAGTTTAGGACCCATAAATTACCTTATCATTGCATACAAAGAGTGTTATGTTTGATACGAAAGGATCACTTTTCGATTTAGCTTATGAAATTGAAAAATGACAATTATATTGCTTCGAAAGTATAATAGAGTGGGGACATCATAAAACCTTTAGTTCCATCATACTTTGGCTATATCCTATGAGAGATCAATTTTAAAATTTTGTATATATATATTTTTTATTTTGTTAAGTGTAACTTATTTATTTTTGTTTTAGGTGATTTTTTAAACTCACAATCTTTTGATTGTGGGTACTTTTTTTGGTTGTGATATTTTAACCAACAAAAAAATGTGAAAATTTAGAAAATGAAGGGTGATCATCGTACATAAACTTGTAACCGTAAATAATTCAGCCATTAATATTTGTGTAACTATTTATGTAATCATTCGCACAAGGAGACGAACCTATCATCTTATAATATGTAATTATAGTTTAGAAAACATGTCTAATACATAGAGTGTTTAAAGAAAAAGCTTAAATAATAGTTAATTGTTTTAGCTAATGACATAAAGAGCTATCCATAATTAAATTTATGTTATATACTTACAATATAACTATTAATTACATTACTATTTAATATTTAAAAAAGAAGATACATTTGAAAAATAAGAAGTCAACAAACAATGTGCCAAGTGTCTTTATGTTATATAGGGGAGAAACAAAAAAGTAAGACTAAAGAAATATTATAAAATAATATATTTTTTCAGTTACTTATTTATTATCATAGATTTGTTTGATTTTTTACTGAAATTTTATATTGTAATATATAATACGTGAAAATAATTACTAGTTCAAAATAATAATAAAAAATTAATATAAGTGCTTATTCAAAAGATTCTAATATTTTACTACATCGTATTTAATATTATAAAAAAGTTGACAGAAAAGCCTATTTATTTATTAATCCCAAAATATGACAGTTTTAATTTGATGAAGAGATTTCATTTCATTGACAGATAATGACATACCCTAAAAACATAGCCATGTGTTCAGGTGCTTTGAGATAAGAGAATGGATAGACCAAGTGTTAGATTATGTAAAAATATATAGTTTCTATTATTCTATACCACTCAAACTTTATATATTTTTTATGAAAAAACTTTTCTTTAATATTAGTTAGGTTTAACTAACATTGCATAAATACATTGAAAAAGAAAATAATAAAAAAACATATGCCATATATTATGCATGTGATCATTATTGATCCATATATGTCTAGAGCCTGAAGAAAGTATGTATATGTATGTGAGAGCCCAAAAGCCAAGTATTTACATAGAATATGAATATATGATCGTATCTTGAGAAAACTTAATCGTAAAGATATAATTCTTAAATTTTATATGGGTCCTTAATTTGATATCGTGAAATAAATATGTGGCTTAAATTATAGTTAACTAAAAAATTAAGTTTTAAATAAACAAATCAAATTTAATACGATTTAATATAAACCACATATTTATTTTCAAGATTTTAAATCGTAAGTCTGGATAATTTAAGAGTTTCTCTTTAAGATCAAGTTTTCATATGATACAATTTATATGTATGTATCTTATATGCATTTTTTTTCTCATGAAAAAGAAGATAGATTCATTTTGAAAGTTGAAAGGTTTGTTGTGAATTTTTTTTTAAGTAATTTAATTAAAACATCTATGAAAGTTGATTACTATTACATTATATTTTTAGAGTAAATGTCTAGACAGTCCTTATTATTTTGCTAGTATTTTACTCTTGATTCATAGCTTTCATATATTACTCATACAGTCTCAAATTTTAAACATTTTTAACACATATTGTCCTTAGGTTACCAAATTAACTTTACTTAAGGATTACATGTGTTACAAATGTTTAAAATTTGAGACAATATGAGTAATTTATGAATCATAGAAACTAAAACTGAAATATTAGCATCACATAATTTTGAAACAATATGAGTAATTTATAAAACATAGAAACTAAAACTGAAATATTAACATGACATGAATTATCTCGGCAATTTACTCTTTAGATAATGAAATATTACATCTGGATTTTTAGACATAGTCAAAAAAATATGTTTTTTTTTTTTTCCTTTTTTGTTTGTCCGGTTTAAACCGAAATCGGATATGCTCAATTACATGTTTATAAAAAAACCGAATATGCTAAATTGACGGATTTGTTTGAAAAAGAACTCAAGTACCTCTAAAGTTTGCCATCTTTTAGATTTTTTTTTTCTTTGTGTCGTTTAGTAGTGGTTCATCCACTCATAATGATTGTGAATGGCAATGGTAGGGACATTTAGATCGAGTATGGCTCGAGTGACATGCACCATTCCAAAGTCACTTTCTCATAATATACATCTCACGTCCCATCATACCCATGCCATCAAAACCTAAAAAATAAAAATTAAAAAAAATAAAAATTATTTTTTATAACTTATTAGGCCATGTGTTGTGGTACGTGACCCAGGCGTGATGCCCTTGAGTCACGCCCCACTCCCATAACACAGGGGTGTGATGGGCAAGTGGTGGGCAATATCGTGAGGCCCCTCACTGGGTGATGGGGAAAGAAAAAAAATAATAAAATAAAATAAAGGTAACATAGCCGTTGGGAAAGGAAAAAAAAAATAATAAAATAAAATTAAACCTATATAAATTCATCCAACCCATTCAAAAATCTTCCAAATTCTTTCAAAATTCTTAAAAACTCTTTCAAATCTCCAAAAATTATACACTACTATGGATCCAAACAACCCAAATAATACATACTTTAACCTGTTTATGAATTGTTATTGACCTCAACTCGATCCAAACAATCCAAACCCGAACCAATTTCTAACCTTCTCAAATTGGTACCCACAACCACCTTTTTTCAACCAAAACTCACCGTCGGTGACAACGTAAATCAACCGAATCCCGATGTTGGTGTGGTTCCGTAAACACAACCCGATGCCCAACCAGCTTCATCGCGTCGTAGGCACCGACGAAAAGAAGTGCCTGGAAAAACAACAAAACCGACAATTATAAAATGGACGGAATCTGAGGAGGTGGCACTAGTTCGTGCCTACATCGACGTTTCCTAAGACTCGATCGTTGGTAACAACCAAACGAGCTCGGTTTTTTGGAGCCGCGTGAGAGACCAGTTTTTTTCGACAATGGGTCGCGGTTCCTACCGGATGAACGACATGCTTTCCGGCAAATGGCGCGACTTACAACATAAAGTCGCGAAATTTAACGGCATATGGGTTCAATACCACAACAACCTTAAAAGTGGTGAGAACGACGAATCGGTCATGAACAAGTCGTTGATGACCTACGCACGAGAAAACGGGCCATTTGGTCATATCGCGGCGTGGCAATTTATGCGTAAATCAACCAAATGGCATCTCGTCCCGAAGTTACAAACTTCGAAACGGACGAAGACGCCATCATTCGGAAAGTACACGACCACTTAATCCGACTCAACCGGTCGATGTTTTGTTAACTTAAACGAGTCGGATGTGGAAGTCGAAATGGACATGCCCCCACCAACCTCTCCTCAACGTCCACCCGGTCGAAACAACAAGGGGAAACGACCACAAGCCTCGTCTTCAACCGATTACAAAGACACATTGGAGACCATCTCCGACTCGTTGCAAAAATTTGTCAACATACATGAGCAAAAACAATACAACAATGATATGAAATTGTTGTGGACTCCAATCGATCACTTAACCGGTCGCGCTCGTGAAATAGCCGAGAAGACGAAGGAGCAAATTATGAAGAAATATAATTTGTAGTTTTGTTTAAAAGTTTTTACATTTATTTTAATGTTTTTTTATTTAATTTTAGTTTGTAATATTAATATTTTTAATTATATTAGGTGTTTTTTTAATTTAATTTATATTTGAAAAAATAAAAATCAAATAATAAAATATTGAAAAAGGTGGTGATGACGTGGAGTGATGGGGAAATGATGGTAACATAGGAAAAGATGATGTGAAGTGATAAGGGGGTGATGGTGTTAGTTGATTATGTGGCGCCCACGTGACGCTTACGTGGAATGATGGTGGTCAGACCAAAACACATGGCCTTAAAATGAAACAACCAAGGCATGATAATTGAATAATATTGCTAACATGTGTGTTACAATGGATTAGACTCAAAAAAATCTTTGAAAGATATTAGATGTGTGTTTACAAACTTTATTTTGTGTGTTGTGTTAGTGACATTATTATAATATAAATATATAAAATAAACATATAACATTGTGAATTTGTAATGACTTGGTGGAGGGGATTGAAACATAATAATAGACAATTAGATAACATTATCGATATTCTTTAGCCAATATCAATCATATTTTTTACTACACTAGCATTTATCGTCAAGCAAAATAACCTGTGATACCTAGAAGTATACCCTTTTTAAATAAACTCTATTTTTAACAAAATTTATATCGGGACGTCAAGAAAAAAAATAAAACACAATCACAAATTTGTTTGTTTAAGAAGAAATCAACAAATGAAAGCTATTTAATAGGAAAAAATTTGGTAACAAATGAATAACTTAAAAACGTAAATTATATACAGAGTGAACGTTGAAACATTAGAAATCTAAATGTTTATTTGAAATATTAGGTTTATTTTTAAAATAGTAATGATCACTAACATCTACCACTTGCTAACCGCCACCTCGACCTCTCACGAACCCCCCCCCCTCCCACCTATACCCGGACCATGTCCAAAGTCTTTCTATTTGTAATTTTCATAACCATAATGTTCACATATGTGTACCTTTTATTTTGCTTTTCCATCTAAATTTGATCATGCTTAGTTTTGATATCCTTGCCTTTTATCTTTTCATCATAAATTTAAGTCAACCCCAGTGACGAAGCTTTATAGGGGCCGTGGCCCGTGGGGGGGGGACCGCCCCTTTTTTTCGTCCGTAGTGTTACTTTTTCGGCCGAAATGTTATTTTTAGTTAAAAATAGTAGTTTCGCCCCCTCGCTTCAAAAAATTAACATGTATTCCGGGTTTTAAAATTTCCCGCCCCCTCTTACTCCGCCCAAGCTCCGTCACTGGTCAACCCACTACATCTTCATAGTCGATGGTCTTCAAATCCACAACCTATTATATAGAAGCCATCATACGAATAAATCGCTTAGGCAACTTGTTAAGAAATTTTTGTTTTTTCTATAATCGAGCCAAGTGAGGAGGCTCGAGAAGCATATTCAAACAACTTGTTAACAAATTCATTTATGACACCTTGATCCTTCATCTTAAGATTTTCAAATTCTCTCATTAGAGTTTGAAGTCCTCTCGGATTTGATCTGCACCCAAGTGACGGATTTTAAGAAACAATCCACATCTCCTTTGCTGTTTGAAGATTTCTAATTTGCAATATTTGTTCTTTGAGCATAGCTTGAAACAAGAGAGCCATTACAACATTATTCTTTTTTGCATCCAAATTTGTTCATGTTTCAATCATCTCCCACCGCATCCTCATAGCCCATACCATGTAATTTGTGTATGACAACACTGAGCATTGGAGAGACAAGGCGTTATTCTCCTTAACGGTGACCATAGATTGACTATTGTTGCTCACTCATCTGATATCTTTATTTCTTCTATTGTAAGAGATTAGTGTACTTTTCTTCTTTTGTAACCCTTGACTTCTCTTCCTGATATTACCAACAGAAAACCCAAAAATAACCACCTGCTTGTTTTCTGAGTTGCCAAACAAATACCCAACCATATGCTGATTGTAGTTCTGCAAGATTGTTGCAAGATTAATGTTGCCAAACACAAATAATCAGTCCTTATCATTATCTAGTGATGTGGCTTTCTTTTTCGTACAAGATTTACCAAGCTCTGATACCAATTGATAGTTTTAATTGATATATGATAGACTTTAGACTTGCAAAGCTTAATTTTGCAATACTTATTCATGTTTCCTTTTATTAGATATGAATATTTAGTACAAGAATTAATACACACCTAAACTCTCTATATATAAGAAATAAAACCTAACCTAATTATAAACAGTGCCGTCTCTAAGAGATTAGATGCCCTGTGCGAATGCTAAAAATATGCTTCTATGTGTACGTGTGTGATAATTAATTTGTGACTAAATATGAAGCTAGTTAATTTGTTTCTTTACCTAAATTCAAAATTTTAATGAGTTAATGGGTCAACTGTTTTTAATGAACAAGTTTTTTTTAATCTTTTATAAAATTAGTAACTGGGTTAAATAAATTTAAAAAATTGAAATGTAATTATATGTGTTTGTTGTAAAATAAATTAATATATATAATATATTCAAAGTTTTTCAAAAAATTAGGGCCTCCTAAAAAAATGGGTCATGTACGATCGCACCTTCCGCACTTGTTTTAAGACCCCCTGATTATAAACCAAATAAAACTCTAATTCCTACTAATTCTGTCAACTTAAAATAAAACTAAAACAATTATAATAAATTTTTTAATTTACCACTTTACTCATAAAATAATTACAAGATTATTCCAGAAACCACCAACACTACTAATTAAGCAAGTATATGATTTCATGTTAGAGCATCAATAATGGATACGCGTGAGGTTTTAAGGACAATGATATGGTTGTGATGAGTGAGTTAGTACAAACTACTGTTTTTTTTTTTGAACGGCTTGGTACAACGACACCAAAGATGAGATTTCAACCGTCCCCTCGGATTTGACGTTCTGGGGCGTATGCCCAAGCCCACCTCAGGAGGAACCCCACAACTGGGTAAACCCCCTGACCTTGCTTCAGCAAATATGCCTCAGCCCGGATTCGAACCCAATACCTCCCATAGGAAAGTCAAGGGGGTAACCGTTAGGGCCGTTAGGCTAGAAGCCCTTAGTTTTTAGTACAAACTACTTATGTGATTAGTTTTTAGGAACCTGTTAGTGTGGATGAATGGCTACAGGCTATTCGTGTGAGCCTTTACAAAATTTATTTATTTATTTATTTTCTCTCGATTTAATTGATTTCGAATGGATGAAGACGGTGTAAAGAAGAGGATATATAGAAGAATTTCAAGGACCAAACAAATTTTATCTCATTGGGCCCCTCTACTTATTAACTATGACAATTTCTGCAAATTATTATATGTTAATGTTCATAACAAAGTTATAGTTTATACTCAATTAACTTATCTTTTTTGTTTTGTCACAACATAATTCAAATTGTAAAATGAACCACATTTTATGTGAGATGACATATTTATTTTGTATGATTTTTAAATCTAGACCCAAAGTCTCTGGTATTACCATTTTCCTAATGCATATTCTATTTCTTTAATCGTTTGACCCTTGTATTTCTTTTGGTTATCACATTATTTATTGAATTGTTAAAGAGCATCTAACATTCATCCAATCATGCCAATTAGCATGCATTTTATTTCTATCTTTTTAACATCAAGGGCGTAATATCACATAGTTAATATAACATAAGATATATATATATATATATATATATATATATATATATATATATATTTCATATTAGGTTAAATTCCATGTGTTGTTGAAAATTGAAATGTTATGTATTTTATAAGAAAACTTGTTTTAAAAAAATTGCTTTTTAATAAAACTTATTTTTACAAAACTTTTATTTTTCCTAAAACTACAAATTTAAGACAATTTTTGTAAATAAAAATTGATTATTAGAAAATTTTCATATTTTGCAAACTTTTTTAGGTGTTTTTTGATAAAAAAAAAAACACTTCATTTTTAATTTATTAAAATTAATTTTTAATATATAAAAGGCATATTATATCATTATCATTATATTTCTAATTATTTGATAAATTATAAATACAATTATAACTATCATTTAATATAAGAGAGTGAATGAGATGATAAAAAAATGTGGCAACAATGGTTTAAAAAATTGACATGTAACATTAATGCTCTAATAACTTGACATGTGACAAAAAACATGTTTATTTATTATAATCGTAAGATAAGATTAACCTGTTATTCAGGTTATTTACATAGGATTATAATACCATTAATAAATTCAATGACCTAATCGAGACAAGAAAAACCTTACAATGACTTAATTAGAATAATTATAAAAGTTGGTTATAACTATGTAAAGTTGTTGCTTTTAAGATCAATTAATATAAATAGTCCATGATCCTAAACCAATATGGAAACATTAGAGATGAAACCATATAAAATAAACAAACTAAGAAAACAATGGATTAAATGGACCCAAACAATTCAAAAAATATAATAAAATAAACAAGCAGAAGCAATTTTGATTCAAATGGAAAGCAAACAAGAGTACCACCATCATATGCATGTTATATGTCCTTCAAACCCATTATTCTACATTCCAAATGGTTTTAAGTTCTATCTTCAAACATCTTATTTTAACAAAGAAAGCTAATAAATGAGCTCAAAGCTTAAAATATTAGCAATGTGTGCTTGATACCTTCATTTCATGGAAGTAGGATCAAACGGGAGATAACCATTGTTCAATAACTATACAAGATGTATATCTTCATCTTCATAATTTGTTAAGTTCTTGAGTTTGAACGGTTGCGTACAGAAAATTCTTTTTCAGTTTTCGTCTTCGAAGACTCTTGTTCCTGCAAAATGAAAAGCACAAGATTATTATGTCAATTTGGGTTACGTTTTTATCTTCGACGGGTCAAGTGAATTGAGCTAAAAATTTGACCAAAAATAGAACGGTTTGAGCAGGTCACACAGGTTGAAAATAGTCATACATGCACACAATTTCAAATGCATAAACCTTTTTAGTCGCTTTATTAAAAACATTAGATTTTTATTGTTATCATACAAATTTGCAAGGGTACTTGACACATTAATGAGATGTAAACTTAAACAAAACAACCACCATCATCATACCCGATAAATCACACTTATAGCAAAGCTATCATGTCTAAGGAGGGTAGGATGTACGTAGACCTTACCCCTGTCCTTACGACCCGTGGGACTCAAAAGTGTTTGTGGGGTGGTCCCACCCGACCGGATCCATACTTGACATAACTAGTTGTGACCGACCCGACCTACGCATACTCACCAGTACTGGTTGTGTAACACAAAGGAATCAGTTGCAACTTTCTTTCCATCATCATTCCGATTCCAGTGATAGAATGCATGTGTTTTATTCATTATCTCAAGTGTAGAATGCCCATAACTTGCCTCCCGGAATGCAGAATAGTCAGGCTGGGGATCATTAAACCTACAAAATCCATTTGAAAAGAAACATAATCACTGCAAAGAATATAGAATAAACAGAAATGGAAAGTATAATATATATATATATATATAAAGAATCACCTTGATGCAAGCCCTTCTTGGTTGCCACCATCTCCAACGGTTATGTAAACGGGAGCTGATTTGTCTGGCACAGGATAACTTATTCCACTTGTTATGTTGTAGTGTATGTTTGATATACGGTACTGAAATTGCATATTTATGAGGATTATGAGCCAGCAAACAGTAGAAATATATTATGATTCCATAACAGTGTTCTTTAAAACCTATATTTTTATTTCTATAACCTGATGGTCCATTAACTTATTTAAGATTATAATGTTATATATGTACATTAGAAGAGGTAGACATGGGCAAGGCCGGGCCATGAGAGAAACCAGTGTTTATTTGTGCAGGTCAATTCAAGTTGGCTAACTCAACACTTTTGCATAAATGATTATCGTGTTATATATACTTAGAAAATATTAAATGATTACAATAATTTACCTTCTTTTTTTTTATTACATAAAGTGGTTTAGGCCCTTTTGGAATTTTTATGCATTTGAATACACTTCAGATCTCTTTCGACCAATTTGAGTTTTTTTTATCTGAGTTAAATTTTTATGAATAGATCGATTCATGTTATGTTTATTCTCAACGAGTCAAACAGATTGAGTCACAAGATTTAGCTCAAAGGAGAACATGCCATACATATTGAAAGTTGCCTAAAGTCTAATTCTAAGGCATATAACCACCTAAGTTGTTTTATTCATATATCTACATTATTATCATAATTTTTTTGTTATCATAATAACACATCCATTAATTATGAAAAAATGGACAAAAAAGGGTTAACAGGTCGACCCAACCCAACTATACTAAAAATGGTAGTGTTTTACAGTTTTGATCCAAACCCAACTTGACCCATACCCAAGCTGCTTATCATGTTGCCTCTAAAGGAGGTTATAGTTTGCTGATGGTGCCTTCTGTCACAATCATTCTACACACATGTAGCCTAGTTTTTTAGTGGGCTTATAGTCTTTTAAGTTCATATATCAGAAAAATAAGATATAAAGGAAGGTGACAAACTGATCTTTCATAGGCATGAACATGTCCAGCAAAGATCACATCAACTTTGTACTGAACAAACCAACTCTCAAATGCGGCTCGCATGCTTTCACCTTCCATGTAGTGAGCACTATTACTGTTGTATATAGGAGTGTGCATAATTACAAAAAGCCAAGGTGTTTTCTTCCTGTCCACCTTTTTTAATTCTGCTTCCAGCCATTTGTACTGAGGCGTATATTTCACTGTCAGAAGTTAAGTAAATATGGCTATCATACACGAGTAATAACAGTTGTATCTGTATGCTAATTTATAATGATCAATTCATAATGCCAAAAGAAAAAAGGTAACCAACTTTGAGGCTGTTTCTAGGGATTACAATGGGCCTGGATAGAACTGGTATTGGCAATCCTATATCCAATTAAAAAATTGTCACATACCCGTCAGGTGCCCATTACCCAACACCTATGGGTTTGGGGAATACCCACTTATGTGATTATTAATTTCCTTTTGTGATACCTAATACTCAAAACACGATTTTAAACTCACTTCAAAAACCAACTTGATGCATCAAATACTCAACTACACTTTTAACTATACTTTAATTTTGAATTTTGATAATTTCAAGCTTTGAACAACTTCAACATACTATTTATTATATTTTTTAAGATTATATAATTTCAAATATTCAGGTAAACAGGTAGTGTAATCGGGCAAATATCACCTAATTCCATATTCTTCCCAAACTTGTGAAAATTTCCAAAACTAATCCCATACCCAAAAACATCATCCCAATGTTAGACATGGCATTTGAAAACCAGTAAACTTGAGAGTCAAATGATGATGTGGCAGTTGACATGACAAGTAACTTTGGCCATGTTGACTTTTTTGACATGGCATTTGAAAACCAACTTTTTGTGAGTTCGTGATTGCAAACAGAGTGTAATACCCAAAATAAAAATATACCTTGTTTATGTAATTTACACAGTATAAAAACAAGATTAGAAGGATAATTACCAAATGGGGAATAACTGGATAGCACAATTATATGAGCGGATGCGCGTCTGATAGCATACCATAGAGGATTACTGCTTTCACTGGCTGCATAGGGAGTGGGGTATCTATAAAGATATTGTTTGAAAGGTACAACTTCATTCTGGACATATAGATCAAAAAATAAAAATATTATCAATTAAAGGAAATTATGAGATGATGCCATCTAAAGAACTGAATTAGCATATGCTAAGGAAACAAAAACTCATAAAACGTCATCTATTGAACTGAAACTAAATGATGAAACTGTATCTTGATAAGAAGTTTGTAGTAATAGTACTCAGATTAGTGTGAATGCTTACCATATATGGCATGTACTCTATCTCATGATTTCCTGTTGTCCATATCCATGGTTGATATGCTTGGACTTTTTCAACAAAACGACCATATGAATCCCAGCGTACACCCATATCATGATATGTATACCTATCAGCATAAGATAGATCTCCAACATGCAACACGGTTTGTGCTCCACTCTCAATGTAATGTTCAAGAGTTGATAGAGAATTAAATGTTTGACCCAAGTCACCTAAAATACATAATTAACAGTTATTCCACAAAAAAAAGGTCTAATATCGCTTTAATAAAAACAAATGCAGAAGTGAAGAAACTCACCTATAATTCCAAATTTGTAAGAAGCATTTGGATCAATATTAGGAGGTGTTTGAAACCAAAATGATCGAGCAGAATCGCCTTCTCCAATCTCATAAAAGTACTTTGTGTCATACTAACAAGAAGACGCACTTTTCAGTCATGAAAATATCTTTTAAGTGAATTTAAAACTATACCATAAATAGATGTTATTGAGTTAACCACAAATACCTCAAGATTGCTGACAAGACACTGGTGAATATAGCCAGATGTATAGTTGTAAAATGTATAATTTTTCACCGTCCCTTCTGCAGTAAAATCATATTTTTTCTCTGATTTTCCATATCTTACTTGGTTTGACCCCGGTTCAATAGGTGTGACCCATATAATAATTACAGCTTTGCCATCATAATCTCCTTGAGTTATGTGTACCTATAACAACAACCATAGTAGTCACACTTATAGCAAGGCTATTGGATGATGTGTATCTACAGAATGAAAATAAAACAGCTACTAAACTAAAAGAATGACGATTAGATGGAGTTATAAAGTAGTAAAATTGCTGTGTTACTGAACACAGACTACTAGCATTAGCTAAACAAAATTTTGCAACTAAAATAAAAGAATGGCAAGAGTAAATGGAATCATAAAGCAATAAAACTGTCACCGCATTACTGAATAAAGAATACTAGCATAGAACTAGCTAAACAAACATATGCATCATCACATATAATTTTGTTAAATATACTTTTGTTAATCGTGTGAAAATGAATATATATATTTATAAATTTGACTTCAGAAGCTTACTTGCTCAGGTGCATTATAACCACTGGGAATCTCAAAAACTTCATTGTCAAGAGGAATGTCAATTGATGGCCACTCTGAACGGATGAAACTGCTTGTGACACCAGCATAGGCAGTATTTGCAAAGCTGAATAAAACATAGCCAACAACCACAAGCTGAGGTATCATGGATCCCATTTTCTTATCTTTCGAAATGATCATTGCTAAATCAGCCTACAATCACCAAACAATATAAGCTGCAAAAAGAATGGCCAAAGTTTGGCACAAGTTACAGTAATTACATAATATAACACATGCATGTTCAACTTTGTTTGAGTTTTCTTTAAAAACTTGATTATTCAGTAAATGACTAAATGTTCTTAATCATACATAGTCTATCTGAGAGAGCTGAAAGCTTGTATCATAATATATCAAAAGGCACAATATTCAAACAAAGTTCTTCATGGTTTATTGCACTAGAAGTCCCTATAAAGAGAGAAATTTTGCAAGCAACCCGGCTAAATGTCCAACTTACTTTTGGCTCTTTTGCACCAATACCAACAATTCTATACTACCACCTATTTTCATCTAAATTAACATCAGTTTTGAGAGCTCATTTACCCCCAACATATACAGCCCAGTCCCAGAGTCCCAAACAATGGCACATATGTCTGGTTCGTGTTAATCATGTTCTAACTAAGAGTAACCTCTATTTTTCTTAATAAGAACAGTTATGTTTAAGCAAATAAACTACATTCCCTGTTTTAGAGAACCAACATAGAGTGACACCAAATAAAGCAATACAACAAGAAGAACCATACATGGTGCCCACACATAGTAAAACTATTGGTAGGGTATGGAGAGAGTAACATGTAAGCAAACCTTAACTTTACCCCGAGGGAAAGAGAGGCTGCTTTCAGAGAGATTGTCGCTCCAGAAAGAAAAACAACATACAAAATAAACAGTTTTAAAACATACAAACTAACAAACAACATACCTAGTAAAAACTCACATAATAGTAGGGTTTACCTTCTTATAGAGAGACATCCAGCGCTGAACAAACTTTTTTTTTTAAGAGATGAAAAATATACAATTTTAAAACATGTAATCAAAAAACTATCTATAACAAATAAGAAAGAAATGATGCAAGTAATTGTAGCAACATATACTATATCATACAGCAGCACATATACATATGATACAATAAGACGATAGCATACAAAGACTTCTCAAAGTATGAGATAAAATATACTCCCTTAAAACATGACTAAACTACGTCTTTGCCTTCACCAGGTAGTCTTTAACTCTAATTATACGTCTCCACAAACCCCTATCATCAACCATGTCCCCATATAGGTGTAACTCTAGCAATTCTTGTCTAATACTCTCATCTCAAGTTAGTTTGGTCTATCTCTACTCCTCCCCTCCATGATGAGAGTTTCCACTACTCTAACCGACATTGTCTCTTGCCTCCTCTTCACATGTTCAAACCATCTCAATCTACACTTTCATATCTTATCATCCTTGATAGTCACTCCTAACTTATCTCTAAAAAAACGTTATTTCTTATCCTATCTAACCTCATGTGCTCACACATCCACATCTACACACTTCAGTCTTTTTATTAACCCAAGTGTCTGTTCCATATAACATAACTAATCAAACTCCCATGATATGAAATATCCACTTTTTAACCTAATTAAGAAATCTGATCACTCAGTACTCCTAAGGTCGCCCTCACCTACATCATATTGTCTGTGACGCCAAATAAAGCAAATCAGAAAAACAATTCGTTTCCTGATAATAGCAATTTCAGCTCAATTTCCTCAAAAATTACGAGTTTATTCTAAATAAATTATTATTATCGCAGTCACGATTCATGCGAATAGTAAACGTTCGTTCCATGCTCAAACAATAAGATTATCTAGTCAAAATCCTCAATTAGCATCAATTGCATATGAAAGAGGTATAAGAAATTATTCGATTTAAATCACAAAGATAAACACTTACGGATCATCATTGTTGAATCTGAACATTCAATTTTAACCATCACACAGTGACAGTATACATTCATATTCCGCCAGGAATCAATTAAAAAACACCTTAAATCATGGAGTTAAAAGACTGTTAACTGACCTCGGATTCAATGGAGAAATCAACAGATCTCAACTCATCCGTTTTGGTTCAGCCGGATGCAACTTGCGCAGGTTAGCAAGGATCATGATTGTAGTCTAAATTAGCATTTGAGTAGGTACTGAACTATGACGTGCGCGGATTTTTGACCATAAACTCTTTTCACTTTCAAGCACATAGATTTATTATTTTGTGTATGTATGTTAAAACTATAGATTAAGATTGTACGTATACATATAACCTTGTTCAAGTTGTATATATTTTTTTTATAGCTGACATGTCAAAACCGCGACTTTTATCTTGGGTCTAATTTAACGAAAAAACCAAAAGGAAAATAAAAGAGCAAAGGTTCCTTTTTTTAGGATACTTTTTGAAAGTGAATAGTATTCCATAAATATGATATCTATCTAGTGTGATGTATGAAATAGTGAAGTGTTGGAGTATTTCTATTGATCGGTCATGTCATATAGGCCCGAATTGGACATCCAATTGTTTCGATTTGAATTATCCGGAAAATGCGTTATATAGATATCCAATCTATCAAAAATATGGACGATCAAACCTGTTTCTCGATTCAATAGAAGCCAAAGAGGTGGATATGGTCACAAATAAAGAGTAATATGTAAAAAAGCTGGTCCGATTACACCTATTCCTAATCCTAAATGGAATGTAACGACATAAAGATCCATATGTAAACATAGTATCCATTTAGATATGTTCAAAATTCAAATGACCCCAAGGAGGAAAAAAAAAAAACTACGCATCTTTCGATATATGCCACATAATTTTTTTAAACTTTACAACAAAGACCAACTCGATAATATGACGGTTATGACCTACTTCTTTAACGGCGTTAAGTTTAACCCTTTTTCTTTCAATTTCATTCCTCGTGTTTGCCCTAATTCCATAATGCCCCTCGATCCTTTTTGCTCCATCTTCCTCGTCGATTTGATCAGAAGAATAACCAGCAAACCGCCAATCATCCATCCTCTCTCTCTAAATTCCCCTAATTTTAACCTAACTTTCGAAACCCTAACTTTCTGAGGCAGTTAAACAATTGCAATTGCTGAAGCAGAGCTGCCAAGTGAGTTTACTTCCTTCGAATGTTTTTTTTTATTATCTTTCTCTGATTTAGAGTTTTTCGTAACTTTGGAATGCATTCTGTGTTCACTGTTCTGAATTTCTTGCTTTATTTGTGTTTCTTGCTGAGCTTTTAATGTTCAAAATAGATGATTTTTGAAATTTTGGGGGTAAAATTATTATAGAACATGAAGCTTATGCCAAGTGCCATTGTCTGAATAATGCTGGCGTATATGGTCTGCAGAAATTGTATTAATATGCACTTTAATTGGCATAAAGAAAACACCGCATGCTTTTTAACGTGTGTTTAACTTATTTCTTGAGTATGAGAAGTAGTTTGACCGTTTGAACTTTCTTGAGTTGAACTCAATTGGTGTACTTGCGCCTAACTGTGCCTTAGCTTGCTTAACTAATGTTTAGGACACAAACATGCTATGATCAGTTGGCGTGCTTGCGCATAACCATATATTAGGTTGCTTAAATAATTATGACCAGTAAATTTGACCTTTTGAACGCAATCCGTGTCTTCACGCTTAAATGTGCGTTAGCTTTTTTAACCTTTTGAACTTTCTTGATTTGAACTCAAATGATGTACTTGTTAACAGTGTTTCCTTGCTTAACTAACATAGGAGTCAGATACGAGATAAGATGAGATGCATGCAATGTTGTTCAAAGTAGTATATTTGGTTTTGTTTGAGTGTAGTTCATAACACAGCATATTGGAGCTTTGTTTGAAATCTTGGAGTTAAACTGAAACTGACAACTTCCCCCTTTAGGTTGGTACCTTGTCGTTGTTTTCTGTTGATATCTTTGTAAACTTTTGGTTATCTTCTATTTGACCTGGCAATCATGACCCATAACAAGACAAACAGGTAGATTTGGGTAAACAGTTTTTGTATTTTGGGTTGAAATGAGTAGCATTGTGACATTAAACGGGTTGAGATTGGTAACACCTTAACATATTGTGGGTCAAAATGGGTAACTTAAAAACTATGTGAATATGATGGATTCAAACGGTTAAGAATGATCAATAATATATTTGATGAAAAATAATTAAAAATTATTCAAATAAATTATTTCTTTAGTTACTACTCATTTTAACTTGAACTAAATTGATGTTTTCTAAAAAGGACCCATTTAGATCCAAATTAATTTTGCTTAAAACCCATCTTGACCCGCACTCATTCTGACCCATTACCCAACACAACTTAACCTGCCCATTTTGCCAGCCATATCTTCTATTTGAGACTTATGTGTCTAAGGCATGACTTTGGCATTTTTGAAAGGTCATATCGCTTATATGGAATTTGAGGTAGATGTAAGGTTTGTTTTCATCTCCCCCAGACCCCACAATGTGGGATTTTACTGGGTATGTTTGTTTGTTTGTTTGTCATATCATTTATATGGGAATCTTGTCTTGAAAAAAGACGTGGTGAACATACAACATCTCTTAATTAAGGTTCTTAACCCTTAGATTTTACCTAAAAAGCTATGAGTTCTTAAATAATGATCATACTACTAATGCTATCAGCTTCTTTTCCTTTTTTTTCTACATTTTTCTTTAAAGTTATTGCGACAACATATTGGCCTTAATTGGTGATAAATCATAACGAAGAAAAGAATTTGCTAATATCTTGTCTTATTGTCATTTCTTTCATGCATACAACTATTGTGTACTTGCTTGGTATCTAACCATCACATTTATACCTTAAAATAAAAACCTTTAACCATTAATAATGTAAGTGATGCTTAATATACCATATTTTATTGTTACACTGTGTTTGTTTATGTAGGTAAGTACAATGGCTAAAGGGAAGCTTATATTAATCTGCCAATCTGGTGGTGAGTTTGTGACAAATGATGACGGAACCATGTCATATAATGGAGGAGAAGCAAATGCTGCAAATGTTACTTCTGAGACTCCATTCAATGATTTAAAACTAAATTTGGCTGCAACTTGTGATATAAATCAAGAGACAGTGACTGTGAAGTATTTCCTGCCAGGAAATAAGCGAAACTTGATTACCGTAAAGAATGATAAGGATGTAAAAAGAATGATTGGTTTTCACGGGGATGCAATTACAGCAGAAGCGTTTGTTATGGGAACACCGGGTTTTAATCATAGTGCCCTAGAAAAGCAAACTAACATGTATGATTTAATGTGGATACTGCACCTTCTTCTGTTACAGTTGCATGTTGAAAAATGGGTGGGTTGGGACTTGAGTAGCAAGTCAACGGATTTTGTTGGGTTGACCCAAAGCATTTTTTCTAAATAACTATATATATATATATATATATATATATATATATATATATTTTATAAAGATTTAGTGAGGGGGATATGATCACCAAGACCATATCATATTGGTAAGAGTTATTTACATGATGATCCCTATGGTTTGGGAAAAAAATAATAGGTTTGGGGATAAATTTTAAAATTCACTAGTTTTGGGTTTGTACTTTCAATTTTGTAATGAGTTTGGGTGCTAAGGCTAACTTCCATTGACTTCTCTTTTTAATTAGGTGAACCGGTCAAACTACCCTTTGCACTTTTTGCTCTTTGACTATTCAAAAAATCAAAGGGTTTTTATTCATTTCACCCCAATTTAACTGAAAAGTTAACATAACAAGATTGAAATCATAAATCCTAAACTTTTACCTTTTTTTTGTGTAGTACCCAAACATATTACTTTACTCAAAGCATACAGACCATCAATGTGATTAACCCTATCGATAGTTTTAATTTTTCTTTAAAAAAATGACTTGGGAGATTTTGTGCATTACATTTTGGGTATTTTCAATCCATGTGATTTATAATTCTTTTTAGTTTTTTTAATATATATTTAATTTTTGTTTTACCTATTTGATCCCATTAGAGACAATACATAACCCAAATAACAATAGCACTTTGCTTATTCATGTGATGAAATGTGCCTTAAGCTTACTTATTTTTAATCAAATTGGTGATATACCCACAGGAAAAACCATACCAAGAATGACAAGACTGTAAAAAGTGATAGCTTGAGTACCAAGAAAGATGAGAAGATAAAACAAGTTAAAGCAGGTTCCAAGAAAGATAAGAATGCGAAAAAAGAAGATAAGGTGGCCAACAGTCATGTTGCAGCTCCGGCTAGATTGACGCGTCGTTCCATAGCTGCTGCTAAAGCATCTTCTCATAAAAAAGAAAAAGTGAAGGAAAAAGAACAAGAAAAAACAGTTTCAGATGATGCTACTTCTTCAAATGATAAATCTGAGCAGGTCAACGTGAACATTGACTCAGATTGTAGTTCTGAGTCTTCTGACTACGTCCCTAGTCGGAATGCAAAAAGGAAAAACGTCAATAGTCAAAATGAAAACGAAATCTACGCTAGCCTTGCTGACGGTGTTAAGAAACGAAGACGCACCCCATCTTGGAAGCTTGGTGCTGATGGTCGTCCCACTATAGTTTCTGAGTCTGTGGGCTCAGAATCTAGGGGTACTTCTGGAAATAAAAGTTCACAGAGAAAGAGTAGTAGGTTAGCTGCTAAAGGAGATAATTCTCATGAGAAAAAATATGGTAGAAAAAGAGGGAGAGGGCGCCCTCGAGCTAATACCAGTGATCAAGAATTGGGAGATTTTGTGGGACCCTCTTCTCTTGACATGTGTGATGATGATGTGTCACCTGAAACCTTAGTCTCTCTGTGGAAGTCAGCCATTACCGGCATTGGTCACCAATTCACTAACGTGCACGAGCTCCAAGAAACGTTCCATAGATATGCTATTGCAAATGATTTTGAGTTCAAACTCAAGAAAAATGATAAACACCGTGTGGTTGGTGTATGTGCTGCTGAAGGGTGTTCCTGGAAGTTTAATGCTGTGTGGATTCCATCTTCGGAGTCTTTTAAGATAAAGACCATGAACAATGCACACACATGTGAAAAAGAGTCAAACAACTGGTTGCTTAACACTATGAAAGAGAAGCTGCAAGAATCACCACATTTAACACCAAAAGAAATTGCTTGTGAGCTTTTGAAGAACTTTGGGGTTGATTCAAATGGTAAAGTAATTGATGTAAAAATGATTCACCGTGAACAACTTCATGGTACCGATAAAGACGCGTTTAATAAGTTACCATGGTTTTGTGAGAAGATCATGGAAACAAATCCTGGTAGCATCTCAAAACTTGTTATTGGTGAGAATAGAAGATTTAAAGCCCTGTTTGTGTCATTTTACTCGGCATTATGTGGATTTCAGAATAGTTGTCGCCCACTTCTTTTCCTTGAAGCTACTTCGCTGTGGTCAAAGTATGGAGAAGTTTTATTTACAGCAAATGCCATTGATGGAAACGATGATTTTTTTCCAGTTGCATTTGCTATAGTAGACGTTGAAGATGATAACAGTTGGCATTGGTTCTTGGGGTTGTTAAAAGCTACAATCTTTAACTCACAAGTACCTATAACATTCGTGTTTGATAGAGAAAAGAATTTGAAAACATTTATTCTTGAAATTTTTGAAGATTCTCACGTGGGTTACTCGATTTACCATCTTTTAGAAAGCTTCAAGAGAAACGTTAAGGGCCCGTTTCTTGGGGATGGTAAATCTTCTTTACCATTTTATTTCTTGGATGCAGCACATGCAGTCCGTTTTGCTGGTTTTAAAAAGTCAACTGAACAGATAAAACTAATATCATCACAGGCTTATGATTGGGTCATGCAAATTGAACCTCAACATTGGGCAACCTCATCTTTTAAAGGGGAACGGTATAACCATATCATAGATGATGTTGGCGGGTCATTTTCTAAGTTAATGGAAGATTACCGTGAGTTGCCCATTTTACATAAAATAGACGCCATCATACGTATGATAATTGATGCTATTAATGATGCTAAATTGGATGGAAGTATGTGGTCAACACATCTTACTCCATCAAAAGAGAAACAACTTCAAGAGGAGAAGGTTAAATCATGTGGTTTAAAAGTGTTGATTTCTTCTGATACTTTGTTTGAGGTTCGTGAAGATTCAACCCATGTTGTGAATATCAGTAACTGGAGTTGTACTTGTTTAGGATGGAGAGAAACGGGCCTACCATGCCGTCATGCACTTGCAGTTTTTGCATCGACTGGTAAAGACCCATATGAGTTTTGCTCTCATCACTTCACTGTGGATGCTTATCATTTAACTTACTTGGAGCCGATTAACCCAGTACCAATTCAGAAGGAAGAAAGTGAAAAGATAGAGACTGAGCAAGTGAGGGGTGAAAATGAACAAGCTTTGAATGTTGAGGGTGAAAATGAACAAGCTTTGAATGTTGAGGGTGAAAATGAAAAAGCTTTGAATGTCGAGGGTGAGAATGATCAAGCTGGCAAAAAGATCATGGTTGAGGAAGAATTTGGTGAAGCAGAAACTAAGATTGAGAAAGAGGAGATTGAAAAGGTAAAAGTTGAAAATGAGAAGGGTGAAAAGATGGAGACTGAGACTGTGATTACAGGGGGTGAAAATGAAGAAGAGGGAAAAGTGGAGGATGAAAAGGAAGAGACCGAGAAAGATGAGGATGTGCTTGTGCTTCCTCCCATACCTGTAAAACCAGTTGATGCAATAAAGGAGAAGATGGATTGGGATGAAACAGAGGTGGAAACAAAAAGAACAGTAACATGCACAAAATGCAAGCAACCTGGGCATAATAAGAAGTCTTGCAATCTTCACCAGCTGCAACAAGCTTGTTGACTTTGGTCAACCCTGCAACTTTAGGGTTGTTGATTTTGGTCAACTTTTAAGCAAGAACATACAGCAGGTTTGATACCCTTTGTTAATATGTTTATTTAAACTTGAATGTCTTGGTTTGAGAACATCTGGTTAGATTTTATACCCTTTGAATTTAGTTTTTTATTTAATGTAACTCTAGTGTAGGCAGGAACAAATTGCTGAATAAAGGTTTATGTTTATTGTTAAAAAATTTGGATTGGGTCTTTGTTTATTGTTATGGGCTATATACCTAGATTTGCCATATGGAGTTTGGGTTTTATTTTAGGCTTTGGGTTCTTAATGTTTGGTTTAATTTAGAGCACAAACTAGATTTTAACCAAACTTGTTCGGTTTCGGTCAATGCAAGTGGAAACTGGTTCTGGTCCAAACCAATTCCGGTCATCATCGGTTTTTAAGGGGAAGAAGTCTTAACCGATAGGAACTAGTTTGGATCGGATTGGAACCGGATTAAACTGGATTTAACGGATTGAATAACTAGTTTTTTTCTCAAATCGGTTTCTCCCAAACTGGTTCCAACGTATATAATCTCAATCTGGTATAAAATCTGACTTGGGATCGGTTTCAACCAAACTGATTTCCCAATCCGGATCAGGGTTAGTTGTTAGTAGTGGTTTTGAATCTTAAACCCGTTTTTTTGTACATCTCTATTTTAACCAAAATACGAAAGTTTAGTGTGATGTGTGATTACTAATTAATCCATTTGGACCAAAATTATGGGCCAACCCATTAGCTAAGTTTTATGTAAACAAAAACCCAATCTGAATGGGTTTGGTGGGCCCACTGGCTTTGGATCTTTAACCTTTAAATATATTTTTGACCATGTATTTTAAATGTTGAAAAAAAGTGTGGTTTACATTAAAATGGAATAAAAACAAACAAACTTACCCAGTATATTTTCACATTTCAGTAGGGTCTGGAGGAAATAATGGAGACAAATCTTACCCCTATCTCAGCTTCAACTTTAGTGTGCTTTAACATGGATCACATATTTTTTTAGGATTTAAAACAGGTGAAACGTGATTGAATATGGACTATATAACTTTTTTCAGAATTTAAAATAAGTGGTTAAAATAGGTGTGTATAGGATTGTGATATATATAAGGATGTTTACCTTGACCGTCATGAGATCATACTCATCAGATAAGCAGGAGCCGGATAAATCTGGAAAATATCTCCCCTGCTCAGATTTGAACCCTTGACCTCATTGAGGTGTAGTTAGGGGTGTTCGCGCTCTGGTTTTACGGTTTTTAGGTGGAACCGTAAACCAAACCGTTAACAACGTTTCTTGAATAATGAAAACCAAAACCGAACCAAACCGAGTTGTTATCAATTGTTTGGTTTCGATTTGATTAAGTTTTGGGTTTTTAATCCCAATAATAAAATCGAATCAAACCAAACCTTTTATAGTTCAAGATAGACTAATTACACCAAGTCCAAATGTTTTTTTCATGGCGCATAAATTAGGAACTCAATATACATACACACACATACATACATATGCATATACATACATACATATATATATATTCACACACATATGGTTCGGCCCGGTCTTTTACGACCGGTTTTTGATGAAACGGTAAACCAAGCCGTTTATTACGGTTTTGAACTTTTGAAACCAACTAAACTAATGTTTGAAAAAACCGACCGTGAAACCGAACCGATAATTGGCTTGGATGCTTTCGAGGTTTGGAATCGAACCATGAACACCCCTAGGTGTAGCTTATCCTCTTCATAGCGATACCGATTGGTTAGAAGCCATTTGTTAGGGATACACATTTGAAAACTAATGTTATTAAAAAGCAAAAAATCATTTATAAACACATGTTTAAATGCCATAAAATAATGATTTTTTTACTTTAAAAATAAATTGCTTTTATATATCTTAAACCTTTCTTTTTCTAACAACTGATTTCAATGTTTGAAACAAGTCACCATCATAACAACCACAATTTATAGCTTAAGTGATTATTGTATAATTTCAAAAGTTAAAAACTTATCAGCATGATGAAAAATTTAGTTAATTTGTAATTTAAATAGTATTCTTTTGAATCATGTCAAAAGAGAACCAATTATATCATATCATCATTTGACGTGGTTTTATTATGTATTTGTAAGTTAATTTAGTTTTATCATTTTTTTGGGTGATCCGACCCAACCCAATTTGAATTGATCAAAAAAATATTTAACACCAAATAATTATTCAAAAAAAATTCCGACACCCATAAAAAAAATTTTCTATGTCCGTCACTGTATCCTAGTATGATTATAAATAGTTTTTTAAGTTATTATTATAAATAGTTTTTTAAGTTATTTACAACATTTTGGTTATCATTTGAATACACACATGTATATACATGTATGTCTATATATATATGTATATATATATATATATGGAAGTGTTCAAATAATAACTCACTCTTAAAGCAATAACCCAGATAACTTTGTCAAGATGAAGCCAAATCTTGGATTTTTTTTAACATCATTGTAACACATTTAGAACACTATGTTCTTTTATGAGTTTGTGAAAATTCATCACCGTTTAAGAGATATCGTTGTAAGTTTTTGATTTACAGCACTGTAACTGTTTTAAGCCCAAAACTTACAACGATGTAAACTCTCAAACGGTGATGAATTTTCACAAACTCACAAAAGAACATAGTGTTCTAAATGTGTTACAATGATGTTAAAAAAAATCCAAGATTTGGCTTCATCTTGGCAAAGTTATCTAGGTTATTGCTTTAAGAGTGGGTTATTATTTGATCCAAATCCTATATATATATATGCCTTGTAAGCTGGTCTCAAATTATTACATTATATGAAACCGGGTTTTTTTTTCTAGTTTGGCATAGAGCTAGTTTTAGAAAAGATGTTAAAATTGGGCCATACTCCATGATTGTTGAGGATGCCATATTGCCATATATGATTATATGTATTTAACAATGAAAAAGTATTCTTCACTACTGGAATGAAAAATTTGTCTGTTATTATAACTTCTATTATTGCTGTAATTGATCTAGAATTTAATTTAATAATATTTTTTTATGGGTTGATGCCATAATAAATCTTACCATAATTTTATGCATTAAAATACACAAAAAAACAATTCAGTTTAATTAATGTAAGCAAAATGAATCATCCAATTAATTTATTAAAGCATGTCGTTACAACTAATTCCAAAAGAAATTGTGGTAACAATTGAAAGTTTGAAACACATATATAATGATGAAATAAAAATTGTAATACTAGACACATACTCTCTTATATATGATTATAATTTATAAATATACCTAATAAAGGAGTATTTTTTAAAAGACACGTATTGAGTTCTGGTGTAATCTGAATTTTTTTCACACATCTTTCTCCTAATAAATACTAGTAATCTTTAATGATTAAATTATATAATTAGGTATCAAAAAATTTAAATCTTCATATTCTAATAATTTACTAATTTATCAAAATATAATAAATTTTAAGAATATTTTAATCATATTTTATCTTAAAATATAATTTTATAATTATTAAATACTTATTATAATTTGATGTTAATGAATTATATTTTTTTAATTATTCCACCGTGTAATACAAATGTTATATGTAATAAGAAATATTTTATTTATAGGATTTATTTAAATGAACACCAACACGTTATTTACAACAAAAAAACAATCATTTATAGCAATGATATTTAATGGGTATAAAGTAGTCTTCTTTTCCTTTAATAAAATTACTTTTATGTCCTTCAAATAACGTGAGGATAAATTTATTCTTTCGGTTCTCAGCTAACATTTATTCTCAATTGAAGATTCACACACTCTACAGATTACACATATGACAATAAGTCAATAACTATGTGCAAACATAAGAAACGAATAATAAAATGGTGCATGAACATTTACATGATACAAAAACATAAAATATCGAGATCGAGATATGCATGGATGGATTGATTAAGTTATAACTTTCTTTTCAAACTCTTGAGTTGAACCTTTTCACCTTTTAAATTAATCAAGCTTAAGCTCAACTCGATTTATTTACGTCTCCACCTAAAATTGTGTGTATGGTTACGAGGATAACAAAAAAGTATAAAGTTATGAAAATAAGAAACTCTTTATAACAAATCAAAAAAAAATTTCTTTTTAGTTTTTTACTAAAGATTAATAATGTAATTTTTTATGTCCTTTAATTTTTGTAGTTATCTAAACCATTAATTGAACAAAATCAATGATAAAGTACTTTTTTTCTTGATTTCTCATCAAACTTATTTTTTATTAGAAATAGACGCACTCATTTAATCGTACTTTTAAAATTACATCATACTTGTGTCGACAAGTTAAATTAAACCCTTTGTCTTCAAGAAAAAATTATAGAAGTTAAACCACTAAAATGTCACTTTCCAACCATCAAACTTATTTTAACTCATCAATTTTCAAGGTAAGGTTAGTCTATTTGATAAATACATTATTTTTTTAAAATGTATGTCTTGAGTTTAAATTAAAAGATATATATATTTGAGATTGATTTTTTTTGAACGGACAACACATATTTTTATAAAAACAACCCAACAAGTTGCTGAGAAACATAGTACAAAGCGTCAGAATAAAGAAAGAAAAAACCATTACATGTAGAAAAAACTTATTCAAAGCCACAGAAAGAACACCATTGCTCCCATGATATTGATAACTTTTTTGCTTGACTCTTGATGCAAAGAGAACCAAATGCTTTGATTTCCTCAATAATCTTCCTAGAAGTAGGCTTTGTCATATTAAAAACTAAATCAATCCTCGCCCCTTAGACGGTTCGGTGTAGCCCTGGGGTGGGCGTGGTTGAGGCGTGGCTGGGGATGGAACACCGCCCCCTAGGGGCGTTGGTGTGGTCAAGGCCGGCCTTGAGAATCTAAAAAAATTTCGGGGCCCGGGGCGAGAAAAAAATGGGCCCCTCTTAAAAAATTAACTTACTAATTTATATATAAAAAGTTAATAATATAAATATATTTGTTAAAAAATTAACAATACCAAATTATTGTAGCATAATAATATATTTTAAATACATAAGCAAACCGTGAGACTATTCGATCATTTTTTGAAGCAAAAGTCTCGATCATCTATTCGGTATTCATACTTCCTAAGACGACGTTCTTAAACAACTTCAACTCCAAACAAAGTTCATCCGCAATTCCGCATCAATATCTAATTGTTATTCATACTTTTATACGTGGCTCGTTGGAGACTGCAATCGAGGTTGTGCCCAGTGGCTCGTGGTTGTGCAATTGAATTAGTGGAGGCTGCAGCATGCAGGGATCCGTTTTGTTGAATTTGGAAGGTGGGACTGGAGGGCTGGAGGGGTGGAGTTGGACGTTGGTCCGGTTACTGGATCACGTCAGGAAATTGGAAGAGTTGAAAGTAAAACCAATTGAGGGGAAAGTCAATCGAAACCTAATATATTTTTAAATATGTGAGGTTTTTTAGGAGTAATCCATAACCAATTAAACTATTTTTATACAATCAAAATTTGTTGGGCCCTAGGTTTTATTAACTTTTTTTTATAATATATAATTTTTTTTTTAAATTCCAGACCCTAAAAACGCCGGGCCCGGGGGGATCGCCCACCTCGCCCTCCCTCAAGGCCGGCCCTGGGTGTGGTGGGCGTGGCCACAACCACTGCAATTTTATTTTTTTCTTCTCTTAACCAATAACACCACCACACATCATTACCACCTCATATGATTACAACCACTTGGCATTTCTACCTCCAAGTGGTTGAGTAGGTGATTATAGTAAAACTTAGGTGGTGCCTATATAGAGTGGGTAGAACCAAAAGACATACCCTATTGTCTTATAAGTACCAAATCGTTGATTTGATAGTAAGAATAGGATCTATTGCTATTTAAAAAAAAAACATAAAAGGTGAAACACACTTTAAAGTTTTAACTTTATCATGTAAAAGAGAATAATGATGATGTCATTGTGCAGGCAAACTAGACACGTGTCCCTCAATTATACTTGAATTAGCCTTTAGTCTCCATCAAATGAAAATCACTTAGAATTTGATAATATATGGCCATCTTTCTAATTTGTTGAATTGTATTTATATATCTTCATCATTTTCATTCACACGCCAATTTGATGTGAATTAGCCTTGAGTCTCCATCAAATGAAAATCTTATATATGGTCATCTTTCTATATTGTTAGCATTGAATTATTATATTTCTAAATTTATTAATCATACAATAAACTTAAAATATATATATGTATATATACATGTGTGTATATATATATATTTAGAATAATATTTGTTAACTTAGAACCAATCGTTCATTATCAAATGAATTTATCCGAGAGTTATTGGTAAATGAAATAAACTTAAAATTTTTTTAATGTTGCTTATAGTATTTTCAATGTTACCATTAAACAAAACATTACATCTTCTTCAATATAGTTGATTATACATTTCTAAATATATTTTTGATATAAGTCTGTTTTCTTTACAGTTGAAATAACACAAAAATATTAGTACTGTTTATAGTATTTTCAATTTAATCCATAAGACTACCCGCAATGCTACATCAGCATTTACCACATGCAGTCCTAGTCTGATGCCACATCAGCATTTTACTCTTTCTTTCCACATGCATTCTCTCTCCTCTTTTTAACTCCAACACATCCTTCCCACATGCATTCTCTCTCTTCCACATCACCATTTCATTTCCCCCTTTTTTTTAAAAAAAAAAATGATTTACAAAAGGGGTGGCCCACATTTTTCTCCATTTTCACGCACGTCCAAACGTGCAAATCCGGGTAAGTGCGAGGCGCCCTCTTCCCCTCCACCACGCATGCCTGACGGCTGAGCAGCCACGTCAGAGGTGAGCTGCTTCCTACGTACGCGCTGCAGCCGGTCTAAAAACAATCCATAACACCTTCTTCAAAGTAATTCATTATATATTAAGCAATATATTTTTGATATAAATATTTTTTTGTTTAAACAATCGACACAATGTCAAAAACATATAATGACGCCACTAACACATAAGTAAAATCAAAATAAATATTTATATCCTAGTATTTAATGTATTTAAATAAGTTTTTTAATTACAATTTTCATTGATGTCGGACTAGTTTATTTATTTCTCCGAAAACTAATTTAGATTACAACAACAACACGTACACAGTGTAATCCCATTTTTTGTAGGGTCTGGGGGTAAGATGAAAACTAATTTAGATTGAGTTTGTTAAATTAAAAATATTTTAAAATAAATTATTACTTTATAAAATAAAATTGAACTTAAATCGGTAGATCTAGAAATAATTATCTTAATATTTTTATTTTAAATATTGAAAACGACGTTATGGGGTTGGGCCCTTTTGAAACAGCTGTTGAAAACACAAGTTCGACCGGATTCACCAGATCGAACAACCGGTAAACTTCATGGGACTGCGACTCCAAAACCGTTTTATCTTTGTTCGATGGTGTTTGGTATGAATGAATCATTTCGTTATAATGAAAAATAAATAAAAATAAAAATAAATAAATAAATAAACTTTCACATAAGAAAGTTGATTTTCTTCCTAGGTGAATGATATTTTTTAACCTTACGAAATTAAATGATCTTTTTTTTTTTTTAAATTTATAGTCAATCTTATTTTTATTAGTCTATTTGTCTATCTATTATCACTCCACGTAGGCGTCACATAATCAACCAACACTATAACCCCTTATCACTCTACATCATCATCTTATGTGTTATCATCACCCCCTCATCAATCCCTCATCACCTCCTCCTTTTTCCCCCTTTCTTCTCCTTCACGACGTGAAGATCCTCACTGCTGGCCACCACTTGGTGGCCACGCCCCTGTATGTTGTGGTGTTCCTGGGTGATGGGGGCGTGAGAGATGGTGGTCAAGCCCCCCTCACGCTTGACAACATATAGCCTTAAAGTATTTTAACCCGAACTATAATCCTACTTATGAACCGAAGTCTTATTACTCCTATCATGACTCAAAACATGGCCTAAGTCATGATAAAACATGACTTGAATCATGATTTGACCGACCTAGTGTCGGCTTCATTTCAAATATCCATAGGCAAGCGTCTAGGACCTCAAATTTTTGGGGTCCAACCGTTTGGGTTATGTTCGGGCTATCATCTAAGTTATTTATTTTATCATTTTAGTTATGGAAAATCAGATAATTCACTTATATTCTTAAAAGAGAAAGTTGGTTTAAAGTCTCACTTTCAAATAATTACACCTTCTAGGTTTTTGTGCCACATTTAGTTGACGTTAGAATAAATCTTCTATTAATGGTATGTGTAAAAGATTTAGACAAACTTTCTAGTGGTTAATGGGGTAATTAAGTTGATTAACAAAGAGAGACTGAGTTATAAAATATCACCACTAGGTATTATATTTTCTAACATTCTTTGCTTACAACATTTATGATTATCATTGTTTAACTTTAATGATAGTAACCTTATGTTATTAAAGGTAAATTAACATGTTTTTTATGCTTTTTAGAATTTACGAGCCATAATTTTTTTTTTTGCAACCAAAGAATTATTTATAAAAAAAGGGCCTCAATATTTGTATATGCCTTGGGCTCTCGAAAAACTTGAGCCGCCCCTGATTTGACCCATGCTTTAACCATGACCCGACCCAAATCTTGTATTTAAGTGTTATTAGCTTTCACTGATGTAAATGCTCTTAATGGCGTTGTTAATAATGTTAACATACATTTAATACATAATATGATGACTTTTTTTTTTTGGTCTAAAGAGAGTAAGAGACCCTCTAGACCATCAATACTTTTAACGTGAGATTTGTGTTTTCTTCGTTGACGTTCGATTGCTGGTCTAATAGAGTAAGTGCCGTTCGGATTAACGTTGGTTTGTATCTTTTTTAGGATCATCAATAAAAATTTAAATTGGTTTTAAAAATATTTAAACATTAATCGTTATTCAAACCATCTTAAGATGTTAAAATGTTGTATTAAATCCTAATAAAAATTACATATTTGAGGATTTTTTTTTAATCAGAATTGAACATTGTAAAAGAAACCAGAATTATCCATATAGAAGAATTGTACACCTTTGAAAAATAGAATCTAAGAGAAAATTGCCTATCACTACATATGCAATATCCCATATCCATAAATAAAAGATAAAAAAATAATAATTAAATTTATTGTATAAACGTGAAATTTTATTATTATGGTCAGGAATGTAGATTCCTTATGTGATTCCTTGGCATTAATTTGATTTCAAAGAATACACACATGTCATATTCATGGATATAATTGCAACATGACATTTTAGTTTGAGATATATTCTTATTCTTTCGTGTTGAATTTCACAAACAATGCTAATATCATGTGTAATGAGGCGTAACTCCAAACTCATGATTAGCCTCAAGTTCCCGTCACGCCTCCATCCTTATTACGCAAGCCTCAAGTTCCCGCCATCCTCAACCAAGCCCCATCAACCTCTCCTCCTCCCCCACACCCAACATTAGCCCATGTGTAATAGGGCGCAAACCCCACCACGTGACCGCCCCATGCCACCAACATCCCACTACATACGACGTTCGCTGGGTGTGACATGCCAATATTAGCGTGGTCACGAGGGTGAATGAACAAAAGTTTTTATTCCTAAACAAATAAAAAAACACCTAGATTACCATTCATCAAGCCTCCCATTACAACTATATCAAGCCACTACCAACACTCCTGTATGGTGCCTATGCGGCGTTACTTGACTACGATCAAGCCCTATCAACACTTGCAATATACACGATGAAGGTTGCTATAGCAGCCATAGTGTAACATGCAAGCTTCTTATCATACTTTTATTTATAATTGATAATTTTAATATAAGTAATAATTTATGTGTTACTTGTCAAATTCTAATCGATCTAAAATATTGTTCCATCCCTCTTTCCCTGCTACTAATTGCTATATTCAAGACATATTTTTATTATAATAATTTATCAAAACTTAAATTTTTCATGAGTTCAGTAGGTCACGAAGCCACAACCTATATTTTTTGTTTTTTTCATTAACAAGTTACAAGTTTTTGTAGATGAATAATGCTATTAATGAATATACGAACTAATGAAGATGATGTTAATGAACAATTCTATTGATTTTAACTTTTTTATAATATTTTCGTATAATGATAATTTGTAATTAATATATATTTAATTTGTGTTTTATTTATGTATTTGGTTGAACTTATTTATTTTCTTAATTTTTTAAGTTTAAGATTGATATAGACCTTTAGAATTTTTATTACATTTTATTTTAAAACCAAATTGAATCAAGCTACTCAGTTTGTAAATGAACAGAGCACGAACATAACATTTGGCTCGGATTCCAAGATAAGCCGCTCGATTTGGAAACGAGCCAAGCGCAAGTGTATCCTCACCTTGTTCGGTTCGGATCGTGAACAAATAATGACATTTTTGGAATTTGAAGAATGAAACGTGCATTTCCAAATATTTTGAGTTTTTTTTTTTTTTTGTAATTTACGCAATATATATTTTACACTTAAGCCATGTTTGGGATTTCATTTAAAATTAACTTATTAACTTACGGGTTTTGATAAGGCCCTATTTGGTAACCTCTTAATCTCATTCAGAGGTTACCTCTTAATGGTTAATAGCATCTGAATGGTAATAAAGTATCCTTAAGTCTGAATGGTTAAGAGGTTGATAATGTCACACCCCCAAATTCTCACACGTGGTGTCAGTCCACGTGGGTGTGACGTGGCCAGAATCACAGCTCATGGTCATATAGAACACCTTTATATGCGTTGACAAATACAAAGTTTGACACACACACTTAACAAAAATAGTTTGTAGCGGAAATTCAATAGTATTGCAGCGGAATAAATAATATCATATCATGCAGCGGAAAGTTATAAGTTGTCAAACACTACATTGTTTAATACATAACAAAAATAAATTGTTCTCAAATGACACAAAGACAGAATGCATGAGTATCCTAATTGCTCATCCTTTATACGTGCATTCCTGTTCCAGGTGTCTGTCAGTTACCTGAGAATACAAGTTTAGAAAAAGTGTCAACACAATGGTTGGTGAGTTCTCAGGTTTTGATATACATATAGTAATAAAAGTGTGTCATGATGTTTATCAAATGTTAGTACCGAGCCCTAGGCTCCAAGTGTCAATGCGTCACTACCGAACTAGACTTGTTTGTCCTTGCCTCCGCTATGTATCGTATAATAGCAAGTTAGGTCAGAGTTTGCACGGGTTATGACATCCAGTCAACATGGTGCCTCGTGGGGTTAGTCATTCCCTAATGGATCCATTCAAACCTACCACGTTGTTCGTACATTAACAGTAAGACTTTGTGAGGGCTTGTTACGAGTTCAACACTTAATGTTTGTCTAATAAACCAGCATACAAAAAAATGTTTGTACAGTAATAAATGTTTGACTCGATGTAACTAGTATTCTCCCCCTATTTAAAAGCGTTTAAAAGAGTAAAGAGGGGCCGTAAACTCACCTTAGTGAAATGTACGTAAGTATGCGTAAGCTCCTTGAGTAAATGGCGCGTCGGTCACCAGCAACCTATATCGTATACCGTTCGTGAGTTTGTGAAAGTGACCGTGCTAGTGTTTGTGCTAGTGCTCGTGTTTGTGTCCAACAACCTTCGGTTGTTCATGTCTGTCCGTGTCGGTCCACAATGACCGTGTTTGCTCGTGTTGGTCCACATTGACCGTGTTTGACTGTGTTGGTCCACAATGACCGTGTTTGACCGAAGTTGACCGTGTCAAGTCAACGACCCGTTGGTGAACCATGTGACGGTTGTGAATCGTGTAGCAACGTGTAAGTGTTTGTCATGTGCAAAACGAGCAAGTCGTGTCTATGGACAACTTACTATTTATAGTAAGTTTCCATTTATGAAAAGTTCACAAAGCATAACGGTTTTATAGTTCTAGCATGCTCATTAGTCCTATGTGATCATGTTAACACATAGCACATCATCATACGAATTCACATAAGTCGTTTATAACATGTTAGCACACAAAAGTTTCCTAAAATGGAAAGTTTCCATTTATAGCATACGTGACATCGGAAACCATCTAACTTAGCATCTAATCATCATGGTATAACATATTAAACCACTTAGCGTGCTCAAATCATATAAAATGTTCATAACTTGGTTTTTCTAAAAATAAAGTTACTATAAATAGTAACTTTGTAGTTTTTGCATATACATGACCATCTAAACATTCTTAATCTATTTTTATGTCACAAATCATCATAATGAATCATTTAACAACATTTAAACATGCACATATAACCAAATTCATCATCTAGCATTATTTGGTCCATAAAAGTTACTAAAAATGGCAGCTATGCCAAAATGACCATAATCATCATCAAAATCACATTCCAAGCATTCAAATCATCATACTAACATCCTAATATCAAATCCCCATACATGCATGTTCACCATTTGCACCAAATCATCATCTTGTAACACAAAAGTTACTAATAATAACAAGTTTAGTAAATAACCACATTTCTCATCATTTTAATAACATCTAATCATGTAGATCATTACCAACAACTACCATAATCATACAACATCCAATATCATCTAAAAGACCTTAGATCATACATGCATGCATCTATATCATCAGAAATCATCATTTTAAGTACAAAGGCTTATACTCATCATCTTAGATCATCATAAAACACCATTATAACATCATGGATCATCATTTATCATAGAAATATCAACAAACCCAGATTCAAATGGGTGAAAATTCGTGCATGTGAGTCTAGTGAGCTTGCATGTGTGATTTAACACATGTATGCGTGTGTAGTAGTGATATTAAGCCATTAAGGGTGCAAGACTACCTTCTAAAGCTTCAAGAATGTGGGAATGGTGTGTGAGCAGCTCCTAAACTTCCTGGAAATTCGAGTGTAGCAGCCCCAAGAGAGTGGTGATGATCTTGGTGAGTTCCTTCCTTGATTCGAGTCTTCAAACCTTCACTCCCAAGCTTCTTTTGATGCAAAAATGGCTTCCAATGGTGATTCTTGAGTGTAGCAGGGGTTCTAGAAGAGATAATGTCGAGATATGATGGCTAGATATCGGAGAGAGTGTGTAGTGTGGCCAAGAAATGATTTTTCTTGGTTTTATAAAGATTTCTGCGAACTGGGCATTGTCGCGTATCGCGGCAATATGCAGGATTGGTCTCGCGTAGCGCGAGAGAATTCGGGGTTCAAATTTCCCCCGCCCACCTGTCGCGTACCGCGACGGGGTCTTTGTGGGCTTTCGCGTAGCGCGACGGATCTCTGGGGGAGCCCAATAGGCCCATTTTCATTAGTTTGATCCGTTCGTCGCCGTTTTCACGTTTTCGAACTACCGTTTGGCCTCGTTTGAACTTCCAAGTTCAGTGTGGGAGTGTTTCGTGAGGTTTCGAGTGTTGTGTTACACAATGTGTTAGACGTTCACCAACGTTCGTGTGTTTTGACACGTGTGTGCTGTTTGCCGATAATTTCACGAATCATCTTGTTGTGGGTCAGTGCTCGTACTGTCGTGTCACGTGTCACACTAAATTAATCTAATTCTAGTGCCACATGTACATTAAGCATTTAAATAAACATTTAAATAAATAACATGCTGACCTGGAAATTACGGGGGGTCACAGATAATGGTTCATAACCTCTCAATGGTTAAGAGGTAACCATAAGTCTGAATGGTTAAGAGGTTACGAACAATTTAGAGGTAACATCTTAATACCATTCAGATGCAAACAAACAATCTATAGTCAATAAATTAATATAGTGTTTAATATTGTCAAAATAACTTTTTATTTTTACTTTTTGTGTAATGATAAAAAGTTGTACTAAAGAAGCTAAAATTTTTTGTTTTAGAAATAACTTTTTAACTTTTTGATGTAAGTTAAAATAATGATAATTTTTTTAATTTATTAACTTATTTATTTTTCATATATTACAAGCTAATCTAGATACATTTTTAAAAACTTCATTTCAAAAACTTATAAGTTAATAAAAATACTTTTAACAAAAAATCATTTTGAAGTTAAATAAGCTATTTCAAACAATGCCTTATTTTTAATCCGCTTCATGAAAAGTTATACTCAACCGCCCCAATTAATTGTTTGACGCTCAATGTTAGATTTGAACTCAATACCACACCAAAATAAAATCCAAAGAAAAAATCTATGTGTGGCCATAACAAATATTAAGAGTTAACATATCAAATGAAAAATCAAAAACTGCTGGCTGGGCTATCATCATATTGACAAATAATAGTTACTTTGATGATAAATCTTTAAAAATTCTCATTTAAGCCTCTCTGATTTTTTAACAACAATTTTTTTCATATAATTTTTTTCTATCAAAGAATTAAACTCTTCAATCTATTTTAGAAAAGAACATCTTAACCATCATAGTATCTTTGGAACAAATACTCAAACCAGCCTAATTAATTAGTTAACTAACCAAATAACAAAGTACACTTGATTTTAATGTTTCAACAACCTCTTTTACTAACTTATGTTGTAGTTGTTAATGTTTTAATCAAATAAAGAAAAAAAAAACAAACAGACAAAAGTTGAGGGGGTAAAAGTTAAAAAGTTGTTGCTTTGAATACCAAAGATGCTTATAGTCGTTTCACTTTTATTTAAAAAATTGAAACAAATGCGCTCGTTATAGTATATTACATCAAAATGAAATATTTATCATACCAATTATACTAACTTACTCATTCTCTACTCTTAAATAATTTTTGTTGGTCTGAATTTTAACCCAGTTCCTTTTTTTTAAAAGACAGTCTCTCTTGTCATATATTTATTATACCATCTGATTTTGATGTATATAGTTACGCAACCACTTAACAAATTCTACAATATTTGCATACTATTACATAAATATTGTGTCGCATTATGATATACGAATCTAAATGACGCGTTATTTCATTAAACCAGTCACAACTATCAAGAGAACAAGTTTTTAACAATTTTAACTTTGTATACGAGGAAAATGTTGTGTAGCTAGAAAATGCATTTGTTAGTGCTTGTTTATGTAGCTATATATCTTATCATAAAACTTAATTATATTATATGTTATATAGAGATTAATAATTAAAAAAATATTTAATATTAAAAAAAACAAGACTAACGACAACAACCTTGATTATAAGTACCATGTACAATACTTCTAGTAGGGCCATCATAACAGGCCAGACACGACATGTTAAACACGAAACACGAACTGTTTAAACACAGACACGACCAATTAAAAACACGTAAACATGACATGATCCGTTAAGAAGCAACAATTAACACTATAAATGATCTGTTAAAGAAATAAGGTTAGACAATTAGATTTTTTTTGAAGTTAATCGATTACCCATATATTTTATTATATTATTTATTTTAAATTTTAAACAGGTCTTAACGGATCTTAACAGGTCTTAACGGGTCTTAGCGAGTTGGCGAGTTTTACTAGTTTAGAAACGAAAAATAAACATGTCTTAATGTGTCAACCCGTTTTAGACACGAAACATGTTAAGAGTAAAAACGAAACATGTTAAAGTCATATCGTGTCATATTAACGTGTTCGTATCTGAAATTGTGAATCTTAACTACTAGCTAACTAATAAGTTATAAAAGTTAATAGATGAAAAATTAAAAAAATAATCAAATAAATATAAATTCATAATTGTAAAACTTAAGAAAAATCAGTCATTTCATAATATTATCTCATATTTATTTTATGGTTCACCAAGTCCCATGGGATCAGCCTCAATTACAGAGCTAAAACTACTAAAAACCAAACAAATTACAACCCTCAGTGCATTAAACACACAATCTCTAACCAGTTATACTCTGGTTTTAGCAAATTCCACTCTGTCAAACCCCTCATCAACTCCACACCGGCCCAGTTGTCTCATCATCATTCGAATCACCCTATATTTATCACTTCGAGGCCACCTCTTCATTCGCCACCATAAAATCCCTTCATCGATTCGTTCGATTTCTATCTTCCGATCTCGTTTTTCCGGCCAATTTCGCCGGCACCGGAGACAACAGTCATGGGGACGACCACAATTCTCTCAGATCTCGGCACTGAAATCGTTATCCCAATCTGCGCAGTGATTGGAATCCTGTTCTCTCTTTTCCAGTGGTATCTTGTGTCTCAAGTCAAACTGTCGCCGGAGAAACCCGCCGCCGACGGCAAGAACGGATTCACGGAGGCGTTGATTGAAGAAGAAGAAGGGGTTAACGATCATACCGTTGTTCATAGATGCGCTGAAATTCAGAACGCCATTTCTGAAGGTAATTTAGTTTATACTAATTGTTAATTATTTTTTATATTAATTACACACGTAAAAAAATGATTTTTAAAAATATTTAATTAAACAGTTTACTGTGAAATTGCACACGTACAAGTTGAAGGAAAAAAAAAAGATTTTGGAACCAGTATAAATGGGATTTAGCGGGTATATTGGTTTGTTTGTTATTATTATTTTTTTAATTTTCTTAATTTGTTATTATTATTTTTTTGTGTTAATTCGTAATTGTTACTTGAATTTTGCGTAAAAATATTTGGAAAACTGAAATTGTTGATTTGTTGATATTCATTTTTTTCCCCTTCATATAATTTTTTTTAAATTGGCATAATTACATTTGTTTTGCCGTTTGATTAATGTTTTTAATTAATTTATTATTATTTTTTTTTTGTAATTATAGTTGAATTTTCTTACGAAAGTATGCAGTTTGGTGGGGAGTTTATTTCAAGTTTAAGATCTACGTTTGAATTATAATTACTAATAATTAAATCTCAGATTGGTATTTTTTTTTATTACTTTTCTAAACGGTGGTTGATAAATCGATAGAAATTACCAATATAATGATTATTTTATATACACGTGTAGATTGAGTTTGCTTCAAGCTTCCATACTAAAATTGTTAATTTATAATATAAAAATTATGAGTTGTTGTTTGATGTTAAGGTAGCTGCTGCCTTGATCTTATGCAATCTTCGACATATGTTTAAATCTTGAGTCATGTGATTTCATCAGTCGGTGAGATCTTGCTGGTTGTCGGTGACATGTTTTTATAGTATTTAAAATGTTATTTATTGCTATATGTGAACCGGATCTTGGACAAGATGGCATCTTTATGATTCAAACGCGATTGTATATGTTGTTCTTGTAGATCCAGTCCGGTGGACTGGACCTTTTAGGTGGAACCGGAACTTTATAGTTCGTGGGTCGTCATAAAATTATATCTTTTAATTAATAAAACATAAGTTAGACCGTCTAACTTATGTTTTTCTTAAAAAGTGCATGTTTTTATATATAAATATATAAAAATGAGCACAGGGTCAATGGGCATTGACCCTCTTGATCATTCTTTGGTTTTATAGGAGTATAGTATATTTTATTCCTTTTAATCCGTTTATAAAACTCACTGAGTCATGTGACCCGTCAATCTCAAGCTAGCTAGCTAGATCAGGTAAAATGGCTTTGGGAGGCAGGGCCATCTTGTAGATTTTGGAGGCTTCTGTGACAAGTAATGGGTTCCTTAAAATAGGGGTGTGGGGCTAATGGTTGATAAGATATTTTTTTAAAATTTTCATTTTAGTTTTGAAATGTTTAGTTACTTATTGGGTCCTTTTAAGAACATGTAATTATTCATTACAATTATATATATACACACGCACACGCATATATGTACGTGTTAACAGATGTACGGCCTAAACGAGGAAAAAGGGACTCGTTTAGAATATGGCCCTATGCAGTCGCTCACCTTGCGTACCTCCTGAAGGCGGCCTGTGGTTGTGGGGGTGATTTTTTTTTTATTATTTTTTATTTTTTATGGGCAATTTCATTCTTCTTGTATGCTTAGAATTTAGATAACAAAACAAGTTATTCCTAAAATATGTGTTAAGTTGTAAATAAAACAAGAGAGTTATCTGTCGCTATGTGCAGGGACCAGTGATATTTTATTATTTTATTTCCTCTAGCTAATATGGTAGGCTCAGGATGAATACATAGCTAATATTTTATTATTTTATTTCCTCTACATTGTTTTTCCCCTTTGAAAACTGATTTATGCAAATTGTTAAACTTGGCCATATAAATAAAATAAAAAAAATCATATTTTTTGTATTGCAATATTCATTTATGCTAACAATAATGTGGTATGCAGTCTATCAGTTTGCATTCAAGAGTAACGAACATACTGCAAATAATGTTGACATGTTCTTAGGTGTCATTTCAAGCAATTTAATAATAATTCTCTTAAATTGCAGGTGCAACATCTTTCCTGTTCACAGAATACCAATATGTTGGGGTTTTTATGGCCATTTTTGCTATCCTAATCTTTGTGTTCCTCGGATCCGTTGAGGGATTCAGCACAAGCAGTAAAGTATGCACATACGACACCACAAAAATGTGCAAGCCTGCTCTAATGACTGCTGTTTTCAGCACCGTGTCATTCTTGCTTGGTGCCATCACCTCAGTCGTGTCGGGTTTTCTTGGGATGAAAATCGCCACTTATGCAAATGCCAGAACTACCCTTGAGGCCCGAAAGGGTGTCAGTAAGGCTTTTATTGTTGCATTCCGGTCTGGGGCTGTTATGGGCTTTCTGCTGGCTGCAAATGGGCTTCTTGTGTTGTATATTACCATCAATCTGTTCAAGATTTATTATGGTGATGACTGGGAAGGCCTTTTTGAGTCCATAACAGGTTATGGACTTGGTGGTTCTTCCATGGCCCTGTTTGGTAGAGTTGGTGGTGGGATATATACAAAAGCTGCTGATGTTGGTGCTGATCTTGTTGGCAAGGTTGAGAGGAACATCCCTGAAGATGACCCCAGAAATCCAGCGGTAAACCCCCCCCCCCCCCCCCCCCCCCCCACACACACACCTCAAAAAAAAATGCAAACAAACAAATAAAAAATCTGTTTTATAGTGCATGTGAATGCTACGTTTGCAGATGCATCCATGTTTGGGCCTAGGCAGATTACGTAACGGGTCATCTTTTAATAGTGTGGTTGGGACGGGCCATGTTTGGTTGATTTGACATTTTGACCTCCAAACATAGTTTTCACATTTTTAGTTACATTTATAAAAAAGTGCATTATTTATTGTTAAAAAACATATTTTTTCAATAATAATATAAATCTTTACTTAAAATGATTTCTGAAGTTTGCATTAAATAGTGACGTTGGTGGACTTTCAACCTGTTTGGCCAATTTATCCAGTTCTACTTTTTGGCATGTTTGAGATTAACAACCCTTCAAATCAACCCATTAATAAGTATATAGGTTGAAATTGCCACCTCTAAAACATACACACGATCTACAAGAAATACATTTCTATCAAGAAAAAACTTGATCGTTTGTTTTTTTGGGTAAAACTATCGTTGAAACGATAAAATCTTGCAGGTTATTGCTGACAATGTTGGCGACAATGTTGGGGATATTGCTGGTATGGGATCAGATCTGTTTGGGTCATATGCTGAGTCATCTTGTGCAGCTCTTGTTGTTGCTTCAATTTCCTCATTTGGGAACACACATGATTTCACTTCAATGATGTACCCACTAACTGTGAGCTCTGTGGGCATCCTTGTCTGCTTGATCACCACGTTGTTTGCCACTGATTTCTTTGAAGTCAAAAATGTAAAGCAAATTGAGCCTTCTTTGAAAAATCAACTAATTATTTCAACTGTGTTGATGACTATTGGTATAGCCATTGTTAGTTGGATTGCTCTTCCTTCCAGCTTCACCATCTTCAATTTTGGAGCCCAGAAAGTAGTTAAAAACTGGTATGATCAATGTGTTATTCAAAACAAACAAACAAATTTACTCAGTATATTCCCACTCTTCAGTAGGGTCTGGGGGTGAAGGATGGAGACCAACTTTACCCCTATCCCAGCTGGGTTAGAGAGGTTGCTCCGAAGGAGTCCCTGGCTCAATGTTATCGTTTGAAATTAATCATCTCAATGCTTTTAATGTTATTTTCACAAAATAAGTAAAATAACGTTAAAACTTAGTGCAATTTTACTTTTTCTCACATATGTACATTATATGCGTGCACCGCAAATGAGGCTTAGATCAATGTGTTATTCAATATTTTGAAAAAAATGTTTAGAAACTTTACACATTTGTAATATACAACAACCATACATAGTAAATCTCACTCATAGCAAAGCTATTGGTATATGAGGAGGGTGAAATGTAGGTTAACCTTCCCCTCTGTCTGAGGAAAGATAGACTGATTTCGGAGAAACTCTAGACTCCAAAACAAACGATAGACAAATATACAATTTTTGAACATTTTAGGTTAAGAAAGCTATCAATAACAAAAGAAATGATGGGTAGGATAAATAGCATCAAATATGGTAAGATAATAACATGCAAACTCCTCTTAATTGCACTTTTGTAACATGATGCAGGCAATTGTTTTTGTGTGTTGGTGTTGGCTTGTGGGCTGGTCTTATTATTGGATTTGTAACCGAGTACTACACAAGCAATGCTTACAGGTACTATTTTTTTAGAAAGACTTTTTTGGCAACAAGAAACCTAGTATGAATGTTTAAAAAGTCGTAATACTTTTATTTTGACTAACTTGACTGTTTCTTTAGCCCTGTGCAAGATGTTGCTGATTCGTGCCGTACTGGAGCTGCTACAAATGTTATATTTGGTCTTGCTTTGGGATACAAATCAGTTATCATCCCAATTTTTGCAATCGCGATAAGTATTTTTGTTAGCTTTAGCTTTGCTGCCATGTATGGTGTTGCTGTGGCAGCCCTTGGGATGCTGAGCACCATAGCCACTGGGTTGGCCATTGATGCATATGGTCCCATTAGTGACAATGCTGGTGGCATTGCTGAAATGGCTGGAATGAGCCACAGGATTCGTGAGAGGACTGATGCCCTTGATGCCGCTGGAAACACTACTGCAGCTATTGGAAAGGTACATTATTCTGTGGTTCTGTTTTACTTAGAGGTGACAAAATGGGCAGTTCCATAACCTGTCGAAATGGGTCTGGTTGAGACTGTGGAGTTCAAGTTTGAGACACTTATTATTGATGTTTTTAATTTTAAACTAGATAGTGTGTCTGATAACAACAACAACCATACTCAGTGGATCATATCTGTATCATGACTATTTGTAGTGTTTGAAGATGTTGAGATGCAGACAAACATTACCTTTATCTCTGATGAAAGAGAGATAGAGGTGACAAAATGGGCAGTTCCATAACCTGTCAAGTTTGCTTGATCCCTAAACTTTATTTTGCATGATTAAATCCCTTAACTTATGACACCATTTGTTTGCAGAATCAAATTCTTTAACTTGTTAAAAATAAACCAAAGATCCTTTTCTCATGATTAAAATTTTTCCACCGTTTTTTATAAGTCAAGGGATTTGATCACGCAAAAACAAAGTTTAGGTAAATAAAATTTTGAAGGAAATTTTCTTCGTGAATTTTTTCAAAAAATAGAACCAGATTACAAGGGGTCAAAGTTTCAACATCTAGTTCTAACTTTACAACTAGATTTTGATGTCATTTCACTCCAACACAGGGTTTCGCCATTGGTTCAGCAGCACTTGTATCTCTGGCTCTATTTGGTGCATTTGTGAGCCGGGCCGAGATCACAACTGTAGACGTATTAACTCCAAAAGTTTTCATCGGTCTGATCGTGGGTGCGATGCTTCCATACTGGTTCTCAGCCATGACAATGAAAAGTGTTGGAAAAGCAGCACTTAAAATGGTTGAAGAAGTACGTAGGCAGTTCAACACCATCCCGGGCCTCATGGAAGGAACCGCTAAGCCCGATTACGCCACCTGTGTGAAAATATCAACCGATGCCTCAATTAAAGAGATGATCCCACCTGGTGCTCTTGTCATGCTAACTCCCCTCATTGTTGGGATTTTCTTTGGTGTTGAAACACTCTCTGGTGTACTTGCAGGATCTCTTGTTTCTGGTGTGCAGGTAAGGTTAATATTATAAATTAAGTTAATTACATAGATGGTTTCTATGATTTTGTACCAAAAAAAGTAACAAGTTTGGGGTTTGTACTTTCAGTTTGCTAGGAGTTTTGGTATTAACGATTTAACGCTAGTACCCAAACCTATTACTTTACCCAACCACGCGGACTATGTGTGTAATTAACTATTACAAATTTATAAATAACGTGTCTTAACCTCTAGAATGCATTCTTAAGTAAAGTTGTTCAAATTTGCAACCTCTTATTTGATAAAAGCAGGTTTTTAACTAATTCACATGATGCAGATTGCTATCTCTGCATCAAACACTGGTGGTGCCTGGGACAACGCCAAGAAATATATCGAGGTATGATAAAACGGTTTAGATACAAGGGTATACAATCTTATGCAATAAACAAACATAACCACATTTGCAGTTTCGAACACTTGGAACACCACTTCATCCAATCTTGACCCGTTTAAGTAGCAAAAAGTTAATTTTTTAAAATTTTCACAAGTATGAGCTTTTTAAACTAGTTCATTGACTTCAATAGTTCAATATACCAAAAATGGGTTGACAGATTTTTCGTGTTAAATGAGTAGGTATGTTGGTTTTTTGTTTGCTAGTAATGATTCATTTTTTGATGTAATGTTAGGCTGGTGTTTCTGAGCATGCAAAATCACTTGGACCGAAAGGTTCAGACCCACACAAGGCGGCTGTGATCGGAGACACTGTTGGGGATCCTTTAAAGGACACTTCAGGGCCATCACTAAACATCCTGATCAAGCTCATGGCTGTTGAATCATTGGTGTTTGCACCCTTCTTTGCCACCCATGGAGGGCTTTTGTTCAAATTCTTCTAGATACATCATAACAAAGGTGATGCCAACTATTCGTCCTTCAATTAACCTATCGTTTCGTCCGCTTAGTTGTATCACTTGACGTATTTCCTTTATTTTTCGAGTCGTCTAGCGTTTGTTTCTGTAAGTCTTATTTTTGATGTTTTGTTCGGCGATTAGCAATTTTCCATTTGGTTGATGTATGACATGATAAGTTGTCCTTCTCATACAAGAGTTTGAACATGTCTGCTATTCTTTTTCCTTCCCAAATGAATGAATCAGGTTTATATATGTTTGTTGGCTGAAATGTATGACAATCTGATGATTAGTTACAATTTTAGAATGATACAACTTACTTGAGACATGTTAAAACCCAAAACTCTTTCTCTATCTTGAGCCAGATGTTTAAAATCCAAAACTAATATTTAATTGCTTATCACCACTAGGTGCATAGGTATTAAGCAGCACTGTAAAAATCGGACTAGGTGACCGATTAATCGGCAGCTTCGATTTGGCTGGTTGGCTAATTAATCGACCACACTAAAAATTGGGCTTAGGCGGCCAAATCGGTTGGAACCCAATGAATATTCAGTGACATTTCAAATTAACATAAAAAATTCTGGCAATTTCGGCAAATTTTGAAATTTCGTTGATTTTTCTGGCAACTTTTTGAAATCTAGCGAAAAAGTTAGCAAAAAATATGAAATTTTAGCAAGTTTTTTAATATAAATAAATTTATAAAATTAATCATTTTTATAAAAATTATATAGAAAATTGATTGTAAAAAATTACATATAAAAATTCCAATCTGATTAATACATGGTACTTACCTCACCGCTTGACTAGCATCTATCTATTTTTACAACTATGGTATTAAGAGATTCTGCATATTAATATTTTGTTGTATCCTGAAGCGATTTGTCATGAAACCCTATCCATAATGTTTCGTCGAACATGATAACGAAATTGCTTTGAGTATTTATAACACACTTTAAAGCAAAATGTAGTACATATCATTGAATCTATTGTTCAAATGCTTAATGGTTCCATTGTCTCCTTTTGAACATTTGGCCATTAATATCATTATTATTTTGATGCACATGGATCGGTCCTAAAATACAGAAGATGGGTCCTCATTTAAGTATCATTGAATCTATTGTTCAAATGCTTACTTTGATTTGGAGGTGCTCATACCAAACTATCTTTGTAGTTTTAACTTACTATGCTTTGACCTTGACATCAATACTCAAGTCTACCTTCCATCTATGGGGATCCATGGACGTATCATCGTAACATCTGTGGCAGAGCGATTAGATCACAACACATGTCAAAAAGTTAGACAATATGGACTATTAGATCATTCGTAGGTTACCGAATGCACATGTGCATGAGATACATGGCCCTACAATCAGGATTATTCACGGATTATAATGTAATCAGTTTTTTAAAAAGCCCATTATTTCTTCTTGTTTCTTCTTCATCCCCTTCTCTTTAAGGGCAACACACACACACACACTCACACTCATTGTCCTCTTCTCTAGCTGCTGCAAATTAGACGTTTCTTATTCCTCTCTGCCGCTAATCGAGCATTTTCCCTCGCACCACTGCAAATCGAAGGTAGGTTTTGATTTTTTTTTCGTTAGTATAGATGGTAGGCAACCTTAAAATCAGAGGTCATCCGATTCGGTCCGATTATGTTTGATTTGAACTGATTAGGACCGACGTTGACTGATTAATATTTTTTGGCTGATTGCAAGATATTCCCTGGCTACCAGGATCCTAGTGACTAGTCGCCGATTAATCAACATCTAGAACAGAGTTTTACAACCATGAACCGCACGTCTCCCCACCACTGCGTGTATACGATTCCTTAATTAGTTATTATTAAACTTATAGAATGCTCAATTGGAATTGGGGTACTCATACAAGATTGTGTTTGAATGTACTATACTTTAACTTGACATAGATACCCGAGTCTACCCCAGTTATTCAGGAACCACGAGCTCATTATTGTGGCTTTATCCGTGAGGTGTGATTAGATCATAATGTCTTGTGAAAAACTTTTGAGCATATGAATCATTAGGAGGAGCATGGATCATTCTTAGGTTACAATATATATATATATATATATATATATATTATATATATGTGTATATATATATTGGACATGATATGTGTGTGGCCACACATCCTTTCACTCGTGCATAGTTTGTGTATTTTTATTGATATGTTGATCTATTATTCCTTTCGAGGTCTGATACTAAATTTTGAATTTGTGATATTCAATTCGTTCAATTTGAAAAATTCAAATTAGAAATATGAATTTTATTTTTAATACAGACACAAAAGTTTTTTTTAATGTTTATGTAAGAGTAATTCAATATATATATAACTTGAGCTTTATGATTAGGCTATTTAATTTATAATTGTAGTTTGATGTTGTCATTTGTCACTATGAATGTTTTTTTATATTGATACATGCAATATATTTTGTACTTTTATCATTTTGTGTAATTTTTGCTTATAAAGTTTAAACTAACTTGTTTAGCTAAATTCGAATCTAATCAACTCAAATTCAAATCTAATTATGACATAATTGGATTTCAAATTCGGCATTCGTTTAGAATTGTGAATTTGATATTCTATTTGAACTTCAAGTCGGTTTTAACAAGTCTATTTGGAATTTTAGTTCTCCTTAAATATTCAGAATTCGATTCGTTGAATAATCGTAGATTTTTGTGATAATATATCCACAATGCTAGATGCATACATGTCCTCGTTAATTATTATGGAGGCTACTATTTGAAGTTGGATTGTCTTTCAATTTTGTTTTCTTTTACTTGATATTGACACTCAAGTCCACCCTCCATATAACATTGTGATTTGACCGACGACACCGTTTTTGTCAAGACATTTGGCACATGAATTATTAGGAAGCTTATGAACCGTTCATACATGTGAACACGGTATGTTTGTCCATACATATCATAAAGAGACTCCCAAACAAATTAGTTAATAATTCAAGACCTTTTTTAAAGTGTCATGTTGTAGATATTCATTTTTTATGAGAGGGGTTCTCTACACACCCTAAAAACATATTTTAACACCACGCCGCCATCTATACGCTTCGTATTAGTCACTACGGGGGGTATTAGTCGACAAACTTAAATTCTACAGACATTTCGGTGTCAGACAAAGACCTATACGCCACGTAAAAATCTCTATGTGACGTATAGGTTTAAAAAAATTGAATTTTGTTGTTTTATACGCCCCATTTGTGGTGCACGCATATCATGTATATATGTGTGGGCCTTTAAGGGGCAAAAGTAAAAGTGCACTAATTTTAACGTTATTTCAATTATTTTGTGAAAATAACGTTAAAATCATTGGGATGATCAACTTCAAACAATAACTTTGAGCCGGGGACTCTTTCGGAGCAGCCTCTCTATCCCAATTGGGATAGGGGTAAGGTTTGTATCTATCCTTTCTCCCCAGACCCTACTAAAAGTGGGAATATACTGGGTAAGGTTGTTATTGTATTATAATTTTGTTTCAGAGATGGTTCTTAAATTTCGCTAGTATTTTGCTTTTAATCCCTTTGTTTCAATAGTTTGATATTGTGGCTTTGTATTTCGCTTTTGATCCCTATGTTTCAATAGTTTGATATTGTGGCTCTGTATTCACTTTTGGTCGACTCGTTTGACAAGCGGGGTTTTGAATGATCTCTGCATAATATTCTTGTTTGACCTTGTAAAAATAATATTAATAACACCTGATGTTGTTTCCCCGTTTGATCAATTTGTGAATCCTAATTTATTATTAGGGTTGCAAGAACTCTAATTACTTTGACGCATTTTGTTATAGACTTCACATATGTCTCAGTTCCAAGCTGACACGTGTAGTCGCTATCAAAAATCACCCAACAAATCAGTCAGATTGAAATTTTCCCCTAAACAATCTAAGTTAGGCAACTCAAATTCAATAGCATCATCTTCAGAAGCAAATTCATTTCATTATTCTCATAAGAAGTCGAGCTCTGCCACCATTTTAGATTCATACCCATCAAAATCCAACTTTCATTTAATGTGATCTATGTTGTTGAATCTCTTTGAGCCTGGCTTCATTGGTGTTGTGATGCAATGATTCCTCTCAATTGAAGTCATTTGTTGATTATTTGGTGTTATTGTGGGCATTGGTTGTATTAACAGAGGCTGATAGCTGACTACAAGTTCGCTTTTAAGCTAATGAAGCACCAGACACATCTTTGATAGATTCACCTCATTCACCTCCTTTATCACTTAATATAGAGAGGTAGCTCTTGGTCACATTCCTTGCTCCAAAAAGTTTTCTTGACATGTAATCACAAGTGATTAAACTGAATATTTGTAAAAAATAACCACTTAAACAAAGACCCACTATTGAAACTATATGGAAGTAACATAAATGATCATTTCTAAACATGAATGAAGATTCAAATACAATCTTTATTTGTAAATTAGAGTTTAACATAGGCCTGGCAAAATGGGCGGGTTGGGTAACGGGTCAGAACGGGTTTGGGTCAGGATGGGTGCGGGTCAGAACGGGTTTTAAGCAAAATCAATTCGGGTCTAAATGGATTGTTCTTAAAAAACATCAATTTAGTTTAACTTAAGATGTGTTATAAGTAAACAAATAGTTCATTTGGATAATTTTTAGTGATTTATCATCAAATATGTTATTAATTATTCTTAAATGTTTGAATCCATTGCATTTACATACTTTTTTTGTTACCCGTCTTGACACGCATTGTGTTTAAGTGCTACCCATCTCAACTTGTCCAAAATTATGATGTTACCCATTTCAACCCATTATACTACAATTGTTTACCCAAACCAACCCATTTCCTTTAACATGGGTACAAATTGCCACCTCTAGTTTAACAGCATCAAGAGCAACAAGACCTTTCTGAAGCATTCATGGTTAAAAGCTGCAAAGTCTTTCACAGTCTTGTACACCCTTGGTCTCTTTTCATTAACCAAATCATCCACCAGACCGATCTCTTTGTCCGCTTCAGGTTCAGTGAACATCGCCACGGATACTCTAGCCTTATCCCTATTTGTGACCACCCGATGAACCGGGCTCTTGAAAATCCCATTACTCATGATCTACAGAAACAAACTTGCAATGGATTTAGCTAGCCTACTTGTACACTTAGTCATAAGTTGTGTAAGTTCATAAGTTTGATTGAATTATCACTGCAAGAAAGGGCCCTAAGAGGACGTTACAGGGACGAGAAAGTCGTTCCTATAGAATGGGCTATAGTGATGACATGTAGTCCCTTTAGACCATATTCTGCTTTTTTGACTTTTTAAGCTATAGCAGTGACATGTCGTCGCTATGACCAGGAAGAAAAAGGCAGACTTTGAAAACTCTAGAATATATGTTGCCATAAAATGGTGGTAAAACGTCTCGTGTTACGTGAAACATGTCGTGTTATCAGATGTTTAACTAAACATGTCATTTTCTTAAACATTAACATGTTTGTGTAATAATGGGCTACGTGATATGACACGTTTAACACGATTAATTGAAACCAACTTAATAACATGAATAACAGTCATGACTTGTTAACGGGTCAAAGTTGCATATTGTTTTACCTGCATTTGATCACCAAGATTGACAAAAAGTGCATCATGGATCACAGGAACCATGTACCAGCTACCATCATTCAACACTTGAAGCCCTTCGACTCCCCGGATCTTGTAATGCCTGATCTATCCGAATGAGCTTTCAAACCGAACACCTGATCAGGGATCGCGCATGGTGGGTACAAAATGAACCGCCCTTGCAAAACATCCCTTTGTTCAGTAAAATGTTTGGAGAAACAATCATCTTCCAAATCTAAAGATTTTGCCATTGCCTCAAAAATTACCACAGAGATTAACTTGATCTTCTTAGTGTAATCATCTATAGTCTCCCTGCATAATATATGACATATTGATGAACATCAAACATGAGCACCACAAGTTATCAATAGGCATGTAAATGAACCGAACGTTCAGTAAACCGTTTGTCGATCGTTGAGTAAAAAATTCGGGTAAAAAGTTCGTTCATGTTCGTTTATTTAGTAAATAAACAAAATGAACAAATTTTTTTGTTCATTTAACTTAATGAACGAACATGAACGCATGTCTCATTCGTTCATTTACGTTTGTGAACGTTCGTTTATGTTCGTCGTTCGTTTATGTTCACTCGTTTATGTTCGTTCGTTTATTTTTATTAATTAATCAAATCATTTATTTTAATAAATCAGTGATATATTCGTCATCTTTATAAATTAACATAATTGTGGTATTTTTATTTTACCAAAATTTTAATGAATTTATTTAATTGAAATGTGCTAATATCAATGCAAGTTTAGAACCCCAAGTGTTCATTCATGTTTGTTTAACTATATGTCTTCAATTATGTATGTTGTTGTTTCTTTAGTTACGTTCTTTTATGTTTGTTCAGTTAGATTCATTTATGTTTGTTTACCTGTGTTTGTCTATGTTCGTGAATTGCTCGTTTATATTATTAACAAACAAACATGAACAAACACGAGCATGCTAAGTTTCTTATCGAACGAACACGAATAAGAAACATTCGTTCGTTTAAATGTTCATGTTCGATCGTTTGTTAGGTTAAAGTTAAACAAACGAACATGAGCATGTCATGTTCGTGTTCGTTCGGTTCATTTACTGGCCTAGTTATCAATGTATCTGGATGAACATCAAAAGTTGGAAATATTACCTAAAATTTGAAGGGTTTTCAGGCCAGAACTTCAATTTCCTTTGATCTTCGGGTAAAATGCGTAGGAAAAGGCTATCACACCAATCTTGAACTTGATTCTCAGAGTAAGTGATGTCATTTCCATAGCCTTCAACAGAACCAGTTTCTCTGAGGTATTTTCTTTTCTCTTCCATAGGAAGCTTGAAAAACTGCTTGATCGCGTGTCGAATGCTGTCTAGATATGAAGCTGATAGCCCATGATTCACAGCCTGATATAGAACATAAAAGATTGTTTAGTTTAAGTGCCAAAATTTCAAATCTTATAGCATGGATTAAACTTTTGGAATGTGAAAGGAATTAAATTATGTTGGAGAATACATTACTTGGAAAGAACCTCACTTTGTGTCATAAAATCCAACTACCAGTTTCATAAAATCAGAACAAGTTTTGATGAGAGTTGGTATCTTCAAAATTACTGAAAAAAACAAACCAAACTAATAACCGGCTTCAATTTTATTTAATGAAATTATGGTTTGGTTTAGGATGCGCCATGTTTGCGATGCATGCATATAATGTAAACATGTGTGGGCTCTCAAGGAAAAAAAAGTAAAATTACCCCAATTTTAACATTATTTGACTTATTTTGTGAAAATAACGTTAAAAACGTGAGCCGATGACTTTTTCGGAGCAAACTCTCTATTTTAATTGGGATATGAGTACAATATGTCTCCATCATTCCTCCCAAACCCTACTGAAAAATAAGAATATATATATATTTTTTTGAGCGGCAACTTTCATAAAAAAAAACACCCAAAGCAAGCCAGCGAGACGCTAAAGCTCGAGGGGCACCAAAAATACAAACCACCAAAAGAGAGCAAAGAAAAAGGAACAAGACAATACAAAAAAATTAAAATGAGAACCCACTCCAATCCTCCAAGATAACGATTCCCATCTTGCACGATTTTTAACCCAAAATAAGCTAAGAGCTTGGATCTCTTTAAAGATAACTTGAAGAGAGCTTTTACTCCGGTTGAAAACCGCATCATTTCGCATCCTCAAGATAGTTGTTAGAACGATTGCATGAATGGCCTCCTTTTTCCAATCGCTCCAATGCCCCGACTTATGAACCTCCAACAGATCCTTAGTGGAGAAAGCGTATATGGGTGGCACCTTGCACCATGAAGATATTTTTTGCCATAACATAGCAGCCACGAAACAGAAAGAGAACAAATTGGAAGCGGATTCTGCAATTTCTCCACAATTACCGTACCAAGGAGATTGAATGTGAATCCCCCTCTGCTCCAATGAAAAATGAAAATATATTTGATAAGTTTGTGTTTGTCTGTCATGGTTTGACTTTAGGTTACAGCATGTTCCAAGACAAAATTAAATCAAACTGAGCGGAACTGCTAGAGACAAACCCAAAGCCAAACGGAACCACACGTACCGAAAATAGGAACCAAATTTATTTATTTTTTAATTGAATTTATGACCTATAACTGTTCTATGCCAAAATTTCATGACTAAATTTATTAACAAGTGGTCAACAAAAATTTTATGACAACATTTTAAAGCAAACATTCATTTTACTAATTTGGGCCTAACAAAAAGTAGCACGTAACCTAACCGAATACGAGTGTGTCTGATAGAAGTTAATAACTAAATGGTTGTAGGTTTAAATCTTGTAGGACGTAGATTCTGCTAATTTTATTTTACCAAATATAATATCTTTAAAAAGCCATTGAAAAATCTTGTTAAAAATAATGTCTTTAAAAAGTCATATTTGCAAGAAAAACCAACAAGTTTCATCGCCATTTATTTTTCGTCATTTTCTTTATTACTTAAAACGAAAAAAGAAAAACTAGCAAACATTTACGTCATTTTATTTCCGATAGTATATATCTGTTAAAATGTCTGCCGACCGACCTCCTTAATATTTTGCAATCGTCTCTCTTAAAATTGCATAATCAGATTGATAATAAGATTTTAGGCGATAGTTGTATTTGATTTGCGAAGAAAAAGTTACTTAAGAGAGTCTCTTTAGACGATATTTTGGATACATTTCAAGAAATAAAAACTCGTAAAGAACAATTTTAAGTGTATTATATTTTTAGAGTTAAATGCAATTTGCAACCCTGTGGTCTATTTCTTATCGGAGGTTGCAACCCTCCTTTTTTATTTTTGCAATTTGCAACCTTGTGTTTTTAAAAAGCCCGCAACCTGCACCCATTCAGTTAAAATTAACATAACTTTGTTAGTTTATGAAGGGTAAAATTGTAATTTATTTTTTATTAATAGAAAATGCAATTTGTAACCTTGTAGGTTATTTCTTACTGGAGATTGCAACCCTCCTTTTTTTACTTTTGCAACTTGTAACCATGTGTTTTTAAAAACATAAATAACATCAAATTCATAATAACAAATTCATATGTATATATACATATATATATATATACCAAATTCATAAAACATTGTCAACACAGTTGAATGCCGATGTTCAACATATATTTCAATTAGCTTAGTACCCCCTCAGACATGGTGACACAAACTTTTAAAATCACTATCACTACTCAACACATTAAGACACAAATCCAAACAAACATAAGGAGTCTTGAAAACGTAGTAAAAAACCGTATCAGTAGGATATTCAATCCTATGCAACATTTCATTCAAAACTTCGCTTCCAAAATCTTCGTAATCAACAGTATCAACAAAAGAGGTCTTACTATTTACGTATTCCCTGTCAGGAGACTTAGTAAACTGTCCTCCATGAAAAAATTTTAACGTAAAAAATGTGAGTGTGTCCGCTGAACAAAAAAGAGAGTAAATTTTGATTACTTATTGTTACTTAAATATTATAATTGATGCTACTTGATTAAAAATAATCAAAACACTTACAATATATGGTATATGGGTCGTAATCCTCATGTTTTCCATGTGTCCTCCAGAATCTATGATCCATGTATGGATGTTATAGAATTACGATCCCTGTTGTCAAAAAATTTAGAGTCACGTATGTTTGTTATAAAAATGAGAATATATCACCAATTTATTATTAACCATCGCATAATTCCAAGTGCTGCAGTGGAAATTGAATTTGATATTAACCATCCCATAATAAAACAAGGTCATACATTTTTAGTTTGTTTAATAATTGGTGCAGACTTACAATTAATATATGATATTTGTTGATAATTCGATCTACTTTTTACTTTGATGACCAAACAACATGGAAGGATGACTATGATGGCCCGGATAATTCAAACTATGAAACTAATGATTCTAATGGTTCGATTTCCTTACACATACGCTTTCTAGTTTAAGTGACAATTTCGACCCATTCATGTTAAGGGTGTTTATAACCGATATATCTAATGTAAACACCGTATGCATTCACGCGAAGAACCGTATTGGATCCGGCATAATCCTGATCCATTCCCGTGTGATCTCGACATTCCAAACCCCCCCGAAACATACCCATCATCACACAACACGACAACTTGGGCTGTTGTGATCTAGATCGGGTCGAGAGCACACAAGAATTCCCCGTTTCAAACCCGCAACAACTTCGCGTAAGGCCATTCAAAAACCCTAAGCAATGAGTCTTTGCTTTAGGTTTAATATTATATAGTTCAAAGCAAAATAGGAGTATAATTCTTACTTGGATTGAAAAGAGGATCATAATCTACAAAACGGATTCTCTTCAACTATGACAAACCCGAAAAACTAGCAAAAGGTTTTCGTATGAATGGAATTCAATCTATTTTTTTTTTTGAGATGTTCGTAGGGTAAGATCAAGCCAAGGAATTCATCTTTTTTTTTTTTTCATAAACCTCCCCTCAAGTTACTCATTGTATTTATAACATGCCCATAATTACCAATATTTATATTTAAGACTATTAATTTAATAATAAAAAATAAATTACAATTTTACCCTTCATAAACTAGCAGATTAATGTTAATTTTAACTGATTGGGTGCAGGTTGCAGACATTTTTGAAACACAGGGTTGCAAGTTGCTAAAATAAAAAAGAAGCGTTGCAACCTCCAGTAAGAAATAAACCACAGGGTTGCAAATTGCATTTAATTCATATTTTTATTATGTTTTTGTATATGAAATTTAATCTAATTGTCATTTTTTTAACATGACTCGACCCAAACTATCCTAAACAAAGTAGAAAAAAATATTATATAGTGATACTCAAACATGCCGAAAAATTTTCTGCCCCTAATGAAAAATTTCATGAAAAGAAAGACCTGAAAACAATGAAAAAATTTTCTAGGTCCGTCACATACAAAAGGAATTTTGAAAATGAAAAGATAAACCTGAAAACAACCCCATGTGGTGAGTGCTGATCTTAGTTTAGTTAGTTCATTAATCTGTTGATCATCTTGTTTGGAAGACGAAACGAAACCGTCGATATCGATGATCGGCACCGAACCAAGAGGTGGAGAGGTTTCTATAGGACTAAATTTGGTGTAAGTGGTGTAGTTGTTGATGATGTATTTAGAAGTTGGTTCATCACCATCCATGGCCATCTGTTGTGCGGTTTTCATCGGAAGAGAGTCTTGGCAGGTACTCATGGCTAAACTTTATCAATGAGAGCTAGTATAGTTTGTGACCACTACGGTTACAAACCCCTGCATACTAATTTTTTTTGAACGGCGAAGGTCTCAATCATGTTAACCCATTGTTTCCATGTCATGTCACCAAAGTCTAGTTATCTGGACCTTCCATGAGCCACCACAACCACCCCAGAAGGAAACCCCATTGGGAAAACCCCCTGACCCTCTCAGACCTTTTTTTGCTGTGGAAGGGATTTGAACCCAAGACCTCTCATTTGGAAGAATCCTGGGGTACTATTGAGCTAATGTCTCATTGGTCCCTACATACTATTAAAGAAGTAATTTAGGGAATGCATGTGTTTCTTTGCCTTTTTTTTTTTTTCTTAGCATTTTTTTTACTATTAAATAATGATATATATTTTTTACTATTGAATAATGATATTTAAAAAATTATTTATTATCTATATATTTGATATAAACTTTATTAATGTTAATTATTATATCATTTATTAAATAAATTTAATATAAAAACTTTGAATTCATGATCAATTTAGTACTTAACACATTAACATAGATCAATTTTGTGCTTAACACATTAAGATCGATTACGATTTTTTGTTACGGTTAGTATGTAGATTATTTTTTTATTTTGAAAATAAATCTTCAATTCTATACTACATATGAATTGTTAAATCATAAGAAATCTTTTTGTATGTTTTTTCATGTCTGTAGTATGCACATGCAGTTAATTTAATTTAAAAAAAAAACGGATTTTTAAGAACTAGCTAGTTTAATTTCTTTCTCAAAATAAACCTCTAATTATAGTTTTTTAGTTATCTCGTGTAATATACGAGTGTAGAACCTACTTTCTCTAATTAATAGTTAACTTCTGCATCCATGTATATTACAATTCTAATTCATCAACATTTATATTTTTAAGTTTCATTTATTTTTATTTTTATTGTTTTATTAAATACTGTAAACTTAAAATACCTTTTAATATATAATTTCTAAATATTTTTGCTAACGTTTTAACTTTTTTTATTAACACATGTAAATATGTAATACACAAGTTTCTAAACTAGTGATCAAATTAAATAAACAAAAGTCTTTTTTCAAAAACCAAAACATCTACTTTTTTTTATTGGATTTATCTTTCTTTACTAGATTTATGTTTTTTGTATTATATTTTGTTTTGGGTTGTATTTAAAATATACTTAGAAAAATTTAAATCAAATACACAAAATAGAGTATTTAGGCAAAAAATATGTTTTGATGGATTGACCATATCTATATTTGTAAATATTAGATTATAAGCTCTTGTATTACACAAAATGACTTATTAAATAATATACATATATACTTCTTATTATCGAAATATAAAAACTTTGTGCTCAAGAAGTGTAAATAAGAAGATAAGAATCAAAAAATATTATAGAAATAAAAAATATGTTAATAAAATTTTATATAACTTAAAAATAAAAAAAAAAACATATTAAGAAGTAAAAAATGAGGGAGAATGATCACATGTGTCTTATAATATTTTAAGTTATTATAGTTAAGGAAAAAGAAATATATACACAAATATATGTGTGTATATATAGGGATTGCATTATATGAAAACCTGATATTGAAAAGAAAACCGTTAAATCTTATATAGGCCGTTTTATTTGAAATCTTAAAAATAAATATGTGGTAAATATTAAACCATATATTTTTATTCAAATCCCAAATTTTTTATTTAATTTAATGTGAACAACATATTTTTTTTCAAGATTTTAAATGAATAGAGTTTATTTTCACGTGATAAAATCCATATATGTGTGTATGGGTTTATGATTCCAAAATGATATGTTTATTTTTTATTCTATTATATTGAGTTATCTGGAACACTTTTCGTTTGACCAAGATAAATAGTAAAACATTAAAATTATAAAACTAATGATTGTTCTAAATCTATTTTTGGAAAAAAAATATTTTGAAAATTTTCAAAAACGCTTTTCATGTGAATGGTCAAAAAAGATTGCAAGAACATGTTAAATTCTTTTCAATTAAGTTGGTCTTGCATTGATTATATGAAAACTTTAAATTATTTTCCTAATTAAGTGAGTTCTTCTAGAAACTATTTATTTCAATTACTAGAGTTTAATAAACAAAACATAATCAATGTGTGTTGTTACAAATGATGATACATTAAGAAAATGTCTAAAGTGCATGTATTTTGAATAATCATATACGAAAAAGTGTTTTGTTAAAGTAAAATTTTAAAAAAGGTTTAGTAAACAAGTCATGTGAACTCTATCATAATGCATAAAAATATCAAAATTTATGAAAAAATAAGTTTTTATATTTCTTTTTGTTTGAATAAATATTTTTAAAAGTTCAAAAACCCGCGCATAACAAACTTTATCCACAAATTAAAAAAAAAAAAACAATTAATTACACTACTATAAAACTTAGGAACAATAACAGTCATAAATTTTGTGCAATAGTAGTATATGGTATCTAGTAAAAAGGCCAATTCTGGAGGTTTGTTTTTGTTTTTGGATTTTTGTTTTGTTTTTTGTTTTTTTTTTTTGTATTCGCTATGTAGCAAGGTGACATTTTCACTTTTAGATGTGGTAGAAATTGTGCTACACTACAATTAAATACATATAGTATCAATTTAGATTATTAGTATGTAGTACATCAAGGATTGTTTAAAAGAATGTACTACATTATATATTGACTAATAAATAGCATATATACCCTAGTATATCTAAGGGACATTGCGAATTAAAATGTGTTTAAGTGTCTACAAAATTTTTATTTTTTTGTTGTTTTTGGAAGAAAAAACAGAGTTCTTTTTTAATGGTTGTTTTGTTTAATATTTACCCAAACTCATTTGATTTTCATTTTAGGTTTTAGTTGTTTTTCGGCCACCTGGTTAATTAAGCTTTAATATATATATATATATATATATATATATATATATATATATATATATATATAGGGGAAGGTTCCGTTGTTAACCCACTGTAATTGTGGTAACCCAAATAACTCTGCAAAAAATGTCCGAATCTTTGATTTTTTTTCATGGTCTTTATTATACATATTTAGCAGGTTTTTTTTTGTGTTTTGGCTAATTCGCAAGACAAATCGAATTTGCGTCGGTGTAAATTTGATTTGCATTTCGCAACATTTAGAAAAGTGCAAAAACTTTACACCGATGCAAATTCGATTTGCATTACGAATTAGCCAAAACACAAAAAGAAACCCTTCCTAAATATGTATAATAAAGACCATTAAAAAAAATCAAAGATTCGAGCATTTTTTGCAGAGTTATTTTGGGTTACCACAATTAAGCAGGGTTCTTATTTGAACCAAATCATATATATATTACTTCATTTTGTGTTACATTACTGTAATTTATCGTTGTTAGAAAAAAATTCAAAATAATGTGTTATATTTATACTCGTTATATCGATGTTAATAACGGACAATGAGAAAAAAATTAAAAAAACCAGTCAACATTATAACGGGAATTAAAGAGAAAATTACATCACTGTAAATAATATGTTATGTCACCGTTAATTATGTCATTGTAAATTACTTTATTTTATGTTACATTACTTCATTTTGTGTTACATTACTGTAATTTACCATTGTTAGAAAAAATTTCTAATTAATTTGCTATCGTTAAGCTCGTTATAATGATGTAAATACATGACATCAAAAAAATAAAAAAAAAACTAGTCGAGACTATAACGAAATTAAAGAGAAAAATGAGACGAGTATAATGGTGCAATTTTTTTTAAAAAATAATATAGTATAAAACAAGTTATGAATGTTTAAAAAAAAGGGGGTAAACTTTACATAAATGACAAATGTCTTAAATGCTTTCATACTAAAAACAAAGAACTTGACACGTGACACGATCCTATACACTTACCTTTTTAAAGTAACCATTGGATGTGGGGTATGTAGTTGTAGCAAAAGATGAGGGTTATAAAAAATTACATCCCCTATATATATATATATATATATGTATATATATATATATATGAAAGTTCAAATAAAAAGATATTTTTGCTTAATAATAGTAAGAATTAATAGAATTTTGGCATATGACATAATAATTTAGATATAACATCTTTGTACTAAATTAGTATTTTTTGTACTAAATTATTTGTTGTACTTAATTTTTGTGTTTTTTGTACTGTATTCTTGTTTTTGTACTATATTTTTTTGTACTTCATTTTTATTTTTCTGTACTAGATCATTTGATTTTTATACTAGATTTTTTTGTATTACATTTTGTTTTTTACTGGATTTTTGCTTTTATTGTTTTAACATGCCACATGTCAAACTCTGATTGGTTATTACTCTTATTAGGCAAAAATCACTTTTTAATGCATCCAACCTATATATATAGTTACATTCATCAACTTAATTTAAAATAATGCTAGGGCATGTAATGTCACTATAAGTTGATAAATCATCCGTTGAATACGAAAGAAAAGTTTTGAATAATCAAATTTCACACATTATGCATATCATATCATATATATTAAATATCAGTTTTAATAACACGTACGTACATAAGTTACACAACTTATCAACTATATATGAAATCAAATTCAGCAAATAACTGGTCTCTTTGCTAAGAGAGAATATGTATTTTTTGCTAAGATAGAACACACACACATATAAATATAAGATTTGCATATTCAAATAAGAACTAATAAATTATTAAGAAAAAAAAATCATTTATAATCAATCATATGTTTAAAGAGTATAAAAATAGTTACCTTTCTTTTACTTCAAATTAAAAAAAAAAAAAAAAAAACTTGTTCTTATAAATAATTTTTTTGAATAATCTTATTAACTAATATTACAAGTTCTTAATTGAAAATCCTTCTTGTTATTATTTAACATAAATTAGTTATATATTATTTAACTCCCAATATATGATAAAATTATGCCATGCTTGCACACACACATCATTCCTAGCAAAGCAAGATCATGCTTCTTGGTCCTCTGGTGGTGGCGACCGGTTAAGGTCAGGGACCTTAGCCTGTTTTGATACGTCTTGTTCCTCCATGACAATGGCCGAAGCAAGTGATCGCGCTATTCCTAAACCCGCAGCCTCCCTTTCTTGAGCGGTATGCCAACGAATATGACCGTTTAGAGCCTTCTCGTGATAAAGATTCCGCTTGCAAATCGGACAAACCGCAGATTTGTCCTTCAGTTTCACGGGCGTGGTTGGTCTTTTTGGCGGTGGTGGTGGAGGAGAAGGGTTCGAACCGCCCGTGCTACCGCTGATACTATTGTTCATCATCGTGAGTGTGTTCAAGCCGGTTTGGATTAAGGTTTGAATTTGAGAGTAAGAAGAAAAATGATGGGATGCATGAAGATGTATACTTGGCTGTTATTGGCAGTTATTAAAGAAAATGCATGACCGTTGAATTATTGATGAAATTCAAACTTTGTCATGAAAAGGCGCCAAAATAATGTTTTTTAGGATAATATAAATTGTTATGATTCAATGGGTTATATATATTGATTTATATGAAACCTTTAAATTATTTTCCAGATTCAGTTTTGATGTATATTAGGATTCAAGAACATGCAAGTTAATGTATATTGTAATAAATGATTATAAATTTAGTAAATGTCTATGGTACTTTTTTTTAACAATCATATTAAAATTAGTTACATTGAAACATGAATCTTGATATTTAGTAAACTATACATGTGAACACTATCGGAATAAATAAAATGATATCAAAACTTAAATAATTATATTAATCTAATAAATTTATTTCTTTTTTTAATGTTTGGAAAAGTTTTAAAATCCCTTTTCATGTTAGTGACTAAAATAAGATTGATTAATTAAATGATTTTATTGATAGAAAGTTAGGTTTAGATAATAAAGTTATTGAAGTTAATTTGTTATTTCCCTTGAAGTGTAGTGTTTGATACTTTGATGCAAAGTTAAAAAAATTCAAAATTTTCATAAAAGTTGGTGTTATACTAGAAAACTTTAAAAATACCAGTCAAGTACTTAAGCTTTGATGGTTAATTGATATAACTTACAAACAAAAAAGTTTAAAGGGTTAAATCTTATATAAAGCAAGTTATAATTCATTTATATATACTAGAAAAACTAAGAATTTTTGTTAAAAGAAAAGGTTTCAATCATTTTCTAATTTAGTTCCTTTAAAAAAATATTTTATCTATTTAATTATTAGTATTAGAATATAACTAATACGACAAAAAGAATGTAATAAATTAAAAATTCTGAAAGTGTTTTTTAACAGTCGTGTCAGTTATAAATGTTTCTTTTATCCGTAAACATACTTATAGTAATTAAACTTATAAAGTACATCAAATGCATCGTTGTTAAGAATTAAACTTATAATCTCTTATCTAAGAGGCATAAGTCTTTATCATGTATGATAGTACTCACATACTAAAATTGTTAATTCAAAACTTTAAACCACTAGCTTTTGTAAATTATTCATGTGAAATCATTGAGAATCCATAATAAACATTAATTAGAATTTAGGGAAAAAAATTGTTTTAGCAAAGTTTGATTTTGAAAGCACCATCATCTAAACTTTTAAATTTATGTTTGCATCATCTCTTCTCTACGTGTTTCTCTTGTTTAATCTCTTAAACACCAATTATATCTCTCTCTTAGTCTCTAACATTTAAGTATTTAACGTTATATTTCTCTCCAATTAGTGTACATTTACCAAGTTTGGTATGTAATGATTATATGAAAATTTTAAACTATTTTCCTAACTTGGATCATTGATAAACTATTTATTTTACTTACTAGAATACCGAAAGCATAATTAATGCATATCGTGATACATTATGATACATCTAGTAAATGTCTAAAGTGCTTTTCTTTTGAATTGTTATATTCAATTCATTGTTAAATCAAAACTCTTGTTTGAAAATAAATTTTTGTACAAAAATATTTCTTTTTAAAAAAAATGTTTTGAAAAATTTTAACAATTCTTTTTATGTCAAATTTTCTTCATTTAAGTTATTGACATATGGATTATATTAAAACAATTAATAAAATATTTTACTAATTTGGTTCTTTAATTTTTTTAATAAATTACACACTATCAAAATTTAATTAATATCAAATTATACATTTACCATGATGTTGAAGCCTCACCAGTTAAAAAACAAATCTTATCGAACATGAAAGTATCATTAGGAGAAAAACCCTTGTTGCTATCAAAAAAAATATAAAATATTGCAATAAACTAGATGGAGTATTAACATATGTTGCTACGAGTGACTCGAACCTTTAACACGGTTTCACACGCTTGATTCACGTCAAATCGATCAAGGCAAAACAATTTTAAGAAAAAAAAACTTAAACAAAGATAGCAAGTCATATACAATGATAAAAAATACCATTAGTAGCATGTTACAATAGTGGCGAAATGATTTGCACAACTAAAATGCAAATAAAAAACGTTGAAATGATTATCACTCCTTTGAAAAACCCTAAAACATACCTCATCTTAAAAATAAGCATCACTTTGTTGTAAATGTATAGATCACTTTCGTTGTAAATTCATGTGTCAAAGACGTACTTTGTTGAAAGAGCATCTATCAAAAAACATGATTGCAAATGTAGACGCAACAATAAATGCAAAATTATACCCCGTTGTAAAAATAAGTGTTGAAAAATCCGAACTCAAACATATGTGCAACCACAAACTTAAATTTAAATAATTATAAGAGTTTAATAACAAATATTATGTAACAAAAGCGTTGAATAAAGAAAAATTTTTAATATTAATATATTATATATTAAAATAAATAAAATATAATAGGAAGTAAGATAATTATGTACACATATAATTAGATTCGAATCCGTGTAAAATTGAGTTGAATAAATAAAAGGTTATATATTTAATAATAAAAAAAGTTATGTCTTTAAAAAGCATGTGTGGTTGTTGGATGAATATACTAATATATTAAACAAGTTGAATAAAATAGATCTTTAAATATATACATTTTGATGTGATATATACAAACTATGCTAAGTTAATTTGTAAAATGATTTTTATTTAACTGTGTATTAACTTTTTATGTAATTGAAAATTTTTAATTTAATTAAAGTTTAGTCTTTTTAATAATTTTTGGCACATTTAAATTATCTTAAATTGCTATTTACATTAATACAAATAGAAAAGTAGGAACAAAAACTTGGATTTTTTTTAATATCAACTTGTTTTTTATGATTTTATATATTGTATTTTTATCATACATAATTAGATTTGAATCCTTGTAAATTGAGTTGAATAAATAAAAGGTTATTTTTCTTAATAATAAAAAAAGGTTATATCTTTAAAAAACATGTGTGCTAATTGGATGAATATACTAATATATTCTACAAGTTGAATAAAATATATCTTTAAATAAATACATTTTGATGCGGTATATACAAACTATGCTAAGTTAATTTGTAAAATGGTTTTTATTTAACCGTGTATTAACTTTTTTATGTAATTGAAAATTTTTAATTTAATTAAAGTTTAGTCTTTTAGATATTTTTTTGGCACATTTAAATTCTCTTAAATTGCTATTTACATTAATACAAATAGAAAAGTAAGAACTAAAACTTGGATTTTTTTTTTAATATCAACTTGTTTTTTATAATTTTATATATTGTATTTTTACCATTCAATTCATTTAATCACATTATATATTTGAATTGTTTTTTGAAATCACTCATAAAAAACAGAAGTAGTAATATTATTATTTCTTTATTTCTTTTTTTTAGTATTTATTGAACATAATTTGAAATTTGTGGTATTTAAAGACTTAAATAGAAGTTTATAGATAAAAAAAAAGTTTATTTTGATGATTTATATGCATTAGATTAATTATGAAGCGATTCAATCATCTGCCATGTACCTATATAAAACGGTAGATAAATCAACAATAAGGTATATCATTTTTTTTGTAATACATAACTAAAGAATAAACATCAATAATTAAACAGAAGATATAGACATAAAAATAAAAATAAAAATTGATGGGTGATTGAACATTAGGTATGTATATTATGTAGACTACAATATCACTTAATCTTAAAATTATTTTCAATTATCACTTTAAACATAAAATTATTTTCAATAAATTTTATGTTGTTTTGATTATTTGAAAACTTAAAACTATTTTTTTCATAACTCAGCTATCTTATAAACTATTAAATCTTATTTAATATTCTTACTCTTAATTAAATTACTTCTAATTATTATCTTATTTACCTGTATTTTAATCAAAAGTTCATTTATAAGAGACAATGACTCTATTAAATAGACTAGTTTCATGTTAGCTTCTTAGTTTAACTCTTCTGTTTACTTTATTTATCAGGATGAAGATTAACGTCCATTATAATAAATGATGATATAGAAAATGTTAAAGTACTTTTCTAAATCGTATCAGCATTTTTTTGTTAAGTTAAAATTTCAGAGTGTTTTTATGAAAAAAAAGGGCATAGATTAAAATATTAAAGAAATATATTTGCCATAAATTATTTTGTTTGTTTATAATACTATGTGTTATAGTTAGTAGATGTGATTCTAAAAGTAGTGTCGTATAAATTACCATGTACGAAGTGGCCAAGTGGGTATGGTCACTGAATTTTTTTAGTAAATTACGGTTTTGGCCCATGTGGTTTACGTGTTTTAACTAGTTTGGCTTAAAATAGAATCTTCTATCAATTCAAGCCTTCGTAGTTTAGATAACTATCGGTTTTGGCCCCTCAAACTTAATTATTATAACGGTTTTGACCCAAAGTCTAACTATGGTTGGGGGCCAAAAATGTTAGTTTGTCTAAACCAAAGGGGCTGAATTGATAGAAGATTATATTTTGAGCCAAAATAATTAAAACACACAAACCATAGGGGCAAAAACCGTAATTTACTCTTTTCATAATTTTTAGTTATAAGGTTACATATGTTATAAAGGAAATTATTTTTTAATAAAGATATATATATATCATGTAGTTATGTATATGTAACTCACAAAATTACATATGTAACTCGTATATATGACGTATGAGTTACATATACGTCATAATAGACTAGGCTAGAAGCCATTTGATTAGATAAACTATATTATAAACATATGTATTATACATGTAATTACAAAAAATTGTGGTGTCACATGTATAATCCACATGTTTATAATATAGTTTATCTAATCAAATGGCTTATAGCCTAGTCATATCTCATTAACTTTTCTTATGTGAGGTATTGAGTTTGAGTCTTTCTGAAAACAATTGCTACTGAATGAGTAGAGATTTTTCTAGTGGTGGATTTTCACATAAACTATTGAGATATAGATGATATGACTGATGTACGAGTTTTTCTTAAAGACGTACCAACTAATCGCTCGTTGATGTAAAAAGAAGGTTAAATTCATATATGAAACTTGTATGAATATATATTTTTACAATAAATAACCATATTTGGCCGTAAAAAAGACGTTGATGTATAAATAACGGGAATGATGTAATGGGAGCCAAGTAGCCAACATAAAACACCCCAATAAATAAAAGATTCTACAAAATATATCATAAAACACACCAATAAAATGGGGGCCGCAAATCTACTCTTGCGTGGCGGCATGCGACCCTCTCAAACTAGCGTCTTTCACTTGCTCTTTGTCACAAAATCAAATACTTTCATTTAAACACAGATCACTTCAAATACTCAAACAGATTTCACAATTCACGTTAAAAAAGATGGCGAAATTGGTCATGTTTAGAACAGACACCAGTTTATCTTGTCTTTCACAGCACAAATTCAACCGTCCATCGAACAATCGGTTCTTAAATCCATCATCATCATCTTCAACTTCTTTACTGAATTCTCGTAGTGGGATTTCGAAGGTTTCTTGTAGCATCAAGGAGAAAGAAAACATCGCAGATAACAAGAGGGTTTCTTCGATTGTTACTGGGATAAGGGTTGATGATGAATTTGGGGAAGAAATTGTAAATGGGTTCGAGAAATTAGGGCTTGAAAATCTGAATTGGCCTCCTTGGAAGAACGTACCTCAAAGATATAAACTTATTGGCACTACTTCACTTGCTTTTGTTATCTGTAACATGGACAAGGTAAACTTAATCTTATATGTTCTTTTGATTTCAGTTTTTTGGTGATCATTTGAAATTTTAACTTTAGAAGAAATTATATAGAAATAAGATTAATAGCACTAAATTATCAGCTTACAGCTACCCTTTTGTAATCTTGATTGTTATGTTACTAAAGGCAGATTAATCATTTAAAAATTGCAATTCTTGTAGGTAAACTTGAGTATTGCTATTATTCCAATGTCACACCAATTCGGATGGAGTTCATCAATGGCAGGAATAGTTCAATCATCATTCTTTTGGGGGTATGCGTTGAGTCAGTTGCCCGGTGGATGGCTTTCAAAAATATTTGGTGGGAGGTTAGTTTTAGAAGGAAGTAGTTTACATGATCTATTGTTCTTATTGCACATTAGATTTCTAGTTAAATGTTCAGAAACTATGGTTTTGATGTAAAAAGAAGATGCATAATTTGAAGAATTCTTTATGTTTTTATCATTGATTATCGGTTTATGTCTTGTATGTGACCTCATGCAGAGTAATTCTTCAGTTTGGTGTTCTGGTATGGTCACTCGCCACAGCAATTGTTCCTCTTGTTGCTGGTTTTATGCCTGGACTTGTTATTTCAAGGATTCTTGTATGTTTCCTTTTCTTTTATCCCCTGACATCCGTTTCATGCAAATTTGATTGCTAATTCTATTTTGAAGTTTTTGAGAAAATCACTTGTTTATGCACTATTGGTGTATTCCAATTAATATTTTAGGTCCCAACTTCATCTAGACTTTGAATGATAATTAATTTCCCTAGGTACCGTTTGTTTACAAAGTACCTTGTTAGTAAATTGATAAGGGTGGTAATTTCCTTCTACTTGTGAACAAAATGATAAATATGAATGTTAGCACATGTATTCGAATGAAAGATTGCTAATTTGCTATTTTTCTTTAAGTTTTGTGTTCTCCTGATTCCAAATTGAAATTCCTTCTATCCTGCACTCAGGTTGGAATTGGGGAAGGAGTATCACCTTCAGCTGCCACTGATCTGATTGCCAGGTATGTGATTAAAAGTTTCTAGAGGCATACCTTTTTAATAGGTTGAGTAGACCTATATTTACATAGCTTAGAAACAAAAAAGGATGTAATTGAAGATCCCATTTCTTGGCATGAAAAAACTGGAAACGGGCCTCACAAGAGAGAGAATGGAGGAAAATAATTAGCCATTTTACTTTGTTTTACGTCTACTTTGTAGGTATACACAACAGGTTTATATGAGCTATACATTGAAGTAATGGATAATTTTATGGTGCATTCGAACCTTTTTTGCAGGTTAGTTCCATTGGAAGAACGCTCACGGGCTGTATCATTTGTATTTGGTGGTCTTAGTGTTGGAAGTGTCTTAGGGTATGTTATAATCATTTATATTAAACATAAATGCATGTCGTTCAGCTTTTGTTTTATATCAGATGTATTTATGATAATCAAGTTTTTTTAATCCAACACTATTAATAAACCTCTAGGCTTCTTTTGGCTCCTCCTCTGATTGAATCTTTTGGCTGGGGGTCTGTATTCTACATGTTTGGCATGTTTGGAATTGTGTGGTAAGTGAAAGTAACCAGTAAACTTAGAGTTTTTTGTAATACTGCGTTTCAAAATTGACTAATGTGTAACTTCACATTTAAGGTTTTTAGGGTTTCAGTTTGTTGCAGATGATCAACCTTTGACAAATTCTGCACCTTTATCAAGTAAGAGCATCTGTTTGCTAGTTTTTCTTGTTCTTTATAAACAAACCCTCATTATTTATTCTATTATATATTCTATGATTGTATGCAAAAATTTTTAGATTTAAACATCACCATTAGGTCCATTAATCATAAAATTTCAATGTTCCATTTTATGGAATGGGCCTAAGTTGAAATTATCTAGATGTCCATCATGACGTCATCATTTTATTAACAGAATCAATGGTTTTGATTTAGGTTTGAAAGATTCTTTAGTTTTGTTAAAGGGTATTTTGGTATTTCATATACATAGTTAGTTTAATTAGGTGCCTACTCAAATATTTTGCTTCTGGACTTGCTTGAATTACAGGGTCTGAGTCAAATCCAGGTTCTAAATCATGGGAAACTTCTATGGCGGAGTTTGGTGGCTCCCTTAATGTATGAAGCATAATTATTTTCTATTATTTTTATTTAAGATATCAAGCTTGAAAATATGAATCTTTTTTATAATGTATATTTCATAAATAGGTTCCATGGAAGTCTTTTTTCCAAAGTAAAGCCGTATGGGCGATGATATATGCTCATTTTTGTGGAAGTTGGGGTCATTATTGCTGTTTGTCTTGGCTTCCTACTTATTTCAGGTAATATGGATTAATAATTAGACATTCATTGCTATTATTTGCTTTACAAGTAATATAAAGTTTCCAACTTTTCTGATTTGCAGCGAGGAACTTAACCTTAATTTAACAGGAGCTGCATGGGTATGCTCTAAATCAGATTTTTTTTCATTTTTATATGTTTTACACAATTAAAGTTATCTACAACGATTTTTACCAATCACATAAATCAAAAAATTGCAACTTGAAAACTTTTCCTCGAGGATAATTTTGAACTTTATAGAAGTTTTTTATTATAAACGAATGAAATATCAGTGGAATAAAGTGTGTTTTATCACTTTATGGATTATGAGCACTTTGGTCCTTTTAATGGTTATATATATTCTTCAATCCAGGTTTCTGTTCTTCCTCCACTAGCTTCGGTTGTTGTTACTAGCTTCGCATCACAGTTTGCTGACAACTTAATCTCTAATGGAGTCGAAACAACAGTGGTATTTTTATTTTATTTATTTTTTGAAAGAATAATACTTACACAAGTGCAGGGGTCAGTTTTGACCAATTCACTTTTAGTCTTAAATGCTCAACTAGGGCATGATTTCTCTCTACGGGTCAAATGGGTAAAATCATTACAAAAGGCTAAAAAGGAGGCGGGCCAAATGGATAAACAAGGCTGAAAGTCCCTCGGTATACTTTAATGCATAAAACCCCTTAAATCATTTTATTTGAATTAGTAAATAACTTTTGAAATATTATAATTTCTGTAATCTTGTTGATACACAACTTATTAATTGTATATTTGTATTATTATACACACAAGTGTTTCTTGTCACCCTGACCCAACATTTTTCGACCACACAGACATTTACTGTCTTTAACCCATTATCCAACATTCCAACCGCCTGCCCATAGATTCACATAATATATGAAAAGCTGGATTGTCTGTTAAATCATTCCTCAAATCTCACTTCAATGACTTTTTTTTTGTGCAGGTGCGCAAGATATGCCAAACAATTGCATTTTTGTCCCCTGCAGCTTGTATGATTTTATCATCCGTTGATTTAGGGCTCCCCCCTTGGGAAGTAGTCACTATCCTTACTGGTGGCATAGCACTATCAAGTTTCGCGTTATCAGGTGCTGAATTTTTATAAATCCAGCAGTACTTGAAGCTTTTATGTCCGGAGACTTGATATACATTTTTTTGTTTGTTTGGTTGCAGGACTTTATTGTACTCATCAAGATATTTCACCCGAATATGCAAGCATACTTTTGGTATGTTCAGTTATTTCCATACTATAGTGGAGACAAGAGTTTTTTGTTGGCAATTTTGATCTATTTACTTAAAAATGATTCTATTTGAGTTGTCTTTAAATTTCAAAAGCTTAGCTAAAAATGGAACACGACAAGTGGCTCAAAACTTGCCTAAAATGTATGCAATTGCTTAGAACCCCTTAAATTATATTAATAAACAAACAAACATATCCAGTCAAGTCTGACTAAATAGTATGGTCGGGGGCGGGGGGTAAGACGAAGGCAAACCTTACTCCTATGACTTGATCCCAATGAGATAAAGAGGCTGCTTTTAAATCATTTTAATGAAAGTTCTATAAATTACCAATTTCAATACTTTCTAAACAAAACTCTTGACTTCATATTAAATGACATATTTGACCTGGAGACTTTGAATTGTTTATCCAGGGCATTACCAATACTGTAGGGGCAGTTCCTGGAATTATAGGTGTTGCTCTTACCGGATATCTTCTTGATTCAACACATTCATGGAGTGTAAGTTATATCAAAATTTGCCTGATTTCCATTTAACTATTTGAAATTAATTTTATGAAAATTTTATTATTATCATGTAGATGTCACTCTTTGCGCCATCAATATTCTTCTACCTCACTGGTACGATCGTATGGTTAGCATTCGCGAGTAGTAAGCCTCAAAGTTTCAAGAAGATAGATTAAAAATTTATACTTCATTGACTGCCACTAACTTGGATTCCTTCAACAATTTTGCATAGAAGGTAACCAACTTCCACTAACCAAAATTTTTATATTTATGTTAAACCACAATTATAAAAAAACATCTTATAAACCTAGAATATGTATGATTCTTGTATATTTTTTATTTATAGAGATTTAATTATAATTAATGAATGTTCATAATTCTTATAATTATTTTGGCTTATGGTTATACACCCAAGAGCTCTAGGTTTAACATGTTATTACATGTTAATGTAATGATCATATCCAAATAAACTAGCATAAGCCGCAAAAAAAAGGCATACTTTTGCGGTTCAAAAATTCTAGAGCTTAAATTCTCTCTTCATGTTGTGTTTAGTGTATCCAGTGAAGCTGCGGTGAACAAAGATTTATAAAATGAGCAAAAGCCTAGTACAGATAAAGGCTTAACAATATAACAGATGTAACACAAGTGATACGACGCAAAAGTACATCAAAGAAATAATCTTTATCATAAGATGTACTTGTTGAGCCAGAACATAAACACAATACAGATTGGCACAAACGACACTGCAACAATATTTCTCAAATTATTGCTTTACTGCTATTCAAATTCATAATATTTGTTTATCATTGGAACATGCGATTAAGAACAATTGATATATCAAAGACGTTTAGGAGTTTCATAGGCATGTGAAGCCATGAGTTTTCAACAATTGAACATCATTATAATAAGTAAAGCAGTAACAATTGGTATTATTACTGATAATTTAAAGAAAGCAAATAGTCAACAAACTGGGATTCGTCCACATGCCGCTTGTGTGGTGACATGGGTTTGAAAAGAGGAAAGAGAACATGTTAGAAAAGGATCTTAGAGTGTTGAGGGGTTATAACTTATAAGTTATAATCTATGATGCATTATGATAACTCGTATAGTAATTTGATGGAGAAGCTTTTTAATCCAAATATAAGTATTATTCGTTGACATATAATTTCCATTACATGTTAGTTTAGGTGTTAGATGAATATATTTTTAGTCCAACTATAACTTATAACTGTTATTCATTGACATGTAATTTCCAGATTTCCTTCCTGAAAATTGGTTTATGTTATTGGTATTGGTTTTCTGATTTTGATTCTTGATTTTGGTATATAATTTGTTTGATTCAATCAAATTATGAGGTTCATTTATTTTGAATGGAGTTGAACCAAAATGCTTTTAAACCAAAATGCTTTTATTAATATTAGGTTTAAGAAACATAACTAAACTACCTTTATATGAAACATATACAGGAATACTTTTTTTTTGACTCAATCTTCCACTTTTACTTACCTTTAATCTTCTAGATATATGGCAATGAGAGGAAGCCATAATAACTAATCTTCTAGCAATTATCAAAGCCATCAAACAATCTTATGGAGTGCAACAAATCCGTAGTAAAAGAAGCGACGTATCTAGAAGATTTACTACTCATGAAACAAACAAACAAACATACCCATAATTCCTACTTTTGAGTTTTGACTAGTCATGAAAAGCAACGAAGTTAGGTTGAGATTGATGATATGATGACGAACAATGAATCAATGATATGTTTGCTAACAACATAAACCAACAATGATAATGCACAAACAAAAAACAAACGTAATCAATAAAATCTCACTTCACTTTTGAATATATAAAAATAATAATAATAAAATAAACCATTGTTAGAATATATCTATGAATCAAATATCAAAAATGGAACTGATTCTCAGTTCCATTGTGTATAGTATATGTTATTCCATCTAATTGCTGCAAGCATAAAATGTAAGATGTGGCATATGCACAAACACAATAGAAAAAGGCGAAACACTTATCATCTCTGTAGAATTCACATACAAAGGCTTCAATTTTGGTATCTCTCCATATGAATTTACTTTCAGTTCTTTACCATTTAGCATCATCACTTGACTATGTAAATCCCTGTTCTTTGCTGTTAAATGGTATTCTTCTCGTATATTTAATCCTCTAATCTTTCTATTGCGTGGCTTATTTGCATCATGATGACGACGATGATGATGGTGATGATGAGGTGGAGGAGGCTTGAGTGTATCTAACATCCATGTGCTATTTAGAGACAAATTTACATCAACTGTAGTTTTGTTGTCAAGATTTATCAGTAGTAGTGTTATCCCCTTCTGCAATACATATTAGATACCAAAATATTTAAGAAGTTGAGTAAAAGCTTAACCCCTTCAAGTTAAGGTAATAGTCAGTCAACTTACTGAATCTTTAGCACAATGTGCATACGATCGTATTTTCGAGGTCCCCGTAAAGTTTGTGGAAAGGACTTTTCTACCCATCAATCGATGCCAAAGAAGAGCACTGGTAAGGATAAAAATAACAAAATCCCATCAACTTATAACCTATAACAGTATAACCTATCTTCTTATTATGGTAAGTAATATTGGTTGTCACATAAGTCAAGATTCTTGTTTCCTGACTTTCCTACTATTTATAGAAATGATTTTAAATAATTAAACAAAATACTATCTTTTAATTTTAATAACTCGTTTACAACAGGTTGGATTTATTCAACCATGTAATACATGAGTTTTTAACCTTGTAAACTTATAATGAATGGCAAATTCACAATTCAAAAACCTGTAGTAATCTGGATTCGGTTCAAACGTTGTAGTGTTGAGCAAACCATAGTTTCCTCCAATCAACGTTTGCCTGCAGTATGTTTTTGTGTCATAAACAGATGACATGCCTAGCTGATCCAAGTACCTGCATAACACCAAACTCCCATGACATCTATCCTTCCATAAAAGGTATTTCGGTCTTTCGCACTTGCTTACCAGAAACTAAACACAAACGCATTGGTGACACGATTATGCCCGCTGTTATAAGCACCACCAGCTTCACCAACCCAAGCAGAAGCAGAAGTTATAGAAGTCTTGAGAATATTCTCAAGTTGCTTAAATGTATCAGCCTCCCCATCAAGATACGACGGATCAAGTATTTTTTCAACAAGATATTGATCAACCCCTGTTATAAATTAAAAAAAAAATTGTAACTTTACAAAAAAGATTGTAATTTTACAAACTGGGTATCCTGGAAACCAATTTATTTTGCTTGATTTGTAAAAAGAATACCTGGGCCAAGATTGTATATGTGATGTGTGATTATATCTACTGTCTCGGGTGTTTTCGCTATAAACTCCTTGAACCAGTTGGCATCAAAGAAACCGCCAGGTGCGATTATTCGTGGTTTAGGCTCGATACCCGAATAGATTTCTTCAACTATGTTTTTTAAGGTCATTGTGTCGAAAGCATACTGAGATGCTGCTACTCTTGTTCCAACTCCACTTCCACTTAGCTCATTTCCTGCAAGATTTTTGAGAGATTAGATTTAAACATGACAATTTTGATCCATTTAGTTATGAATAAGTCGATTCAAGTTAGGAGTCGATAAGGAGAAAAAGACAACTTTAATATAAACGGGTCAAAAGTTATCCAAAGTGTAATGTTAACAGGTTATAATGGAATCAACATTTAACTTTCATCATTTTAGCTTTCTAACTCATATCCTTTCTATAGGGTTGATAAAGAATAAAACCTTGTAAAGACAGGATTAGGGGCAATCTGGGATTAAAAAATTGATGTTAAAAAAATCAAATAAAAATAAATAAATAAAGAATAGAATCTCTGATGAATTATATCATCCAAAATGCAACATTTTTGACCCGTTTGCAACCTTTAACTAAAATAATTTTCATTGACTTTTAAAATCTTGAATTAGTATCATGTGATGGATGTTAGCCGATATGAGATTGAACTTACCGAGCTCCCAAGCATAAATGGTGTAATTCTTTTTAACCGTATACTGCATCAAAGATTCAGCATTTGCAGAGTCCCACGGTCCAACTGTTGAATCGTTGGCTCGAATCGTCTTGCCAGCAAGTGCATTTAAACCGAAAATAACCTCAGCACTGAATGCAACCCATGATTGTTTGATTAAAAACCATTTAAATTTTCTTTTTTTATAGAAAAAAAATAAAAATTTGATTGAAATAATAACAAGTTGTTTTGGTTTACCCTGTTTCTTTAAAGAATTTGTTTAACTGATCCCATCTGGAAAGAGGCAGGCAGCCATCAGTAAAACCAAACAACTCTGATGTGTTTTTTGAGAATTGAATGCAGGGTTTGGAATTATTTTCTGTTTGGTAAACAACTCTGTCTTGCAAAGTCCCTCCTAATCTAATCTTTAATGGTGAAAAAGCTGCATAAATTCAATTTCAAAGAAATCAGGTTAGGATGCTACCAAAATAGGAATCTTTTGGCTTTGAAAGTCAAACATGCAGTTGTCAATATTGTATTTTTCATACAGACACACATTTTCAACATCTATTCGATATATGATCAAGGTGATTAGTGATCCATGTGTTCAAATTTTGAAAAGGGAAGTAAATAGTTTGAAATTTATAGTCAAAGTATGATAAATGAGTATTTAGTTTATTGTTCTTACCTTTGATGGCATTCTGAAAAATTATGTTGTTAAGATCCTGCATAGAAGTAAAATCAAACAGAAGGGCTTTAATACATGAAAATTTTACAATATACAAAATCTCAAACACATAAAAAACTAGAAAATATGAAGGATTTACTAAACTAATTTGTCAAATTAATAGGAGATTATGAATATAAAATAGAAACATGAAAAAAGTAATTACTTTTACTGTTTTACATCAAACTAATTATCTTTTCTAAGCAAATCAACCATTGTTCTTGACTTTTTGAGAAAATCCCTTGTAGAATCAATTGCAATGTCATGTATCACACACACTACTCACCTTAAAAAACACACACAAATTCAAAAAAATCAAAGCAAAGAACATACCACATTGAGGAGGGAAGCATGACCCCAGCTACAAGTACCATAATCACACTTCTCAGGGGGCCACCAATCCATTGTAGCACAAATGAAGTCACTATCTATCTTTGCAATTGCATTTTTCCCATCAATGAAAACCCTTCCTTGAAGAACATCAATTCTACTTGCATTTTGTGAATCAACAAGATGGCAGCTAAAAATGATCAAGAAAACCCAAATACAAACTCCCATTTGCAGAATCAAAGAACCCATCTTGAAAAACCTGAGATTTTTGATAATATGAAGGTCAAGAACAATATATATGATATCCTGTATCTATCTGTCAATGGAGAAAGCCATGAAAGATGAAAGAAAGAGGTTAAAAGATGCAGTTTTTGATTCTTTATTTGTCAAGAAAGTAGAAAAAAAGGGGGAAAGATTTGGGCTTTATAACTATTTTAAGTGGGAAATCAGTCAAATCGTGTTTAGATTTTGGATTTTGAGTTTTGAGACAAATTTATTGGGATAAATTGGGTGGGTGGGGTAGGGGTGTGAGCTGTTTGTGCTTTGCTTTGGAAAAGTGGAAAAGGATTGCTGAAAATATGAGGAAGGGATGGCGGTGACTGGTGAGGGTTTTGTTAGAACCTAGAACCCTACAGAAAACCATGCTTGGGAAGTGGGGGTATGGGGGGCCTGATAGTGCCTGAAATGAATATGTTGAACTAATCTTGAAATCCATTAATTTTGTTTAATTGCAAAGGCGTTAACGTCTAACGGTCTCTTGGTGGTGGGATAAAGCTAAAAAACCAAATGATCTTATGTTCGAATCATACAAGAAGGTTTTTTTTAAGTATTAAGTTTCCTTCAGAATTAGTGATTTGATGATGGATATGATCGGATGAGACTGCTGGTGGTACGATAAGACTGCTGGTGGTACGATGATACTCCAGTAATCCGTCAGTGATCCAAAAATTAGCCGATAAAAAAAAATTAATTTTGTTTAATTATCTTGCAAGTGGTGCTAAGATATCAAAGAAAAACCAAGTGGATGAATGTTTTTTTAGACCAAAAGCTATTAATCTTTGGTTGCTAATAGAGGTATTCAAAACTTAATATATTAATCTTAATTTAATAATGTAAATATTACATAATAGATAATAATAATATATATACAATTTTGTTAAAACCCTAAAGCATATGCTATGATATAAATATAACTTAAATATATGAATATAGGTATACATTCATATATAAAGTAGTTCATATATGATAAAAAATTGAGTCGTGTCATACTCAAACTTGAAAAATTTCCTGCAAGTTAACTTCAAACATTACACGTAAATTTGTAATAAATTGAGCTCAAGCTTAATTCAACTTATTTGCACTTAAGTGATGCAAGTTTGTATGAATATTTTATTTATAAACTACACTATTAGATTTATAGATTATTTAGTTTAGAGAAAGAAAAAACTTTGCAATGAGAAAAAAAATTCGGGACATCTTTACAAGAAAAGAACAAAATTCCAAATTAAGACATTACTTGAACATAAATGTGTTCCTTTTATTTCTACATGATGGTTACATGTTATTTTATTAATAAAATAAGACTTTATGTATGTGTATTATGAAAAAGCAGAAAAAGGAACAAGTCTTTATATATATAAATTAAGACTTTAAATAAGACTATATATATATATATATAATAAGACTTTACATTTTTTTTAGCCGGGATATCCCACAAAGCAGCATCTCTATCACATTAAGGTAGATGTAAGATATGTTTTCATCTTTCATCCCTGACCCTATAATATGAGATTACACAAGGTATGTGTTGTTGTAGTATGAAAAAGCAGAAAAGTTAAGTTATATTCCAAAATTGACAATTATTATGTAGGCGTAGTTGGAATTCAAACATCAATATTAGTTGAATACTAAAAAACTATTTATAGTTTTTTTATTTTAAAATTAAAATAAAAACAATTACTTTTATACCCTTAGATCATTAGTTACAAATATTTATTTTTGCTCTTAATAATTTGTTATTTCTTATTTAAATGCATCATGATATTTGAATAAATGACATAATATTCGTATTCGGATGTTAAAAACTAAACACAAGTTATAGGTGTCATTATAATACAATGGTTATCAAAATATCTGTAACATGTAATGATACCAATACCTTTAAGGATATTCTTGTTTAACAAATAAAAATTACCATTAATCGGATTCAGATCTAACTTTGTTGATGTGATTTAAAAAAAAAAAAGTTTTGTGGTGTGGTTGAAATTATCTTTATTTTTTATTATTATTATTATACTGGCTATAGCTTTGATTTTACGTGAAAACTACATATGGAAAAAATATATGATGTGACTTAACATTTGATGGTAGCACATTGCTTTTAGGACCTCAATAACATCTCTTTTTTTTTTTAAACGGTGTTTGATCTCAACGTGTGAACCACTGATTTTCAGGCCACGTCACGAATGTCTAGTTATCATGACCTTCGTTGAGACCCCACCACCACCCCAGGAGGAAACCGCACCTGAAAACCCCTTGACCTCCCAAGGACCCCTATTTCGCCTTGGGAGGGATTTGAACACGTGATCTCCCACAGAAAAGTCAAATGAGTAACCATTAGGCTAGAAGCCCTTGGTTCTCAATAACATCTCTAACCTCTTGAACCGGACTCACAAAAAATATATAAATTACTAAATAAAAAAATTATAAATATTGAAATCCTTGAAATTTGTATTCGAGTAGATTTTATTGACGATATGACTTTTATTTTGCTATTTATTATTCAAATGCTAATTTTAAAAAAAAGTTATTGAATTCTAATCTTTTGGGTCCTAGCTAGTTTTTTTTTTTTCATTTTTTCATTTTTTTTCAAACGTAGGTGCAACTTTTATTTAACAACTTTCTTCAAAGATAATATTATTTGTTAACTTAAAATAAAAGCTATGGTTGAACTCCACCAATAAATTAACAAATTTCATAAAACCTAATCCCCTACTGATTTGGTAATCCGATTTGATGATCTTTTAAGAGTTTTAGTTTTAATATGCACTATCGAATAATAGAAAAAAACAACAACTTTTATTATTAACTCGTAAGTTAATTAAAACAAATTTACATGCAATAATATGGAATAAAATACTCTATTGCATGAATAAAGAACTTAATATCATACTTTGTATTCTAAAGAAGCAGAGTTTATGCATTAAATAATTTCATTATATACCCCACTATTACCCATATTGAAAAAAAAAATTAATAGTAATTAGTAGTTATTCATTTAAGAATATAATAATTATAAATAATTAAATTTACTAAATATATAAAAATATTTTTTTAAAGAACATATATACATAATAAGATTGCACCAGGTAATGACATGTATTCCTCATCTGGAAAAAAACTAGAAACTAAGCCTAAAAAACACAATTGAGTGACATGTTTGCGTCAATTACTTAATTAATTAGTATAGATTTAGGTACCATATTTAAATAAGAACAACTAGCATAAGTATAATAAAAAAAAGGAGTGAGCATTGTGAGTTAAATCCAGCAAATAGAGTAATAAGAATGCACAAAATTTAACTAATTATAACCAAAAATGTTTCAATACAAATTCAGTTTTACTAAAATCTAAAATATATAATTTACTGGTAGGGGAGGATTTAATTTAATTATGAAAAATTACGATTAAACACATTGAGCAAATTGTGAAGTGAAAACAGGCATTAAAATCAAAACACAGTTCAACAAGGTAATCTATTGATATAATTCGATTAATTATTATTATAAATTATATATTACAATGATTTTAATTTTATTTAATAAATGCGTTAACCAAAATAAACGAAAATAAAGCCAAAATCAATGAAAATAGACCTTAATGATATGAACTTGCAAGTCAAAAAGCTTCTTTTCTTAATTTTTTTTCCAGCCGTCGAAGAATATGAAATCATCTCATATCTTTGGCTTTATATAAGAAAATAAAACCCTTTTGTGATTTATCTTTTTAAAAGATTTAAATTACATAAATATATCTAAGATTAAATTAGATTTATCAGCCATATTTTTAGAAGATTTAAATCATACAAATATGTCTGAATTAAATTGTATTTATCATCTATTTTTTTAGAATAAATCATATAAATATGCATGAGAACAAATTGGAATTATAATGTATCTTTTTAAAAGTTTAAATCATAAGTCCATTAACTTCTTTATGAGAGGTATTGGATTCAAATCCGGACCGAAAGCCCAAAACATATTTTCTTAAGCAAGATCATGGGTTTACTCAGTTAGTCAGTTGTGAGGTTCCTTTTGGGGTGGACTCAATTGAAATCTCGTTTTAAGTGTCGTCGTACCAAGCCGTTAAAAGAAAAAAACAAAACTTGACCTCCTTTACATAATAAATAAATTAATTAATTAATCAAAAAAATTAAAAATTCAAACGAGATAATTATAGCTAATGGGTTGGATTTTAATATTAAATATAATGCATGCATAATAATTGTAAATATATTCACTTGCAGGTAACATATCACATGAAACGTTGGTTGAATGCATGTGTATTTCCTTTGCCTATTCAAGGCACTCACCATTTAATATCCTAGTAACACCCCTCTCTTTACTTGCCCTTTTTGTAATGTTATACCTTTTATAACTTTTAAAAGGTTAAACAAACTTTTTAAAAATATAAATATTAATCTTTAAAAGATCGAGCATCGTAATGTACTTATGGGTGACTCAACATCTTTTTGAAGAAAATCAGACCTTTTGATTTATATTCTCTCTTTTCATATCGAAATGACATCTTATAGTTTCACATGAATCTCTAGCTAAATTTGTAATAGTTTAACATATTAAGTATTTTCAATCAATCAAGTAATCATTTTATTGGGTGGGGTTTGTATCTATAACAAAATCATTTGAAGATAAAAGCGATTAATCTTTTCGAAAGGTAAGAGTTTGAGCTCTGCTAATAACACCTATAGTGAAGTTCACTACAAAAATCCAATCCTATTGCAATAACACCTATAGTGATGGCACATGTTATTTCTATAGGTTAGCTTATACTCATGACGTGTCATTATTATTGGTGTCATTAATAAAAGTCTTAATCGATTTACACTTGTTTTGATTGTAGGTTTTTAGTGGTTTCGACGAGGCTATACGTTACATGTTCATCTTCTATACACAAACAAACACACATATACAGGGGCGCATGTCACACCCCGAGCTCTCGCGGCCCGGGCGTTGCGACCCGAATTGGTTTCATGGATAATACAGTCTCGGTCAGAGTTTTTTTTTTTTTATTTAATATGTTTCAGCGGAAGCATTGTTTCCTGAATTCATAATTTTATAATTAATTCACATGGATGTGAAAACCATATTTTTCATGATTTATAAATAGTTCATACGCATAGGTATGAAAAACCACATTTTCATCGTCTGTAAACAACTTTTCAGGGTTTTATAAAATTTCATATGCATAGATATGAACACAACATTTTATTTCATTGCAAACCGAGTTTTTACAAACATATTTTACATATCTCGATTTACATGGGACTTGAAGGTGTAACTCCAATCGTTCCTCGGTTTTGCCACAAGATTTTTATTTAAGGCGTCATAGGCCCTAAACCTCTAATCTTGCTTCTGATTTGTCATACATTATTACCTGAAAAGTTTTTGAAAATAAAACGTCAACATAATGTTGGTGAATACAAATAAAAGACTCGATATGTAAACATAGCATGTTCGGTCCTTTAACCATAATTATTATTGGCAATACTACACATTTAGCAGGTTATTTCACTGATCAATACAACCACTGCATACCCTGGCTTGTACTGTCACTGGTTAGGAACAACAGCGGAGTGCGTCTTATAATTGTTCCCTCCAGCCCACAGCCCGTCACTGGTTAGGTTGCCTGCGGAGTGCGTCTTACGTATAACCTTCCAGCCCACGCTACCAGCCACATATGGGAATTTCACCCATAGCGGATACAATTTGCAAATCGTACGTATACTAATGGCCTAAATGCTGGTCTAATAGTATCCCTTTATGCGTCAAAGTTTAAACATACATGCTCATAAAAATTCATTTATAATTTAGAAACAAGTTAGATGTATTCACCTGAATTTTGGTTGGCAGGGTGACAGCTTTAAACTTGTTATTGTAAATTGGGCAGCGTTTCTGCTTAATATATGCTTATAACTGTTCTGCAAAGAATATTTACTTATTTATTTATTTGTTTGTTTATTTATTTATTTATTATTATTATTATTATTATTATTATTATTATTATTTTACGATGATAATAATGATAATATTATTATTATTATTATTATTTTTATTATTATATTATTATTATTACGATTATTGTTATTTAAGTAAACTAAAATTTTTAATATATACATAGGGTCGGATCTTAACCCTAACCCTATAAGTTAATATTTTAATAAAACTTTAAATTTATGAGTTTAACTAAAAATTAGATAATATACCTAAAAGAACCAACTTCTTAATGTTGATTTTGTATTTTGATCAGCACCTCCTAGCATCCAGATCTTCTTTATTCTTCTCAAATGTGTGTATAGATTATGTATGGTTTTTGATTTCACATAAAACAAATTATACGATTATTTATAGGCCTTCAAAACTTCTTGTCCAAGAATTCATAATTGTTTGTTTGATACGTGTTTTATAATGATCAAATTGAATCCTTGTAATACTTTTAATTGTGTGTAAATCATCCACGTCAATTCAGATTGATTTTAATTGTACATATCTTATATATTATTTTACTGTTATTATTAATTTAGCTCTTATCTTGTTTTTCTAGTATAACTTTTAAAATATCATGTTTTATAAAATTCTAAAAATACTGCTGGGACCTGCTCATTTTATCTACATTTCGACCAAAGTTTCGTTAAAAACGGAGAAAGTTTAATTATAATATATTTTATTAATTTTGAGCGGTCTCCTATGATATTATCTATCCGAATAAGTATGTCAAAAATTTTTAATAATCAGTTTACTCGTTACTTACTAGTATGTAAGTGTCACATATGTGTATATAATAACTAGATATTTAAAATTATAATATTTAACAATATATTTTATAAAATAAATAGCATGTGTTACAGCGCATCTTAGTGGGGGGGGGGTGGGGGGGGACCACCTTCCCTGTTTTTTCGTGTAGTAGTGCATATTTTTCGATACGTAGTGTAAAATTTTTTAAAAACCTTTATTTCGCCCCCCCTGAAAAACAAAATTTATTTCGCCCCTCTGAAGTTTCGGTCAAGCTCCGCCACTGCACACACACACATACGTACGTACGTACGTATTTATTATATAATACAATCTTTTATAATTATTAGCCAGAAAGTTAACTTTTAATAACTTTTTCGCATATATGTGTTTCGATTTTCATAACCGAAATGTCGTAATTTCATGTGTTTCTTTATGTACATAACCACATACATGTTAGTAATAAACTTTCTAAACACTCAAATTACATAATGTTACTTTTGACTTTATTATATTTTTCTACTAATAACTTTTTTATTCTTATACCACAATGTACCGACTCATTGTAACACACGAGTAACTTTGTTCATTTTAACATGTTTTGTAGTTAATAACGAAGTAAATTTTTTTGATGCACGCTTTTAAACACATGTCGTGCAAAGAAAGCTTCCTAAAGTTGATTTTACAAATTGTTCTATTTTTAGAAGTATAACTAAAATATCGTTAAATTTGTCGTATAAATTACTATGTTCAATGCGACCTAAGATTTAGGTTGTTTTTTTCCTCAACAATACCTGTTATATTTAAAATAAAATTAATAACATCTAGATAATCTCGGGTAAGCCAAAGAGCTTGTAGCTCAAACTATTATCTCATGATTCTTATAAGGCTTATGTTGTGTAAGGTCATGATGGGTCACTGCCAAAGCGGTCAGTAGAAATATATTGGATTGTTAGTAGCAGACTGTAATTGTAACACATGAGTTGTTGGGTTTAAAGGATCCATTTAAGTTATAAAAAAATGTGCTGATTAGCCCAAGTTTTCTATATTAAAAAATGTAGAATAACGTTTCTTCATGATGAAAATAAAAAAGGTATAATGTCTTTTTCTTCATTTAAATTAATGATTTAACCTTTAAATGTGTATATACATCCCATAAATAAATATTTGACCATCATATGTTGTTAGCATGGTTGCAAAAGTCGCTAGGCGGTCCTAGGTCGGAACAGGTCCTTGGAGCGAGTAATCGGAGAGTACTCGGCCCTAGGCGGGAGTAATCGGGTAATACGCAGGAAGTACTCGGCCTCGGAACAACTCCTTGGAGCGAGTACTCGGCCTTGGAGACCGACTTTTACAACAGTGGTTGTTAGAATGTATCGATCCGTTAGATTAGGATGTTACAAGCAATGATAGGTATACATCTACTACCTCAACAAATCGTTTAATATTTAAAAATATTCTATCTACTTTATTTTAAAAATATTTTATCTATTTTATTTTCTTAACTCGGTTTGAACGAAGGTATGACATGAAAAATAGAAAATGTCTTCAACCTATTATTAATAAATAATCAAATATTGTGGTAGTTACTTTTTAATATTTATGTAAACATTATATCGGTTGAATAAATAAATTAGTTATTTCTAGACGAAAAAAAGGTAACATAACCTACCAAATATCAAACATCCAAAAGTCAATTTTAGTAAACACAAATATGATGGGAGAGACAAAGTGGTCTCTTGAAGCAAAAGTTTTGTTCTTCCCACCACCCATATATCCCTTTTGTCTTGTTTTCTTTTGATTTAATTTGGTCCCACAAATGTTTTTATATATATTATTGTTATTTTTTCAAAAAAATGTTTAATGATTATTTAAAAGGAATAATAAACCAAAATGCAATCGAAAATCTAATGTACACTAAGACTACAATTACATGTGGAGCTTTACTCTCTAATGTACATATACAAGATTACTTCTTTTTGCTGAGAAGTTGTCCTTAAGCCAGAGAAGTTCTCTTGCGTCATGCGGTAAAAGAATGTGGATATGCTACGCGCCTACGCCAAGTCATAAGAGAATAGATTTGGTGTGTAATGCAACGCATTGGCTCGCCCCCCTGTTTTTTCGTTCAGTGGTGTACATTTCCCGATTCGTAGTGCAAAATTTTTAAAAAAATTTTATTTCGCCCCCCCCGGAAAAAAAAATATATACCCTATGTTCGCCCCCCCGAAGTTTCGCCCCCCTTACGCTTGGCGGAGATGCAACGTGACATGCTTAACGTTGGATTGAATTATTTGCAAAACTACTAGTCATTTTGACACGTTTATTACACAAAAAAGACTACTTCTCTTTTGCTAAGAAGTTATCCTTGAGCAATAGGAGTTGGCAGAGATGCTATCGGTCTGGAACTGATGCTACATCTTGGGGCTGCAGTCCCTTCTTCTTAGCACGGATGTCCCTCTTCAATCCCCTGCTCCTATCATTGAAACAGCTAGGGGCTAGTAAATCCTACCAATATCAGGGAAAGAATAGCTCCCAAAGGGCTTCCTTCTTTATCTAAGCGACTATTAGGCTTGGGTGGCTAGGGCACATGCTATCGAGGTTACACGTCTGGTCCTGCGAAATAAGTAAGACTAAAAAAGTCCAATGGAAATAGAATAGGTGCCAGTATCCATAGGCTTGTAGGTATGAGTTCAGATGTAGGTTGTTCTCTAGCCATAGAGGTTCTCTTGCTCCATGCGGCAAACAAGAGTGTGGATATGCAACGCGCCTACGCCAAGACATAAGAGAATGGATTTGGTGTGTAATGCAACGTGACATGTTTAACGTTGGATTGAATTATTTACAATACTACTAGTCATTTCGACACGTTTATTGACCATCATCATCATCTATAAATCTATAATATTGTCTTTTTAACCCACCTAGATCAGTAGTAGCTTGTGCACACTGTCAACATGATCTTCATCTCGGATTTAAACTCCTAAACATCAATTGTGCCATTGTGGCTTTCATCATGCACAGGAACACATATTACATTGTTAGGCTTCAATGATGGATGAAGGGAAACATCAAAGCTATCATTGTTTATGTAAAGAAAATTAGATAATGCCCAAAATATCTTTTACTTTTTATTATTCTTTTTTTATTAAATATTATTATTATTATTTAAAAGTTAAATAAATCATCATGGTAAAATAAATAATTTGAATCAATAGCGGCCGTATATATCGATTTCAGCTTTATAGATTCAATCATTTCTCTTTAAAATTAAGAATTTGATTTTCATTATCTATAAAGAAAAAAAAATATCACTTTCAAGTTTTAATCCATAAACCATTGAATGTTGAAATGGTTTGTCAAATAATGTAAACTAGTATATAAAAGTCACACGCTAAAGAGAATTGTTAAAATTTAATTATACAAAGGAATTTTATATTATTATTTACTTATGAAAAACACACACATCAAAACGTTAAAAACAAGCATTAAAATACGTTGCAATGACAAATCAAAATCCTGTAAAATATGATATTATAAAGGTTCAGAAGAACAAAAAAAAATCATAAAAAAATATTGAAGCAGGTTTTGATGGCTTATACCTTTGTGCTTATATTTGTAATGAATACTAAATTAACTTATATAACCCAAGTTGACTTCCTAATAATAATAACAACAATACAAAACACAATTTAAAAACAAAAATGTTTTAAATTCAGTTGTTGACACATAACAACAAATCAATAGGTTTGATACTGTTAATGAACCATCACTTTTGATAATATATGCAATTAAGCCTTGTAAAATAGACAATGCGGGTCGGGTTAAGTTAGGTAACATGTTAGAATAGGTTCGGGTCAGGATGAGTTTCAAACAAAATTAGTTTAGGTCGATCTAAATGAGTAAAAAAAAACATTAATTTATTTTAAGTTAAGATGTGTTGTCAGTAAATGAATAGTTTATTTGCATAATCTTTAGTAATTTTATTACTAAATATATTATTGAAAATTCTTATCCGATTAAATCTATTACATTCTCATAGTTTTTTGGTTATCCATTTTGACATGTGTTGTGTTAAAGTGTTACACATCTTAACCCATTATATGTTATGATTCTACATATTTCAACCTAAATACAATAATTGTTCAGTTAAACCAAGTAACCAACTCATTTGTTTTGCTTTAGGTCAAGATCGTCATGTATCTCTGTTGATCTTCCAATTTCCATGGGTTCTTTTGATATTGGTGACAATCGCTGGGCAACCAGGTACTGAATACGGTATAAACTGAATGGTTGATAACTGATGACAGTGTTTTTGCGAGGAGTTGTTCCAAAGCTTTGGTCTACTGATAATACATCGTAATCCTCCTTAATGGTCTTCAATGCCAACCACCAGCATATCATAATTGTGGGAAACCTTATTTGAGAATACTGCTTTTATGTGACGACCATTAAGGAATCCTCATGGAGACCAGAAGTAGAGCTTCCAGAAGACCAAGAATTATGTTTTCACAACTGGAAGAAGGAAAAACCTAAAGAAAAGGAGAACTGTAAGCTCTGTAGGAGTGATATAAGGCAAAACATTCGGGGAAAATGTGAAGTAGAACTAGAAAGGAAAAACAAATAGAGGAAAGCACAAAATAGCATTATTGGGTTTTATTATTTAGTCAAAATAATCATTAACTTTATTGTTTTATAAAATAAAAAAGTTTTGAAATTGTTTTAAATAAAGAAACCCTAAAGCAAAGCAAAGCACAACGACATGTAGTGTTGTTATGTATTGACTTGACATCTCACGTGTTAACATGACACTTCATGTTTGGCATCATAGAAGGATGAATCTAACTTAAAACGAATAATAAATATGGGGTCCTTTTCCTACTGTTACTAAATAGTAACATACCTTAATTTTTTTAACAAAATATCGTGCTTACAATAAGAAAACCGAAGTCCAACAGTAACCGTTGTGCTAATGCCCTAGTGTTCTTCTAAGTGATTAGTGAATGTTTTTTGATTTTGGAAATTGGAAATACGGAAACCGAATTATCCAGCCCGGTAGCCCTCTCCTATTCGGTTTTTAGCAAGCCTAAAGTGTTTGCAAGCCCAAACTACAAATATATGTATAATAAGCCTAGAACCAAAAAAACAGAAGACCCTAAGCTTTAAATTGGGCTGCTTAGCCCATTGAGCCAGCCCTCGTCAAAATTAACACATGACACTCTCATTAGATTGAATTATATACAGAACTTTTTGCAAGTTAGTGACCAGTGTAGTAAGTTTTGTTTTAACATAGACCAATTACATGACCTCCCAAATATATAAGCCTCGTATCTTTCCTTTCTAATAAAGGTGGGCAAAAAAAATTGTTCCATAACTAACTGTCCAAATAGGAACCGGAAGTTATGCACAGTTTCTATTCCTCAGAGAAATCATAACTAGAGTTGTTTCCATCTTTTACCTGATCAAAGCAACAGAAACCGACCAAAAACCGGAACCGTTGATTGACTTTGTTGACAAAAACCGGAACACTTCAGGTTAAAAAAAAAAAGTGGTTGCCCACCTTTAACTTTTCATGACTGTGTTCCTCATCCATCTTAGTTAGCAGCAGCACAATGGACAACCGCCAACATGATCTTCATCTCGGATTTAAACCACTCAATATCAATGGTGTCATTTTGACCTTCTTCAAAGCTTATGAACAAAAGGGCATAAATAAAGCTGACATTGCTGATTTAAACAAATTTAGATATTACCCACAAAAACCCATAATCCATTTGATCAAGAAACTTGTCAATAATGATTTTAAATCAACAAAAAAAATGGAGCCTTAATAATAGATGGAGATAACCATATATGCTACTGCAAGTCTGCAACAAATTTCAAGTGAATTTTAAAGACAACTCAACCTAATTTAACATGACACAAATTCAAGAAACAATACACTAAAAACATAATTAAGAAAAATTAACAATAACCATCACAAACAAGGTTTAAATGTTCAATATCCTACAATTGAAACGACACAAATCCAAACTAGATTGTTAAACTCTTCCTACTACATGCTAGATAATTGAACATCAAAGGAAGATAAGACATCCCCATTTAACAAATTATCTTTATTTTCTCTTCTTAGCTGGTGGTTCTTCTTCTTCATCGTCCTCCTCTTCATCCTCTTCTTCTTCCTCCTCCTCTCCGTCCTCGTCATCATCCTCCTCGTCATCGTCGTCCTCATCATCACTACCTTGATTGCCATTTGCCGCAGGGTCATTGGCTTCTCCATCATCATCGTCGTCGTCGTCATCATCTTCTTCCTTTTCGTCACCTGAGAAATCTTCATCTCCAGCATCATCTTCCGGCTCCCCTGCCTCATCGTCGTCGTCGTCGTCGTCATCCTCATCATCACTGCCGTCTTTGGCTTCGGGTTCAGTTGTGCCTTTCTTGTGAAGCTCAGAAATTGGAAAGCTGATTTTTTTTAAAAAATATACAAAAGTTACCGATTCAAGCCATCATACCAAAAGAAAAAAATGAAATCAAGAAATACCTTTGATCAGTTCCAATCAAATTGTGAAAAGCATGGACATACTGAAGCAGAAACCCTGTCTGCAAGTGCAAACTCAGTAACTGTTAGTAAAATTAATAATAGACACACGCAATGGTGGGAAAAAAAAAGGAAATATATCGAGCAAAAACCAGAAACCACGAAATTATTGAAGAAGATCCATATGTTTCCATGAATTTAAGAGCATTTCTAGTCAATTTATCATCAAATTCATCCTGGGCAACAAATTATTACAAAAACTTGCAGCTTTAGATCAATATGATAACAATCAACTATAAAAAAAATGACAAACGTCAAACTTCAAGAAGAATAAGAGGTTCCTAGGATGATATGAATCTTTCTAAAACCAGACATGCAAAACCTAATTCTTTCAAACACCGTAAATGTTAGAAATGTAAAACTACTTCTTCAAACACCATAAATCCTTGACTTTGCATTGCAAACATATTCAATCTTGTGAAAATATATAAAACATTGATGGTTTTGAGAGTTCATACAAGCAGAACAAGAGTTAGCAACAAAAATGGTTTTAAAAAGTATAAGAATTAAATTTAAGATATGAAGAAACTCTAAAAAAAAACTAAAAAATCAAAATCAACGCTAGGCTTGCAAAATGAGTGATTACAAACAACAAAAATAGTCAAAAAAGTGGTTATTTTAGCATTCACAAAGACAATACTTTATCCAAAAAAAAATCATTCTTGCAAATTTCTGAGATATTTATATTTCACAAAAATAGTAATTTGTTTCCAACAGAAAACCCATTATAATTGCTCAGAAGTAAGAAAACCGGAAACCCAAAACAAGGAAGAGCCGATTTGGTTAAAAACTTAAGCTTTCATGTCACATTATCAAAAATTAACACGCCCCTAAAATAGAAAACCTTAGAAATATGGCAACAAGTTGATAGAACCAAAACCCAACTTCATAATGACAAACAGAGCATGAACTTGAAATACATCAGGTCCAAATTACATAAGATCCAGACACAGTAAATCTCTAACTGACAAAAAAGATCCAGATAAAATAAACCCTAAAACGAAAGAAACAAGGATTGAAATATTAAACCCTAGAAGCAAAAACCCAATTATACAACGATACAAGTAATTAAAAAACAAGTCAATTAAACCAACAATTTGAAAAAATTAAACACAATTTCCATCAAAACCCCAAAATTGGAAACGAAAAACAAAGGATTCACGATTATTTATACCATCATGATGACGCTAGCAAGTGAAATCTGAGCAGCCAAAAGGGTTTCAGCAAAAGACGCCATTTTTCTCTGCAAAATCCCCAAATCGGAACTGTGAAATTTCACTACCTCCATTGCGAAAACCCACAATTTATCTGCACAACCCGACTAAAAAATTAGGATTTTATACTTCGGGTGAGCGAAATTGAAAGAAAAAGTCGCTGAAGAAATGGTAACGACGATAAAAAGAGGGGGAGAGTATATAGAGACAGTGAATCGAAGGATTTAGGGTTCGCAAGGTTTATTCGTTTGGGGGCTAAGGGTTTTGTTTGTTTGAAGCAATGAGCGATCTAGGGTTTTGCTTTGTGATTTTCAAAGTTTGTCAATAAATTTGAGGCAAATTTTTGATAAATTTAAGTTTAGGGGGGTGAAAGGAAAATTTTACGCAACCTTAGCTTCAAGATCAGGTTATGATTTTATTTTTCTAATTTTTTTAGTCCATAGATTCAAATTTCGAAAATCATGTCCCGTTTTCACACAAGTGTTTTTATTTATTATTTTTTTGATAAAAAAATGTTATGTTATTGTGTAGTTGTAGTTTAATATCTCAAATAGTAGTTTGACATCAGTATCGTCTTTTTTAAGGTCAAAGTTTAAGAAATATTATGTGGTTTGATATATGTTTTTATAATAATTATAAAGAGAAGTGAATTTTAATTAATAATTGTGTTTTTCATTATATTGTATCATATTTATTATCATTGTGTTTAACACTTATTATCAATTTGTGTTATTTTGTCGGTCTTTATATGTGTTATATAAATTTGTTGTTATTTTATCATTACACAATGACGTAATTTTATTTATGTTTTCTTAAAGCTCATCAATAAAAAAAATCAGCAATACACAATAATAAAACAGAAGAAAAATAAAAAGTGAAAAGACACAATCTAAAATATAAGAAGTTGAAAAACGTGAATTTTTTTAAATTATTTTTGTTTCGGGTAAAAATTAACAGGTGTAACTTTTAGCAAAACCGAATTATTTTTGTGGGGTATTGTGTTTAACAAATAAATATATTGAATATCATAAATATATGTTCAATATATCCTTAAATATCCCTGAGGATCCCTAGGAATATTTCAGAATATAAAATGAGATATACGGCTTACACACGAGATTTATACGAGGAAAAGCCCTTAATCCTTTAGGATTGCCGGCATAAAAACATCGGGAGGTGACAATCGTCACTCTACCTTGTTCTTATTAATATAACAAAGTAAAAGTACAAAGAAAGAGCACAAATGATCGATTGCTAAGTGTTGTGGATCTTCAAACGTATATAATTTTGTGAATACGATTGCGAGTAGTGAAAAAGTGATCAGGTGTGTGTTGGTTGTTCCTAAATCGATCATCAGCCTCAATTTATAGTCAAAATGATACAATATTAGTCAAAAGTTGTTCCTCATAAACCGGTCCAATCTCCAATCATGTGTCGAACACTTCTCACGAACGTTGGCATGTATTCCCACGTTTCTTCTTCTTGTTCCGGATAAATAGGCATGCTTGTTACATAATCTGTTGACTTAATTCAAATATTAGTAACACATGTGGAATTAAATAATAATAATAATATTTACATTATTATTATGTAGCAATCAAGTCATCAGATCACATAAATTTATATACGCAAATATTCCTAATTATCCTGGAATATTCCGTATTCCGAAATATTCTGAATTATGAGGTAACTTTTTTCAGGTATAACAATTGCCCCCAAATTCTTATTACCGCTACAATTGGTGGTAAGAATTTGAAAATAACCGTTTGTTTTGGCTCTAGATTCAAAATTCAAATTTTAAATGTGATGTGACTATTGTCAGGCGGTTATGAATATAGCGGTTTCCCACATATTCCAGCCGTTTGTGCAGGATATAATGATCAAATATTAGATTTCGACTATGTGCTAATCGTAATTATTCATACACTCTTTAAAATGTTCAAATATTTTCACTACTTCTATTGAAGAGTTTTAGAGTATATTTTAATAGGATTAACATATATTGGATATATTTAAGAATAAATAAGGATATTTTAAGCTATACTTAGCCTAATTTAACTAATGTCTTAATTGCTTGTATGGTTGAAAATAATTTAGATATAGGCTTAAAATTTGTTAATTTAACATGCCCCGTATAAAGATAAATATAGTGCATACTATCAGTCATGAAAATATATCTCTAAATAGAAATAATCAGAAATGAAAAGCATCATAGTAAAGAGTTAAGAAACATGTACCAATTTCCAGAGATAGTAGGTTTAGTTCGAAGTCTTCTTTGTTTCTGTCAAAACATCAAAAAGATTTCATACCTGAATATCCCCAAGTATCTCGTGGTATTCCCAAGTATCCTTAAAATTCAATCCTGCATAAATAGAAAAACAAGAAAACTTGGGACAAGCCCAAGATACTGGCGACAAGGCCGATTAAGCTGGCGACTAAGGCCGGAATACTGGCGACTAAGGCCGGAATACTGGCGACTAAGGCCGGAATACTGGCGACAAGGCCGAGATACTGGCGACAAGGCCACTGGCGACTAAGGCCGGAATACTGGCGACAAGGCCACTGGCGACTAAGGCCGGAACGCTGGCGACTAAGGCCGGTATACTGGCGACTAGGCCGAAATTCGGAGGATCCCTGGTAGTAGTCTTTGAAAATGAAATTGTCAGCCACTCATGCGTGTACTGTTGGAAAATAAGGACTGACGAAGCAAAACCACCTTTCAAATAATCTTTGTAATAAATGTTGCAGGACACCCAGCTTCCGAAGACAAGTCTTCAGAAGAACCTTCGGAAGAGACAAATAAAAGCCAATTGCTTCCGAAGACAAATAAAAGACACTAGCTTCCGAAGACAAGTCTTCAGAAGAACCTTCGGAAGACATAAATAAAAGACAACTGCTTCCGAAGACAAATAAAAGAAAAATGCTTCCGAAGACAATACTTCAGAAGTTGCTTCGGAAGACTCTATCTGAAGACAAACCTCAGAAGACACTATCGGAAGAGAACACTTGCTTCCGAAGAATAAAAGTCATTTACTTCGGAAGACTTCCAAAGACATCTGCCTCGGAAGAAAAACAATATTTCAGAAGACATATGTTTCTTCTGTTGAAAGAATAAATGTAACCTGCTTTTAAATAACTGTCTACATTAGATAGTTTTCTATAAAGAGCTTTCGAAAGAATAATGTATTAGCATCAGTACAAAAGTCTGAACTAAGATCTTTAAAGATCCTATGTTGACTTTACGCTTGTACTATTCTGATGCTACAGTGTCTGCAATAGTGTCATCAGTCTTATCTGTTTGTCTTCTTCTTGTATTTGTCCTGAAACATTAAATGTCGGGGCTATTTATACCCCAACATCTACTGAATAATTTGAACAACACTTTTCTGAATCTTCTTTGTGTTGCCCTACTGTTTTCTCTTCTTTTCTTCTAATTTATGAAAACTAAACACTAAAATAACTAAAGAGCAAAACTCAAGAGGGAGCAAAACATCAAAAGCTTTGTCTAAGCTCTTGATCCTGATTAAGTTAGTCTCTCCTCAGCTCACCGGCTTTCTACAATTGGTATCAGAGCCTTGTTCATTAGTCTTGGTTTAACCATCAAGGCTAAAATTCAAAGCTCGCTTTAATATCTGTGTTTAGTTTTCTATTATCATCTTCTTTTCAAAATCTGCTAAAGATTGATTTTTGAAACTTTAAAGTGTTCAAAAATCATTCAACCAAACTATCTTGAGTACTCACTATTGATTTACTCAAAACGGTTTAAACAAATGGCAGAAAAATTCACCTTAGACCCGCATAACACTGGTTCTGCCACGAAGCCACCAATTCTGGTTAGGCATCAATATAATATTTGGCAGAGACGGATGTTACATTTCCTGTCAAATAATCATACAGGATGTTGGAAGTCTGTCATGTTCGGACCTCATAAACCAATGGTTTTGGACACAGAGACTGGAGATGATGTCCCTAAGGATCCCCGAAACTATACTGAAGAAGACTTTCATAAATTGGAGCTTGATGCCAAGGCACATGCTCAGCTGGCCATGGCCCTTCCGAATGAAATCTATTCGGGTCTTCTTCACCATGAGTCTGCTAAGGACTTATGGGATGCTCTAAAAGAGCAATTCGGTGGTACTGATGATGTTGTAGCCAATACTAGAGAGATATTGGCTCAACAATATGAGACATTCTGCCAACTAAATAATGAGTCACTGACTCAGCAATTTGAAAGGTTCACTTCTCTCTTAAGTGAACTAAAATTAGCTGGTCAAGTGTATCCTCCTGTCTCAGTTCTAAATCGATTTTTAAGATCTCTCCCTGAAAAATAGGAAACTTACTCTATAGTCATGAGATCTTCACCAGATTTTGGTAAACTCTCACTTACCCAACTTCATGGTAAGTTACTCACTTTTGAGCGAGAGATTGACCAGAAAAGAAAACTAATAAAATCTGGAAAATCAACTGAAGAGTATGTTCAAGGAAACACTGCTCTCCTTAGTCATAACTCTGTGATAAATGATCAGGGTTATGATGAACATATTGACATAACTACTGGTATCACCTCTTCATTCTCTTTATGTGATGACCACTCTCTCCCCTCTGACCATCCTTGTTTTATCATGGACGATCTTCATCAAGTTCCAAGTGATGACTTGGAAGAGATGGATATTCTCCATCAACTGGCTCTCTTGAGCATAAGAACTAACAAGTTCTACAAGAGGACAGGAAGAAAATTTCCCGGTATCCATGGAAAAACCAGGATTGGTCTAAATAAGGCTACTGTCCAATGTTATAGATGTCATGGCACTGGACATTTTTCCAAGGAATGCACTAATGCTTCAAACTCTAACCCTTCTTCTTATGTGACCTATCCAAACATACCTTCACACACCTCTTCAACACCACATTCATCCACCTTTTCTTCTTTCAAAAGGTCCAATAATCCTCAAGAATCAGCACACATTGCACAAAACTCTTCTTCTAACAATGTGCAACATGTACAAACTGCAAATGGAAACATGTACCAACTTACTCCTGCCTCACTTCAAGTTGTTACAGCTCCTTCTTCACAAATAAATGCTCCCGGACATGCTGTCAAATCTTCATCATCTGGTCAACAGGCTCTTTTCTCTCAAGAGTACATAGACTGGATCAGCTTGCCTGAAGATGTTGGCCATGCCCTCATCACTTTTGAACCAACAAATTTTGCTCTTATGGCTGTTGGTGAAGATTCTTGCTCTTCTGATCAACCTGAAGCAGATATTTCTGATGCTCAGGTATCCTCTTCCACCTTAGAAAAATTATGTTCCAATGCTTGCATAGAGGCTTTTGCAAAAATAAAGAAAGCCAATATGTTGCTTCAAAAGCAAAATCAGGATTTGGAACAACTTCTGGACAATAAAAATTCTGAAATGGAAAAATTAATAAAAATAAAAGATAATGAACTATGTGTCTTGAAAACTGAGAAAATCAATTTACAAGCATCTTTTGATCTACAAAGAGAAAAATATTATGCTTGTAAAGATGAACTATCTCAAACTCAAGTAAGCTGTGAAAAGTGGGTTGAATCTTGCAAAGGATTCAAGATGCTTTTACAAAAGCAAGTTCACAGCAAGGCAAGATTTGGAATTGGGTATAATCATACTGCTCAACCAGATGATTATACACCCATTGATAATAATAAGGAAGAAACTACTCCTGAACCTGTTTCACCAACCTTTCTTCCTGATGAAATTCCTTCAATAAAAGATACACCTTCGTTGGTGTATCAGCCAAACTATTTCTCTAAGTTTGTATATCCCACTAATACAAATATGACAAGAATAGAAAAATCTCAGTTGAACTCAGTTCAACACAATAACTCTTCAGAACAAAGTGAGATTGCTCCTGATATGAGCCCTACTCCTTGTTCAGAAGAAACAATAAAGTCTGGATTCACTTCTAATATCAAGTCAAATCTTGATAAAGGAAAAGAACCTATGATAAATATCCAGTTTCTTCCTTCTCATCCTCATCCTCCTTATCCCACAATGAAAGCAAACAGACCTTTCATCCCAAATTATTCCTCTCTTTCCCCAGCCTGCTTAAAATGTTTTAAGTACAATCATGCTACTGAAAACTGCAGAACAAAAACACCTTTGGAGAAAGCTAGGATAAAGGCTAATAAGTTGAAAGCTGATCATACTTCTTCATCTAAAGGGAACCTCCCAAATAAGATGAAGAAAGTAAGAACAGCAAGTAACAAATCTGTTGGGACACATCCTCATTCTTCCTCTATCTTACCCTCTTCCTTGAGAACTAACTCCAGACCTTCCATTTTGGGAACACCACCTCCTTACTCTACGGTGAACCCAGTTTCTTGCTCTAATAATGGTGCTAACTCTTCTCCCGTGGATTCTCAAATCAATCTTCTCCAACAAAATCAGCAACAACTGCTGTTAATGATGCAGAAATTGATGAAAGATACACAACAAAATAAACCAAACAAATAAATAAAATAAAATACCCCATGTCTAATCTTTTGTACATAATTCTCATGTGCAGAAATCCTCTTCAAACCAAAATCATCTCTGGTATGTGGATAGTGGAGGATCTAGGCACATGACTGGATGCAGATCCATTCTAAATGACTTCATTCCAAATAATGGTGGATCTGTTTCTTTCGGAAATAATGCAAAAGGTTGGATAGTGGGATCCGGTTCTGTCTCAGGAGGAAATTTGAAATTTAAAGATGTTAGCTTAGTTGAAAACCTCAAGTTTAATCTCCTGAGTGTTTCTCAACTGGCTGACAAAAATTTTAATTCATTTTTCACTAAAGACGGTTGCAAAATTCTTTCTCCAGAAATAAACTCTAAAATAAAGGTCTTGATTGATCAACACACTTTGCTAACGGCTAAAAGACGTGGAAATGTCTATGTTGTAGATATGACTACTGACTCTCAAACATCTTCACCTACATGTTTGATAGCCAAAGCATCATCTTCTGAAACCACTCTCTGGCATAGGAGACTCAGTCACCTTAATCACCAAACTCTTCACAAGCTTTCAACCCTTTCTCTAATAAGAGGATTGCCTTCTAAAGAATTTCATTTTGAAGGTCAATGTGAATCTTGCTTAAAGGGAAAGCAACATAAAACTTCACATAAGTCTATTGAGGAATCCAAAACAACTAACTGTCTTAATCTGCTTCATATGGATCTGTTTGGTCCAGTGAAGGTAGCTAGTTTGGCAAGAAAAAGATATTGTCTAGTTGTTGTAGATGATTACTCAAGATTTTGCTGGACCTTCTTCCTTTTCAGCAAAGATGAGACTTCTGATAAAATAATTGCTCTTGTCACTCATCTTGAAAGACAATTCAGTCTTCTGAAACCACTCTCTGGCATAGGAGACTCAGTCACCTTAATCACCAAACTCTTCACAAGCTTTCAACCCTTTCTCTAGTAAGAGGATTGCCTTCTAAAGAATTTCATTTTGAAGGTCAATGTGAATCTTGCTTAAAGGGAAAGCAACATAAAACTTCACATAAGTCTATTGAGGAATCCAAAACAACTAACTGTCTTAATCTGCTTCATATGGATCTGTTTGGTCCAGTGAAGGTAGCTAGTTTGGCAAGAAAAAGATATTGTCTAGTTGTTGTAGATGATTACTCAAGATTTTGCTGGACCTTCTTCCTTTTCAGCAAAGATGAGACTTCTGATAAAATAATTGCTCTTGTCACTCATCTTGAAAGACAATTCAGTCTTCCTGTTAAAATGATAAGGAGTGACAATGGCACAGAATTCAAAAATCAAGTTCTTGATAAATTTTGTATTTCTAAAGGAATCCTTAGACAATATAGTGCTCCTTGAACTCCTGCTCAAAATGGAGTTGTAGAAAGAAAGAACAGGACACTGATTGAAGCTGCAAGAACCATGCTTGCAGACTCAGGATTACCTTTATCATTCTGGGCTGAGGCAGTAAACACTGCTTGTTATGTATTGAACAGAGTTCACATTGTAAAAAGACATAACAAGACTGCCTATGAAATTCTGTATAAAATAAAGCCTCTCATTTCCTTCTTCAAAGTCTTTGGATGTCCGTGTTTTATCCTAAATACAAAAGACTCTTTGTCCAAATTTGCTGCTAAAGTTGATTCTGGATACTTTGTTGGATATTCTCAGACTTCTAAAGCATATCGAGCTTTCAATCTCAGAACAAAAATAATTGAGGAATCTATTGATGTAAAATTCAATGAATTAGCATCAACCTCATCCTTTCCTTCTGCACCTGATGATCTTTTTGATCTTGAAAGCTTCTCAGTCATCCCTTCCATCCCCTCTTCTTCTCCTTCATCAGAGTCATGTCAAACTTCTGAAGATCTATATTCTATTGAGGACAATTCTGTTTCAAAGTTCTTCACTTCTTTTCCATCTCATCAAATAAATTCTCAAGAAGCATATTCTCAAAACCAAGACGATATATCATCTACTCCTCCATCTCCTGTCTTGGATAATGCATCCATAGATGTTCCTGATCACATTCCAAACTCTCTGACCCCCATCGAAAACTTATCTTATTCCGATGCTGCCTCCTCAAATAGCTGTTTGGACATCATTCCTTTCAACAAAAATCATCCTCTAGAACAAATCTTAGGTGATCTAAGTAAAGGAGTTCAAACAAGAAGCCAGATTTCGAACTTTTGTCTTCATGCAGCCTTTCTATCCCAAATTGAGCCGTCTAAATATCAGGAGGCTCTTAAAGACAATAATTGGGTAGAGGCAATGCAAGATGAACTGTTGCAGTTCAAAAGGCAAAATGTTTGGACTCTATGTCCCTTGCCCGATGGAAAATATCCCATCGGAACCAGATGGGATATTCAGAAATAAAACAGATGACAGAGGCATTATAATAAAAAATAAGGCCAGGTTAGTTGTACAAGGTTACTGTCAAGAGGAAGGTATTGACTATGATGAGACTTTTGCTCCTGTGGCAAGATTGGAAGCCATTAGACTCTTCCTAGCATTTGCCATCTCACATAACATAAAGGTATACCAGATGGACATAAAGAGTGCTTTCCTGTATGGGACAATAAAAGAGGAAGTCTATGTTTGTCAACCACCAGGATTTGATGATGTTCATCATCCTGATTGGGTGTACAAACTAGACAAAGCACTTTATGGCCTAAAACAAGCTCCAAGAGCATGGTATGACACTCTCTCTCAATTCCTTCTCTCTAATAATTTCTCACGGGGAACCATTGATAAGACTTTGTTCATAAAAAGGGTAGATAAGGAACTCTTGTTAGTCCAAATTTATGTTGATGACATCATTTTTGGATCAACAAAACAGTCCATGTGTGAACAATTCTCTAAATTAATGTCTTCTAAGTTTGAAATGAGTGCTTTAAGTGAACTAAAAACATTTTTAGGACTTCAAGTCAAACAAACCCCACACGGGACTTTCATTCATCAATCTAAATACGTAAAAGATCTTCTTAATAAATTTGATATGAATGATTGCAAAATAATTTCTACTCCCATGGCAACAAGTCCTGGCATATGTTCAGATGACAATGGTGAACCTGTAGATCAAACTCTCTACCGGTGCATGATTGGTTCTCTGATGTATCTTACTGCATCAAGGCCAGACATCATGTATGCAACATGTGTCTGTGCAAGATATCAATCTGCTCCCAAACAATCTCATCTTTCATTTGTGAAGAGGATACTCAGATATCTTAAAGGTACTCCTGTACTAGGTATTTGGTATCCTGCTAATCAAATTTGCAAGCTTGTTGGTTTTACAGATAGTGATTATGCTGGCTGCTCGCTCACCAGAAAGTCTACTTCAGGAGGTTGTCAGTTCTTTGCAGGTTGCTTAGTGTCATGGCAAAGCAAGAAGCAAACATCAGTGTCAAATTCAACTGCTGAAGCTGAATACATTGCAGCAGCCCATTGCACTGCCCAAATTCTTTGGTTACAATATCAACTGTTAGATTTTGGAATAACTGAACTAAAAACACCTCTTCTGATAGACAGCGAAGCTGCCAAAAACATAATAAAAAATCCTGTCTATCATTCTAAAACCAAACACATTGAAATAAGGCATCACTTCATTAGAGACTGTTTTGAAAAAGGACTAATAGTTCCAGAACATGTCTCTACAAGTGATCAAATAGCTGACATATTTACCAAGCCCTTAGACTCCTCAACTTTCTCTAAGTTTGTAGCAAAACTGGGCATGATAAATATGAGTTAATAAACATTAAAGGATATTTTTTTAATTATCCAAACAATGGATATTGGATAAACAACTGATAAAGAACTCTTGATTTCTTTCAGTAATTATCTATATACACAGATAGGATCAGTGGCTATATAATCACTGCTTCATATCTATCTGATGTTTAAACTTTCCATTGTTACATTCCTCTCCTTCCGATGTCTTTTCTTCCGAAGATATCCTCTTCTTCTATTTTCTTCTTCTGATAACTTTCATAAGTTTATTTAACTTGTGTCTAAAATAAGATTCTTCCGATTCTGCAATAAAAATCTTGAGCTTTGCATTTGATGTGACAGTTGTCAATCTTTCTGATAGACCCGAGTCTCAATACTGACTCTCACGGCTCAAGAAGATTATTACCGCCATTTTCTTTTAACCAATAATCTTCTCGGATTACTTCCCTTATTTATCATCTTCTTCTCCATAATTCTACTTAAACCCTATTCCTCCTCTGATTTTTCAAGAAACTCTTCTTCCTCTTGAAGACTCTAAGTAATGCTCATGGTTACGGATGATAAATTGTCAGGCATGTCGTCTGGCACGAAGCACTTATGCTTACCTTGTCGCAAGCTTCATGCTTATGATAATGGCGTAACGGCTTCGGACCAGGCTTCATTCCTCACAAAATTCCGTCTGTACTTTTCGGATGTGCATGAACATGTCTTCTTGACCAAATGTGTAAGTCTCAACCTCTCTCTCTCTCTTATTCTAACTCAGTTTTGTAATTTCATACTTAATCATGACCTTTTAGGTTAACCTGAAAAACTTGATTATGTAGAAGTCAGTCCTTTTGATCTTTACAGGCAACTATTTCAAATAACATCTGTTTGATAACCTGGTATATCATCCAAAATGTTCATAAGTTCCGGCTATGCCTTCAGTTTGTCTCTTTGATCTTCATAATATTATGACGGACTTGACTAACTGATGTTCAAAATGATGGATGATACTAAAGAAACACCCATCTTTAGTAAACCCACATCCACCCTTCTTCCACACCTAAATTAGGTACTGGCCATAAAATACTTCTCCAAAACCCTCCAAGCCTAATAAACCCAAAAGAATCTGTTCAGGAAGATGAGATCCCTGAACATGATTGTGTTCCCACTGAACACATGGATACATCTGTTTCATCCTCACAGATATATCAAGCATCTCTTCCCATCCTGCTCCTCATTCATCCTCTTCACAGGATGATGTTGTATTCCTAAGGGAACCCTAACTAACCATTGAAATGTCAGTTGACTTTCAGTTGGTCGTCCTTTCTCCCTGGGACAACTCTGTTTCTAAAAGCCCCCCCACTATCCATCAACACTTCTCTACCCTATAAAAGAGGATGAGATCCGGTCGTCAAGTCCATCTTGACCTCCTGATCATATATCAGGAGCATCCATTTCATATGCAAATCCAATGGCTTTTCATTTGAATGGATTAGGCAATAAGACTCCTGGTATGGCAACAACCAATGAAGTTTTTCTTTAAACTAAGGCTAGGAAATCCCCAGAACCAAGAAAAAGGGGTTTATGACATCTCTGAGATGGACTCAGGTCATAATAAAACTGACTCTCTAGTCAGGGATTCGGATGACATCTACAAAATGATGGACGGATCAGTTCTTCACATTATGGAATTAACGGATATCTTTAGTCCTGTAATCCAAATCCAACCCCATGCAGGCACCTTCATTTGAAGGTTTTCTAATCTTCTCAACCACCTTCACTACTACTACCCTTCCTCCACTGCCTTTCAAGGAGCATTTCTCCCACTTCTCTCTGGCTTTCTTTCTTCCCTGCCTTGTCTCCGGCTGATTAAGCCAAAAAGAGGGAGATATAATCCATAAACTATTCTCAAAAGGTGGTTAACGCTTAAATAAACAAAAGAAGCCTAGCTCTGATAAACAAAGAAGCCTTTGCTTTACTGAGACCCATTTGAACCATTCTCATGATTCTTTCCCCACTGAGTCTGATGTTCTAGAAATTGATTGGGATCTAACATTAAGTGGTTTTGGCTTCATCAGTCCAGAGGGAGATTGTTGGAAAATAAGGACTGACGAAGCAAAACCACCTTTCAAATAATCTTTGTAATAAATGTTGCAGGACACTAGCTTCCGAAGACAAGTCTTCAGAAGAACCTTCGGAAGAGACAAATAAAAGCCAATTGCTTCTGAAGACAAATAAAAGACACTAGCTTCCGAAGACAAGTCTTCAGAAGAACCTTCGGAAGACATAAATAAAAGACAACTGCTTCCGAAGACAAATAAAAGAAAAATGCTTCCGAAGACAATACTTCAGAAGTTGCTTCGGAAGACTCTATCTGAAGACAAACCTCAGAAGACACTATCGGAAGAGAACACTTGCTTCCGAAGAATAAAAGTCATTTACTTCGGAAGACTTCCAAAGACATCTGCCTCGGAAGAAAAACAATATTTCAGAAGACATATGTTTCTTCTGTTGAAAGAATAAATGTAACCTGCTTTTGGATAACTGTCTACATTAGATAGTTTTCTATAAAGAGCTTCCGAAAGAATAATGTATTAGCATCAGTACAAAAGTCTGAACTAAGATCTTTAAAGATCCTATGTTGACTTTACGCTTGTACTATTCTGATGCTACAGTGTCTGCAATAGTGTCATCAGTCTTATCTGTTTGTCTTCTTCTTGTATTTGTCCTGAAACATTAAATGTCGGGGCTATTTATACCCCAACATCTACTGAATAATTTGAACAACACTTTTCTGAATCTTCTTTGTGTTGCCCTACTGTTTTCTCTTCTTTTCTTCTAATTTATGAAAACTAAACACTAAAATAACTAAAGAGCAAAACTCAATAGGGAGCAAAACATCAAAAGCTTTGTCTAAGCTCTTGATCCTGGTTAAGTTAGTCTCTCCTCAGCTCACCGGCTTTCTACATGTACTGGTCCTAAAATCTCCAACTATACCGGGATATTTCGGAGGATCCTTAGTTATAGCCCTTGATAATGAAATTGTCAGCCACTCATGCGTGTACTGGTCCCATCATCTCAGACTATAATAGGATAAACGTGCGCAACTGGCGAGGGCATGAGCCCTAAGTCTTCATGAGAGACAAGAGTCTCTTGAGTTTTGATTTCAGGTCAAAACTTTGCAGCTGGACATAAAGTCAGTGCGGGGTCTTCATCAAGTTCTGATTTCAGGTCAGATCTTGGGTTAAGACATAAAGTCTCATCTCTTCTCCTGCTATACCTACAAAACAATAGGATTTTTGCATTGCTGGGAACCAGGAATCCTGATGCCCCTCGAATGCTTGATTAGTAGCATGGTAATTTGGAATATACAAGAATATATAGGCATATATAAGAATAATTATAAATATTCAGAAATACGAATGCAGAGTATAACTTAATAAGTTTTAAATAAAGTATAACTTAAGATTAATGGCATTCCAAGATCTTGGAAGAGGTTCTCCTTCCATGTTGGTTAACTTGTATGCCCCTTTTCCAGCTTCGGAATCTATCTTATAGGGTCCTTCCCATTTCGGAGCAAGTTTTCCATCAGCTGGGTTGGTAGTATTCTGAAGTGCCTTTCTTAGAACCAAGTCACCAACTTGAAATCTTCGTATCCTAATATTCTTGTTATATGATTTGGCTATCTTTTGTTGATATGTCACCATCCTTATTCTTGCGATATCCCTAAGTTCATCAATGGTATCTAGATCTTCGATTAGTATTTCCTTGTTAGATTCTAGATTTTGTAAGTTTGATCTTGCGGTAGGGATAACCATTTCTGTTGGGAGAACGGCTTCAGAACCATACACTAAGGAGAATGGCGTTTGACCAGTTGCATTCTTTGTAGTTGTTCTATCAGCCCATAGGACAAATGGAAGTTCTTCAGCCCACTTTCCTTTCTTGGATCCCAACTTTTTCTTAAGGTTGTTTATTATAATCTTGTTGCTTGATTCTGCTTGACCATTAGCTTGAGGATGAACAGGTGTAGAGGTGATCATCTTTATGCCCCAGCTCTCACAAAAGTTTGTGGTCCTTTTGCCTATGAATTGAGACCCGTTGTCACAAGTGATTTCTGCGGGTATTCCAAATCTAGTCAGGATATTCCTCTTTATGAATGAGATTACTTCTTTTTCTCTAACTTGTACAAAGGCTTCTGCCTCAATCCATTTTGAGAAATAATCCGTCATAGCAAGCATAAACACCTTTCCTCCAGGTGCTTTGGGTAGCTTTCCTACTATGTCCATTCCCCATTTCATGAATGGCCATGATGAGACTATTGGATGTAGAGGTTCAGCTGGTTGATGAAGTATATTGCTATGTCTTTGACAAGCATCACACTTCTGGGAATAAGACATTGCATCTCTCCTCATGGTTGGCCAAAAGTATCCTGTTCTCATGATCTTTGAGAATAATGCTCTACCCCCAGTGTGGTTTCCACAATCTCCTTCATGAATATCTTTCATTACTTCCAAACTTTCGGGTTTCTCCAAACACCTTAAGTATGGGCCTGATATTGATTTCCTATATAAGATATCTCGTATGATTGTGTATCTAGATACTTTTGCTTTAAAAGCTCTAGGATTTGTTTCTTTATCAGGTATTTTCCCTGTTTGAAGGTAGTTCTTGATAGGGATAGTCCAGGATATTTCATGTGCTTCTGAGTGATGAACTTCGGTATTCTCGGGTTCATTATCCTGATCTATATCCTGCATATCTATCGCTGGTCTTAAAATGTGTAGGATAGGAATATTAATATCCTCAGGGATTCTTAGGGATGATGCTAAGTTTGCCAATGCGTCCGCTTCAGCATTCTCATCCCTTGGTACTTGAGCGATATCGAAGTTGTAAAAATATCCTGAAATGTCCTTAACTATTTCTAAGTATTTTGCCAATTTATCTCCTTTAGTCATGTAAGAACCGTTAAATTGATTGGCTATTAGTAGGGAATCGACAAAAACATGTAAGTTTCTAATGTTCATATCCCTAGCTAATTGAAGTCCTGCTATTAGGGCTTCGTATTCTGCTTCATTGTTAGTTGCTTGAAATTCGCAACTGATCGATTGGGGTATTATGTCCCCCTGTGGCGATTTTAGTATGATGCCTAGTCCTGTTCCTCTTATATTTGAAGATCCATCTGTGAACAAAGTCCATTCACCAGTATCCTCATCTAAGATTTTTACTTCTAGATCCACTTCTGGTTGTAGATCACTACTAAAATCAGCCACAAAGTCTGCTAAAGCTTGTGACTTGATTGCTGTCCTTGGTTCATATATCAAATAATAGGTGCTGAGTTTAACTGACCATTTTGCCATCCTTCCTGACAGCTCAGGTTTTCTCAGTACAGATTTGACAGGATAATTTGTTTTCATGTGTATTCTATGTGTTTCAAAGTAATGTATTAGCTTAGTTGATGCCATAACCAAAGCTAAAATTAGCTTTTCTAAATGAGAATATCTAGTCTCAGCATCTACTAAGCTTTTACTTACATAGTACACAGGGTGCTGTGATCCCTGGTGATCTTTAACTAACACTGCACTTACAGTAGTTCGGGATACTGCTAAGTATAGTGATAGAGGTTCACCATTTTCTGGTCTCATGAGCAACGGTGGTGAGGATAAATACTCCTTAAGATCCTGAAGTGCTTTCTCATGCTTTTCATCCCATTGGAACTTCTTATTCTTTTTAAGGATATCGTAGAATCCTTTAAATTTTTCAGAAGACCTTGAGATGAATCTATTGAGTGCAGCTATTCTTCCCGTTAATCTTTGCACTTCTTTTATGTTCTTTGGGGACTTGAGGTTTAAAATTGCTTGAATTTGTTCAGGGCTAGCCTCTATTCCTCTTTTAGTGACCATATATCCCAAGAACTTTCCTGATTTTACCCCAAAATGACACTTAGATGGGTTAAGTTTCATATTGTAGCGGTCCAGGATATCGAAAGATTCCTGAAGATCCTTTAGGTGATTCTCAGTTATTTTCGATTTGACCACCATATCATCAATATATACTTCCATAGTGTCCCCCAGTTTCTCTTTGAACATCATGTTAACGAGTCTCTGGTATGTGGCTCCAGCATTCTTCAAGCCAAATGACATTGCTGAATAGCAGTATATTCCTGTTGGCGTCATGAAGGCTGTGTCTTCTTGGTCCGAAGGTTCCATTTGAATTTGTTGAAATCCTGCTGATGCGTCCATGAAAGTTAACATTCCATGTCCTGTTGTTGCATCTACCATGGAATCTATATGTGGTAATGGAAATGGGTCTTTAGGGCAAGCCTTGTTGAGGTCTGTGTAATCTACACAAACTCTCCACTTTCCATTCTTCTTTTGAACCACGACTACATTGGCTAGCCACTTTGGAAATTTCACCTCTCTAATCATTTTTGCTTTGAGGAGTTTCTCTACTTCCTCTTGAATGATTAGATTTCTTTCGGGTGCAAACTTCCTTCTCTTTTGGTGGACAGGCTTAATATTCCTATCTATTCCTAATTTATGTGTAATCACATCTGAGGATATTCCTGTCATATCCTCATGTTTCCACGCGAATGTGGAAACTCTTGATTTCAGAAAAGAAATCAGTTTCTTTTCAATATCCTCAGGGATACTTGTTCCTATAAGGACTTTGACCTCAGGATTATCGGGATCTAAAGGTACTTCCTTTACTTCTTTTTTCCTATATTCCTGAGTATCCCCAAGGTCGCACTTTGATTGCTATGCGGGTGAAGGTCTAGTTGTTCCCTTCATCGAGGATGAGTAGCACTCCTTGGCTTCCTGCTGGTCACTATTGATCTTTACTACTCCCCACGGCGTCGGCAGTTTGACACATTGATGGTAGGTCGAAGGGACTGCTTTCATGTCATGTATCCAAGGTCTACCTAGTATAATATTGTAACAGGAAAGGGAATCTATAATACAGAAACGTTGCATAGAATTTACCCCCTCGATGTATACCGGTAGTTTGATTTCTCCAACAGTGGCTTTAGTTTCGCCACTAAATCCGACTAGGATCAGAGATTTGGTCGTTATCTCTGATTCAGAAATGTTCATCCTCTTTAGTGTTTCTAATTGGATGATGTTGACCGAGCTTCCTCCATCTATTAGTATCTTGCGTACATAGTGGTTAGCGACATATAAAGTAATGACTAACCCATCATGGTGAGGATCCAGGATATTCGCGCGGTCTTGTTCTTCGAAAGACACCACTGTTTCAGTGGTGAGTTTTGATGTCTTTGTGGGTCTCTCTCCGTTCTCCATCTTGGCTTCTTTAGCATGTTTTCTAGCTGCGGAATAAGAGGTACCACAAATATCAGAACCACCAGAAATAAAGTTGATTACCTTTGCATCTTTAGGCGGAGATGTTGCTCTTTTTGGGAATCCGTTGGGATCCTGTCTTCTTTCTTTCTTCTTTCCCAGTAGTTCTTTAAGATGACCTTTGCTTAGTAGGTAGCTTATTTCCTTCCTTAATGCAATGCAGTCCTCTGTTATATGGCCGAAGTCCTCGTGATAGGCGCACCACTTGGATTTGTCTCTTGTGGCAAACTTCTTTTCCTTTGGTGGCCACCTGGCTTTTTCACCTAAGTCCTGCATGGCACACATTAATTCAGGGATATCAACAGAAAAACAATATTCTGATATTCTGGGATATTCTTCGTCATCCTCATCTTCTTCCACAGAGTTGATCTTGTGGTTATCAGTCTTGTAGCATGGCTTGGATTTGAACGACTTGCCGGTAGGTGAATCCAACTTTCTCTTTCCTTGATCATTGGGAGATGTAGTGGTGATCCTCTTTTGGATTTCCTTATCATCCTCCAATCTTATAAACCTCAATGCGCGGTTTCGAACTTCGTCCATGTTCCTGCAAGGATTCATAACCAAATCATCATAGAAGGGTGAGTTTCTTTGTAACCCCATTTTAAACGCTTGCACGGCCGTGGTGATATCCAGATTAGGGATATCTAGGGATTCTCTGCCAAACTTGTTTACATAGCTTCTAAGGGATTCGTCGGGTCCTTGGGTTATCCTGTAAAGATCACTGGTCAACCTCTCAAATGTCCTGCTACAAGAGAACTGATTATTAAACAAATTAATTAGGTGAGCAAATGAAGTAATAGAATAGGGAGGAACGTTAAGCAGCCATTTTAGGGCTGCCCCTGTTAATGTTGAACCAAATCCTTTGCATAAGCATGCTTCCTTCAGGTGCGGGGGTATAGGGTTAGTCTCCATTCTTTCCCTATATTGCGCCACATGTTCTTCAGGGTCGGTGGTTCCATCATACAACTTCATTGTTGGAGTTTGGAACCTTTTCGGGATTTCTGCATCACATATTGGTGGAGTGAATCTAGAGATCCTGTGGGTTGTGGCAGGAACCTCAGGAATAGGCTTGACCACTCCGGAAACACTAAAGATCATATCTCTAAGTTTCTGGATTTCCTTAGCCACTTGTGGAGTTAGACCAGATTCCTGCACAGAACCAAAGTTAGTAGTATCAACGGGAGAATAGTTAAAAGTATTGCTGGTGATAGGAGTTAGATGAGAAGTTCCCAGGATATTTGTATTATCCCGAGATATCCTTAACCCTTGGAATCCTGAGGGATCTCCGAGACTAGTCTGCATGGGAATAAAGTCTCCTGAGTGATTCCCAGACATCCCTGATGTCCCGAAATCCAGGATTCTTGGAACCAATGGAGTGGAAATCTCTTTCTGCTTATTCTTTTCAGCCCTCAAAGTTTCCATTTCTCTAAGAAGCCGTTGATTCATTTTCTGTTGATCCATCATTTGTTGCTGAACCTGTTGAAACATACTCAAAATATCATTGTTAGAAACAAGTATAGGAGCAGAAGTGGTCATTCTTGTTGACGGAGCATTTTCGGCCACAAATGTGGTTTTCTTCCCGGAATTATCGGGCTTCTTGGAGAAAACAGGAATCTGCGATGACACATTAGTAGTAGTAGCAGAGACAATAGGTAATGAAGAAGTTGATCTCGGTTGTGAAGCCATTTTTCACTGTATTTTTCGGAAAAACGCCTTTAAACAAGGTTTTAATTATGAAAAACACAAGTTTGCCCCACGGTGGACGCCAAATTGTTTCGGGTAAAAATTAACAGGTGTAACTTTTAGCAAAACCGAATTAGTTTTGTGGAGTATTGTGTTTAACAAATAAATATAATGAATATCACAATTATATGTTCAATATATCCTTAAATATCCCTGAGGATCCCTAGGAATATTTCAGAATATAAAATGAGATATACGGCTTACACACGAGATTTATACGAGGAAAAGCCCTTAATCCCTTAGGATTGCCGGCATAAAAACCTCGGGAGGTGACAATCGTCACTCTACCTTGTTCTTATTAATATAACAAAGTAAAAGTACAAAGAAAGAGCACAAATGATCGATTGCTAAGTGTTGCGGATCTTCAAACGTATATAATTCTGTGAATACGATTGCGAGTAGTGAAAAAGTGATCAGGTGTGTGTTGGTTGTTCCTAAATCGATCATCAGCCTCAATTTATAGTCAAAATGATACAATATTAGTCAAAAGTTGTTCCTCATAAACCGGTCCAATCTCCAATCATGTGTCGAACACTTCTCACGAACGTTGGCATGTATTCCCACGTTTCTTCTTCTTGTTCCGGATAAATAGGCATGCTTGTTACATAATCTGTTGACTTAATTCAAATATTAGTAACACATGTGGAATTAAATAATAATAATAATATTTACATTATTATTATGTAGCAATCAAGTCATCAGATCACATAAATTTATATACGCAAATATTCCTAATTATCCTGGAATATTTCGTATTCCGAAATATTCTGAATTATGAGGTAACTTTTTTCAGGTATAACAATTTTGTATAGTGACACTGTACTCATTTTAAATACAAAAAAAACTCATCTTAAGGGGTAAATTTAAAAACAAAAATATCATACAAAAAGGTTATTGGCATTTAAAAAGGTATAATATTTGATAAAAAAATTACCAAAGGCAATTTTCACTAAAATATCTTTCAATTAACTTTTCTATTAAATTTTGATTAATGGTTATAACTACTTGTAAGTTTTTTTTAGCCTAAGTATCACTTCTAAAAATGACTCAATTCATATGTACGTTTATCTGGTTGGATTATGAGTTATTAGATTTATTCGAATTTATTTATTCCAATTTAATATGTTTTTGCCTCTATTTGAACCCGACCCAACCTGAATTGGCATGAATCTCATCCGATACAAATATATCTGACTTAGGATTTGGTTTGGATTTTGATAAATCCTAAATTCGCTAACAACTCGAACAACCCGAATAAAACATAATAAAAATTTTCAAGTTTTTTGTTGTTAGTTTTGTCTATTTATTCTTTTCTATATTTGGTTCTTAAAATGATATATTTTACTGCTTTAAATTCACGATATAACATTTCAATGTTCAAAATTCAAAAACAATCATAAATCTATCATAATAAAATATTCAATATAAGTTCCATGATTAATAAACAAAAGCAAGAACAATATAAAAGTAATAATTATCCATTGGCACGTAATCAAATTATTCAGATGCCTAAACAACCCGAATTACAAAACCACAAATATGAATCCGAACAACTCGAATCAAGATTTAAGTTGATTTTTTTTGTTTCGAATACGATTCGGGTTTCAATTTTATTCGAATTTTGTCAACACCCCTATCAATTCATATGTTTATCGGTTGTATTGGTTTAGTTAAAATGTAGGGACAATTACATATATCCCCCTATAAATTTCATTTATTACATATATACCCAATCCAAAATTTTAATTACATATACCCCCTATAAATTTCATTTATTACATATATTCCCAATCCAAAATTTTAATTACATATATCCCCCTATAAATTTCATCTATTACATATATATCCAATCCAAAATTTTAATTACATATATTCCCTCCTCTAATTCTAAAAATTTCAAATATACCCATTTTAATATATTATCCGGCCCGAAAAAAGTAGTTTTTGTATATCCTAAACCCGATCTGAATCTAAAATCTTTTTATTCGACCCAAAAAATCCGAACTAGATTTTGGATGAGGTTTTTTCGGGTTTCGGATACGATTCAGATTTCGAATTTTTTCGAGTTTCGGATATTTTAAACACCCATATTTACGTATGTTTACATTCAAAATGTTACAATTTGTAAAGAGAGTAAAGTTGGGTATATATGTATTTAAATTTTTTAGTTGGGTATATATGTAATTAGACCTCAAAAGAAGGGTATATATGTAATTAAATTTTTTAGTTGGGTATATATGTAATTAGACCTCAAAAGAGGGGGATATATGTAATTATACCTAAAATGTATAAATAATTTATGATATCATTGATGAAACAAATCTACACCAAAACGTCTACTAGATGTATGACTTTTACATAAAGTTATTTTACATAAAGTTATGTAAATTGTAGAATATATTTTGTATTATTGATTACTATTTATAAAATATATCAAGATAATAACAAGGTAATTATAACTAAATCATATATTCTAGTTACGATAAATATAACTAGAATGAACACTAAGTAATAACAATGCAGTGATTATTTAATATTTCATATGTTTCATATATTTTTTATGTGCGTAGCATTGATTTTTCGTTATATTGTTTGTTTACATAGATTTAGATTTTTGTATGTTTCAGTTTTGCGTATACACCAACCTTTGTGTAAAAAAAATTCGCAGCATTCCTGAGTCAGTGACTCCTTAGAAACGCTCTATCTATCCTATTGGATATGGGTTAGTTTAGTCTTCATCTTACCCATCAAAACCAACTAACTAGTGACCCTTGAGTAATTGAGTGTGTATGTTTGTTTGAATCTAAGTAACATAGTTTATTAAGAAACAAACATCAATTTATACTAAATTTGGGGAACAAATGCAAGAATAACACCAAAAAAAATCAAATTTATGAAAATAACAGCTATATAGTCATTTCCTACGGTTGTATTTGATTTAAAAAAAAACGATAAGAGCTGTTTTTTTGGGGGCCTTTGTAAGAATTGTGTAGGAACCGATCTTTAAAAAAAAAAAGAAGAAAGAAAGAAAAGAAGAACCATGGTAGGAACTGTTAGATATATAACCAAGTGCTTCTAGCCTAATGGTTACCTCCTTGACTTCCCTATGGGAGGTCTTGGGTTCGAATCCAGGCTGAGGCATATTTGCTGAAGCAATGTCAGGGGTTTGACCCAGTTGTGGGGTTCCTCCTGGGGTGGGCTCGGGCATATGCCCCAGAGCGTCAAATCCGAGGGGACGGTTGAAATCTCGTCTTGGGTGTCGTTGTACCAAGTCGTTCAAAAAAAAAGAAACTGTTAGATCTTTTCGGGAAACGTTTACACTTTCCATTGGGTAGGGACCGAAACTGGTTGTTTGGGAACTAAAACCGATTTTTATGCACCTCTACTAGACTACTACTAGCCTACTAGGTGTCTAGGCTTGCTAGATATGGGGCTGGTTCAAGCCCTACGGGCCAATACTATATCTTATCGGACCTATCAATTTAGCCCAGACAAATGATGCCATATGATTCAATAGTCCTTTCAAGTTTCAAACCTTTTTTCTAACAGCTAAACGAGTCTTCAGACCCAACAACCCACGCGCTGCGACCACAGACCGCTACCAACCCCCGAAAACATTTAAACCCGGGCGTTGGCGAGTGCCGAATCGAGGAACCGCCACACCATCTAGGAGGAAACTCACACTGAGAAAAACCCCCTAGCTCACCCAGAACATTTTTTGCTCCAGACGAGACTCGAACCCAAGACCTCTCATTGCTGGTGGTCAAGGAGTACCACTAGGCTATAAGCCCAATGATTTTCAAGTTTCAAACCTACTATAAATTTTTACAAGCTAAAAACGGTTCAAATCTGTTGTATATTTTAGTGTAATTGGTTGTAAAAGAATATTAAAGAGTTTGGAGGTGCGGAGTGCACACTCGTTTAATATTTCTGAGCTCCAGACCAAGCGCGGGGGTCAAGGGGGTTGCGCCCCTTGCGGGGTCCAAGGGACAGAGCCCCTGGTGGCGGTCCCGAGATTTGACCCGTTAATTACCCGCCAAAACCAACCGCCAATAACTACCTTGCAGTTGGTTGGTGATGAAAATATGAACGAATTCGCAAAACAAGATCATTCAATCGAAATTTCATATCAGGAATTTTCTCTCAATTGGATTATCCCATAATCAAATTTCTTGACTCGAAAGGGAAGAAATATTGATTTCAGATAATGATTCAAACACGATCCGATAGAATTCCAAGTAATTTGACAAATTTCTCCAACAAAATCCCAAGCAATCAATATAAAAACTTGCCAACTTATCACGTAATTTATTCGTTAAACCACAACCTGCATACTTTCGGTTCTCCCATCTAATTACAAACACCGGCAAAGCATAGTTATGGCCGGTGGTGACCGCCCGTATACTTTCCGTCCGTAGTGTTAATATTTCGCTTGAAATGTTAAAATTTTTTATAGGTATTGATTTATTACTGATTTTGTCACGTTTTAAAATTTCCGCCCCTCTTCTAAATCTATTCAAGCTCCATCACTGGGTACAAAACCGCGTGCTTGAAATCCCGTTCTTCCTCTTCTCTATTTTCTAGTCTGAGAGCTATCCTCGTGACAAACCAAGGACCATATTCTAAATTTATCGTTGCAAGCAAAGTCTGCCATTAGAAGCTACATATGACAAGGCACAAACAAAAATGGAGACACTATCTTGATCGACAACTTTAAAAGCAAAATCACAAAACAAACGAGACACTTGTTTAATTTGGTCGGTTGTAAAACCCAAGAAAGTAAAAAGGAATAGATGGTTAGCTAGATATTACATAGTGGCTTGTGACCATGTAAGTTAGTAAAGTGATAGCCCTTGACTTTTTCATGAGACGTCTTGGTTTCGAATTCGGGACGGAGCATATTTGTAGAGGCAAGGTCATGAGTTTTACCCATTTGTGGGTTCCTCCTGGGGTGGACTTGACGTACGTCCCAGAGCGTCAAATCTAAGGAGACGGTTGAAATCACGTCTTAGGTGTCGTCGAACCAAGTCTTTCAATGAAAAGTAAAGTGAGAGCCGGGTAGAGGTTGTTTAGGTTAGGAGGGTTCCAGTGTGGGTCATAGACAAGACGATAGCCTGGTAGAGGTTTAGTCCAAGAGAGTGTTGGCTTGGGACAAGAAAGTAACATGATAGTCGGGTCATGTACACATGTGGATTTCTATGTGGTTGATGGTGAACCCAAACAATCATTGCCAACCAGTCATCGAGCAGTGGCGGAGCTTAAAAAATACGTCCAACTCGGTCCAAGGGAGCCGAAAGTTATGGGCTATTTTTTTTCTTAATATTAAGTTTCGGGCTAATGGTAATTCAGGGAGCTAAATTTCTAATCCTAAATCCTAAAACAATTTTATAGTTAACTATTTAACTAAACAACTTTCCACAATTAATTAATCAATAAACCATAATCAATAAATAAACTCAATAACTCATAAATCACTCGACAAGTCAGTGAAAACCTGGTCTTGGAACTTGAAAGAAAGAAAGAAGAAGAAACAGTGACATCGCATAATTGATATTCGGCTAAAGTGCTGCAGAAGCGGCAACCAAGCAGGAAGCACTAAACCACTCTAGATCGATTGAAATCATACATGAAAACTTGTAGCTTGAAGCGCCAGAACAGCCGGACAGGAGCCAAAAATTTTTGCTAATGGAACCCTCTTTGACTGGAAATCGGCGCACCATATCAAAAATGGGGTTTATAACTTGGGCCGGCTAAGTTGCTATAATTCTTTTTTCTTAACACAAGGTAAATGGGTAATGTTCAATAGTTAAAGCACATTTAAATTTTTAAGAACCAAAACAAGCTTTAAACTAAAGACCGGCTAAAAAATGAGATAACAAACGGCACTGTGAACTCTTAAAGGTAATGTTAAAACTTACAATATTAGTTCAACTTGATTATTTTTAAAATCCAAGGGGCCCAAGGAATTTTAGGAAGAAAAACTGAAGGAGCCAAACTCAATACCTATAAAAAATTTTCAATCAAAAACTACTATATCAAGGCTTTTGACCAGAAAAACGACAAGGGCCGACGCACCCCCGGGTCCCTTAAAACCTCTGCCATTGTTTGCAAGTGTCTTAACTCTTAAAGGTAATGTTAAAACTTACAATATTAGTTCAACTTGATTATTCTTAAAATCCAATGGGCCCAAGGAATTTTAGGAAGAAAAACTGAAGGAGCCAAACTCAATACCTATAAAAAATTTTCAATCAAAAACTACTATATCAAGGCTTTTGACCAGAAAAACGACAAGGGCCGACGCACCCCCGGGTCCCTTAAAACCTCTGCCACTATCTGCAAGTGTCTTAACTCTCCACAGTTCGTTTGGGTGACATGTCAGGATATTAGTGGTGCGTTAATATGTTTGGAATCATGGAGAAATCTCGTTGTTTCTATTTGCATTACTAACCTTAACAACAATGGTCAGGATGAGTATAGCAAGAAACTAAGTGTAATGCTTGAGTATGGATGTCCCCTCGTTGTCTGGATCCGAACACTCACTGAGTTGATTGTCTCTGCGTCTTACCCTTATGACATAAGTGTCACATACCGGTTAATGTGTCCAGTAATAGTTGTATTTTACAAACATTGTTGGTATATTACCTAGCTAGCGAGTTTGGATGTTTGTTTAATGAACATCAAGTGTTTGAAATGTATACATGAAATTTATTTAGTTATAATTCTTTCATGTAAACCAAAGTTAATGAGTCAAGAATATAAATAGTTAGAGTTTCTTTTGAGTATTTTGTAAACTGTGTGTGAGCGTTATTCGTCCTTAAATACTATGACTCATAATACGACCAGTCTAACTTAGATGTGTGTATTGGTGCGATTTATTCGGTGGCATAGTATCGATTTTGAAAACTTTTTGCCAGTAAACAAAAACCGAATCGAACAAAACTTAAAAGGTCACTAACCGAACCGAATCAACTTGTTAAAAGCTAAATAAACAGGTTAAAAGTTGTATAAACCAATTAAATCTAACCAAATAAACCGAATTTAATATGAAAATAATATTATATATACATTTGGTTTAATCTTTTACACAAAATTTTAATGGGGTACAGCTCATAAGTCATGGTCATAGTCATGCCTACTAAGCATCCGGGCCCACCCAACATATTGTTTCATGAGCATAATAAATCAACTCGTTATATCATGTGGGCTGTCCTTACTGGACCCACTTGCGTCATAAAGCCCAACTGCCAAGCCTGCTATTACGCTTCTACCCCTCTAATATTCAACCTCCCCCATCAACTCTCTTTATATTTCATTTGAACGAATAAATCATTAAGATAAGTGTTAAATAAGTCGTTTTCATGTTTATATTTGTATTAATCGTGTCATCTCTAAGCTTTTAAACATGATAAGAACTGTTTTGTCAACCCTACGTAAATCCTATATTTAGATTCTTTGATTTTACTCAAAATTTCAAAATAATTTCAAAATATTTAGTATTTTAGCTGCTAATTTGATTAATGCATATTTAAATTGCTACACACGCATGCTGATACAAGTTTTTTTCCGTAGTAATTATTTAAATATGTATATCAGTATATAAATCAATTCGGGTCACTTTTTTTCCCATTAAAGATAATAATGAGACATTAAAAAAACTCAAAACAAAATTCTCTAGGGTCATCGACTCCGACACGCAATAGCTAGATTGGTCATTGAGAGTTTAAGCTTTTATTGTTAATCTTTTAAACATAATCTTTGGTTTAAATAAAGATTGAAAAAAAAATAGTTTTCGTTAAATTATATACTTGTATACAAGCACACACATATTAAGCTCAAGCTTGTGAAAGCGCATAATAACCAATTTTTTTTAATATTTTAAATTAAAAAATATATGTATATACAAGTATAATTATATTTTTTGTATTAAAATAGATGAATAGTGACGTCATCATGGCTTTGTTTCATTGGTTTATTTCTTGAGTTAAATGACAAAATGGTCCATATGTTTATATCAAAAATATCATTTTAGTCCTTAAATAATTTTTGTTGTCATTTTAATCCTTGTGTTTTAATTTAGTTGCCAATAAAGTTCTTCATCTAAATTTTAGTTGCCATTTTAGGGACTATATTGGCAACTGAATTTCAAACACAAGGATTAAAATGACAACAAAAATTTAGACGAAGGACTATATTGGCAACTAAATTCAAAGACAAGGATTAAATTGACAACAAATTTTATTTAGGAACTAAAACGACATTTTTGATATAAACACAGGGCCATTTTGACATTTAACTCTTATTTTTTTAGATTTTCAACAAGCTTTTGGATATGTATGTACGTATTAGTAAACAAACCAAACATTTAAATGCTAGATTTAGGTTGAGAGTTTTTTACAAACTATTTTCCAAAGTTTGTTTTTACAATAAAAACGTCTATTCGGGATTCTAAGAAAGTCCCCCGTATAATGCGTAGTGAGGTAGGGGCTACTTTGTATCACTGTTAAATTTTAAATTTTAATAATAGTTTTAATTTTGAAAAACTTGAAAAGCGAAAGAGAAATTTATAATATAAAAAAAGGATTAAAGTAACACCTTTAGTTTCAAAATCTTATCTATAACTTGAGGTGTCTCCATCCCATTATTGGTGCATAAAATAGTGATGGAGACCATTCCTTCAAAACCCTTATCTTGACAAACAAATGCTTGCAAATTGCACACTCGCACATATCTCATGATGTCCCACTTAAATTATTTAAAACTTATGTGTGATATAACCATAGATAAGAGAGGAATCATAAGGATTGAACCCCAATGTTAATAGAAAAATAATTAAAACCTAGTTTGTATCCGTAATTATAACAAATAAACAAACTTACCAAATATATTTTTAGTCTTAAGTAGGTTTTGAAAGAGAATGATGAATACAAAGGAAAATTACCAAAACACCCACATGCGTCCTTATTTTCCAATTTGACCAAATTCGGTCAACTGACCATCCTCTATACAGGAGTGGACGCCTGCTTACCCACACCTGAACGCCTACATACACGGCCAATAAGAAGAAAACACGTGTCTTCTAAAGGAGTAAAGGCGCTGACGACCTTTTAGTCTCACGCACGCCCGTATATTTTCAAAAATGGTCAAGGGTTCCGGTCCCGCCCTGACAACCATGTCACAGGCATCCGCCTGTATAGAGAATTTTTTTGCAGATGTCGTTTTACGAATGTCGGAAACAAGAACAGTTGTCCGTTTGTTCTAAACGGGCGTTGGTGCAGGTAAGTAGGCGTTCATATGCAGGTAAGCAGGCGTCCACGCTTGTATAGAGGGTTGTCAGTTGACCAAATTTGGTCATTTTGTGAAAGTTAAGGACACATGTGCGCGTTTTGGTAATTTTCCGAATTAGAATAGAGAGACTGCTCCGAAAGGGTATCTGAGTCAAAGGGTCTAGGATAGACAAACCTATGTATTCGTAAATATAATTTAAGTAAATAACAAATTCCATTCCATTCTTCTACCGATTTCAATCGACTATCAAGCCTAGGGCTGTTCAAAAAAATCCGAATCCGAAATATCCGAAAAAATCGGATATCGGGAAGTTCAGATATCCAAAATTTCGGATTCGGATACCTGTTTTGAAAATTTTCGGATAGTTCGGATATCCGATATCCGAAATAATTTTTTTTTCGGATATTCGGATAATTTTTCGGATATCCGAATATTTTTCTGATATTTCGGATTTTTTTAGGATAATTTTCGGATATCCGAATAATTTTTGGATATTTGGATATCCGAAATATATATTTTTTAACTTTTTTATTTTCTTTTCCTGATTTCGGATATCGGAATCCGAAATTTCGGATATCCAAAATTTCGGATTCGGATACTAAAAATCACTATCCGAAACTTCGGATATCCGTAAATGAACACCCCTAATCAAGCCATGTCCCTAACACCGTCTAAATACAGAAACAAAGTGAGCATAAAAAACAAGTGTAAGACAATCAAAACGAGTAAACATCTTTAGCTGTCACTCACCCCAACTGTGTGTGAGCACGCGCGAGAGTTATGAGATCCCCACTTGTGTTTTGCTTTAAAGTAAACACCATCTTTAGAGAGATGCTACTTGTAGGTAGGGGTGTGCATAAAACCAAAAAAACCGACCCAAAACCCAAAAACCGAAAAATCCAACCCGAAAAAACCGAACCCAAATAGAAACCGACGGGTTTGGTGTAAATTTTCTAAAAACCGAAAGTTTGGGTTTGGTTTTACATCAAAGAAAAACCGAAAAAACCGAAAAAACCGAATACATGCTTATATGCATATATATATACTACCTTTGAAAAATTTCAACAATTTATTGGCTTAGGATACCAAAAATACGTATTATTTTTATTAAATTTAAATATTTTTGTATATATTTTTAAATATTAAGTGGTTTTGTACTTAAAATATTTTTAATGCAAATATAATTTTTAAGTTTATTTTTTTATAAGCATAATTTAAGGGCTAAGTAGAAAAAACCGAAAAAACCGAAACCCAAACCGAACCCAAATGGGTTTTGAAAAGATAGAAACCGAAAAAACCGAACCCAAATGGGTTTAAAAACCGAAAAAACCGAAATTTCGGTTTTGGGTTTGGACTAAGCCAAAAACCGACCCAAACCGACCCATGCACACCCCTACTTGTAGGGGTGTTCAAATTCGGATATCCGGAGGTTCCGATATCCGAATTTCGGATATCCAAAAATTTCGGATAGTGGTTTTCACTATCCGAATCCGAAATTTCGGATATCCGTTCGGATATCCGAACTCTAAAAAATGAGGGGAAAAATTTAAAAAAAATACATCCGGATATCCGAAAATCTGAAAAATATCCGAAATATCCGAAAAACTATCCGAAATATCCGAATATCCGAAAAACTATCCGAATATCCGAAAAAATATCCGAATATCCGAAAAATATCCGAAAACTATCCGAAAAAAATAACTATTTCGGATAGTTCGGATATCCGAACTATCCGAAACTTTTCAAAATTACTATCCGAATCCGAATCCGAATTTCCGGATATCCGGACCTTCGGATATCCGAACTTCCGGATATCCGAATTTTCGGATATTTCGGATACGGATTTTCGGATATCTCGATTTCGGATTCGGATACGGATTTTTTTGAACACCCCTAGCTACTTGTTAACCAAATAAAGGGTCATCTCTGATCACATGCAACAATGTCCCACACTTCTATTAATTCCCAAGATTGATCCTTTAAAGTTGGTGACTTTCTTAATCCCAAACTACTTTTATTGATAGTAGGAATATCAAAAGGGGCCTTTATTCATCATTGCAATTGTTTCATGGCAAAAGAAGTCAAAAATCAAATGCAATGCTTTTCGTAGTCGAATTTAAGGGGTGTGGTTATCGAATAACTCAGTGGCTTGCGAAGCTTCTTCATTGTTTCTATCTAACTTACTCGGGTTAAAGGTTAGCTAGCTTCTCCAAAAGGGGTCTTTTGGCATTGGTCTTGAACTATCTTTTTTTAACAAAAATGATTTATTTCCTTCATTGTTTATCTAGTACTCTCCCTTTCATGTATCTTTGCTTATTGATTAACGATAATATTAATAAACCACTTTAAGATTTGAAAGCTGTCATTGTAATTTTCGAATCAAAATCTTGGTCTTTCGATGCTGCTTAGTAGCATCCCCTTTCTTTGCTAACCTTGTTGCAAAAATCTAACAATTTGCTTCGGCCATGTTTTGAAAAAATTAAAATTTATTATATTTGAGTCGTCAGTCTAAGTTATAATTCTCTTTTCAAATACTCCTTTCTTACAAATAATTTTAAACATGGATGTATTTATTTGTTAAAAAAATATTACATTTTAGAAAAATGGTATGACAATCACTTCAAGTAATGTTGATAAATTAAATACTAATTTTTGATAAGTCCAGTAAATTTACTAGCGATTGCCATTCCAATTAAATTTAATGATCACTTCTAAAAACACAACACCCTCACCATTCTCATCAGTTATCCCCCCTTAAGACCCATCGCCATTCATAGTGACAAATTACTGAAACTCAGCCAAAAATGCTATAAGATATTCCCAAGGAAAATGAAGACTTCTCTACCTCGGACAATCTGACTAAACCCTGTATGTTGGTTACGCCATTCACGATGGCGATAGCCGGATAACAGATGCCAGAGTTTTAGCACCATTTCTCTAAAATCTAAATTCACCAATTTTTTTGGCATTGTAAGTAGGGCTTTCGTAACGTGTCAAACACGACCCGTTAAGTTACGAAACACAAACTGGATAGACACGAAACATGTCAGTGTCGTGTTAACGTGTCGTGTCTGAAATTGCCAACTCTAATTGAAAGATTTAATTGATGAATCCCCACCAAGGCATCTCCCGCAAACCAATGATGAATCAAGGCAACCCTTGGCATCTTAATTGTGAGGTTACTAATCTTGTTTGGTCTCAACTCTGGGTAATGTCTCTAACATATGATGAGCAGCTTGACCCGTTTGTTTTTAACTCTTTATCATTCTCATCCATCTTATGAAGCATTTGAGGTTTTAATAATTGCAACAAGTGGTGTCAATCCCATTCTGTAACGCTCTGTCTTTTGTTCTGTTTTTTGCCACGATTTGATGATTGGTAAAATCCCAGCCATTCAAAAGACATAAAACACTTGGCCTGGTATTTTCGCTCTAAACCAAAATCCATTGCACCAACATTCACTTGTACTAAAACCATACCAGCTCCTGATAATGTTATGCTCTGTTTTTATTAATAATAATTTTGTCATCTGATGCCTATACCACAAGTTCATGAATCAGAATCCTCCAATGCACAGGCACCTAAGGTCAAGCATATAGTCTAGTTAAATTCAAAATACGGCACAAGCTACAAAGATCCATATGTTGTCCTCAAAAATTCAACGTCCAGCCTGCCATACAAAATTAAAGAAAAATAATAATCAAACCACTATAAAGTATCCAACTGAAACTACAAATTACTGTTCTTACCGGACGACGGAACGGTGCCGGAGTAGACGACGGACTTCGGTGTAACAGAATCGTCGGAAACGGAAAACGTCAACGGACCTGAACAAAATTGACGTTAACGGAACAAACTAGAAAGATTGATTGGAACGAAGTTGATTGGATTTAATTTTAACGTTGTTTACGATAAGATAAGAATTTAGATTTGAAGGCTTGAAGCTGTTTGATTAGCCATAAATGGCGAAAATCGATGATATTAAAATATATTGTTATCTATTTGAATATTTACATGGAAAAGAGATCGTCTAATTATGTAAGGCATGGGGTTTGTTTTCATGTCCAAATTCTCTGGTGAGTGAAACATTCCTATAACTTCAAACTTAAACATCCTCCGCCGTTGACATGACGGAAAGCCGGCTAGGCCTAGGCTGAAACGCCACTCTCCGTCGTTGTTGATGAGACGACGGCCGGATCAACGCCGCGAGAGCTCGTTTCACCAGATCACCGCCTTCAACGGTTCCGATGCGCACGAGCGAGTTCGTCATCGCCGATCGCCTAGCGTTGAGCCTGTTCGAAGGATGATACGACGTCGTTGTACTGTTCTGGTTGTTGCCAGAGTTTTTATGCAAGCTACACCTAAACGATCCTGGATGCGTTGTCGGAGAACACATGCACGTCCTCTTCGGAGTCTCCAACTTCTTCACCACCTGGTTGTGATTTCCAGGAAGTGAAGATATAGATCTGCTAGGAGAGATAGGCCGGTTTTCGAGAGAGAACCTTATTGAAGAAGACGACGACGTTCTGTATACGTTCGCCGGAGTTGCCGGAACCGCCGGAGCCTGTCTATTTTGGAAAAACGAAGCGGATCTCGTAGAGAAAGCGGAGCTGGCGGAGGCAAACGAAGTATACGCAGATGAATTGTTGAACCTTCCGGACGGTGAACCCGATCGGAGCACCGGATTGCTTGATCTTCGTGTAGAAACCACCATTGTTGTACTGCGTAGAGCTTCTTTAAGAGCTTGTTTGAGTGTGTAAACTGGCAAACATAACATTACTCAAGCATCGTATTTATAGAAACAGAAATTTGATTTTTATTTATTTATTTATTTAAATTTAAAAAGAAATAAAAGGGTAAAACTAATTTCTGTTATAGCCGTTTGGTTTGTTTACGGTGGGTTTGCGAATAAAAGATGGAATTGGTTTTCGGTGGGCGTGAAACGACATGATTGGGAGTCGTTTTAGAAATGGTTGGTTATGGTGGGGTGCCACGTACAGGATAAATGCTTTGAAAAATGGGTGACGAGGCCCATAAGATGCCCACGTACTAAGCACAAGCTACGAAGTGATAAGATATAATTATTTTAAAATAATTTATTTATGACATCCGACCTTATTTGAGTCGGTAGATGCAGGGGAGCTCAGTCTTGTTTTTATATACCGAACAAATTTTACAGTTACGAAAGATTAGGATGTAATGTACGAATACTAAGTTATTATGTGTGCGTGTAATGTAATTAGTTTGTAACTAAGAATGAAGTGAGTTAATTTGTTTTTTACTTAAATTTTAAATTGTAATATATATTTTTGGGTCAAATGTTTAAAAAACAAGTTTTTATTTTAACTTTTATAAAATTCGTAACTGGGTTAAATATATTTAAAAAATTGGAATGTAAATTATATGTGTTTGGTGTAAAATAGAATCATATATATAATATATACAAATTTTTAAAAAAAATTAGGCCCCCTAAATTAATAGGTCATGTACGGTTGCATCTCTCACACTTGCTTTAAGATCCTACTGCATAACAAAATATTATAAATAGTCTAAACAAATAATCATGTTTAAAAAATATATGTTATATCCCTTGAATTTTGAAAAAAATATTTCTGAATATTGTCCGGTTCAACTAATTTAACCGGTTCAACTAAGAGTCTAAGAGCGATCCAAAGACATCACACTGGGCCACAAAAACAATGGAGCTGGCTCATATGTTTTAGATCGGATTATTTACAAATATGTTCAACATGGGCGGCCCAGGGGAGGGGCAATCCCGACCCCGTCCTAGGCCCATTTTTTAGGGCACAAAATTTTTTATATATACGTATATATAGAGATTTATTCAAATGGGAATTACTATGGCGAATAGAACTAAAAAGAAACATTTATAAACACATTATTTAATGGGTGCAAAAACATTTCTTTTAACGTATAGGAAGTTACTTTAAAGCCTTTTAAACTAAATATGTCAATTGGTTCGGTTAACGGTTTATTTGGTATGCTTTAATCGATTTTCAATTTTTTCCCTATCAAAAAACAGAACCGAATTCGAGAAGTGGTTCGGTTCTAATTTCGGTTAAAACCAAATAAACAAATTGAAAGCCAAATAAACCGCTTAAAAGTCGAATAAACCAAACCACATAAACCGAATTCAATAGAATAAACCGATTAAAACCAAATAAACCGATTAAAACCAAAAATAAACCGATCTGAATAAACCGAGTAAACTGAGTTCAATCTTATATATTATTAAAACGATGATAAATTTAAATTTGAATTCGGTTTAATCGGTTAACCAAACAAACCAAATTTATAAAAAAATTGGAATTAAAAACCGAAATTCGGATATGGTTAGGTACCGAACCGAAAACCGAATTCGGAAGATGGATACAACCAGAACCAAAACGAAAACCGAATTCAAAATTCGGTTCGATTTTTTCAGTTACAGATACGTTTTGGTTTTCGGTATTAAACGGTTTTTTGGTTTTTTGAACACCTCCGCTTTAATATTAGAATTCGCTAGAGGCCTTTTTTTGGGCTCGTCCTGGACACGCCAATTCTCAGGACCACCCCTAATGTTCAACTAAGATTACTCAGAAGCTAACATACCGACAAACATATGAGCAAACGAGTCAAACTTAACTTGGCTCAAGTACAAACTTATATGCAAATCTAGCCGGTTTTTAAGTTAGCGATGAGCCAAGCGTTTTAAACGGTTCTACTTTAGCTTGAGTCAATTTTAACTAGGTGTTTTCTAGTGTGCTACACCGAGCTATTTGGATCCCACGAATATAAATATTTAACTCCATCAATATTATGTTTAGTTACATAAAAGGTTGAGAGCGTGAGCAATTGAGCATAATATAACCATAACCGAAAAATAACCGATAACCGCACCGAACCATAACCGATTTAACCGACACCGACTTTAACCGACGGTTATGGTTAAGCGAAGCCATTAACCGAACCATTCGGTTATGGTTATGGTTAAGGCTAGTCATTAACCGACTTTAACCGAATAATGTATATTTGTTTTTTGTAATATTTATATGTTTGTTTTTTCTTAAAAAAAAAATTATGGTGCAAGTCAAGTATAGAAGATGAATCTTTACTTTTTACTATATGAAAATATCATGAATTATATGTGAGACTAAATATAGTGAAAAATAAATCAAAGTTCATGTGGTTTTACTTTTTTCACACATTTTTGGAAACTATAAAGTTTTACAAGCTTTACTAAGATTTTCATCATTAATATATATATAATTCACAAGTATATTTACAAGTTTTTCTTAGTTTTTTAACAATTCTATTATTAACCGAATTTAACCGAAACCGAGCTATAACTGGTGGTTAACCGATTAGTGGTTAACCGATCAATTGGTTATGGTTATGGTTAAGGATTTAGAATTAACCGAAGTTGCGGTTTTGGTTATGGAAATGGTCATAACCGCACCGAACCGAACCACGCACACCCCTACCTTAACCGCGATATGATTTGATTTGATTCACCATAATGTTTGGTTCATCCAAGTTTGAATTGCACTATGATTTGATTCACCAATGATTGTTTCCCAAATGTTTGTATCCCATGTGTTTGACTAATGTTCCATGTTTCCAGTTGATCCCGAATCCTCACTCCAAATACAAACGCCGGATTCCCCCTAACATACTGAAATAAGCTTATATATAGGGTAAGCTCTCACCGACCCACCACTTACCTCAACACATCAGCGTTAATCCGTCGTCTATATTTGGGGCTAAGATTCCAACTGTTGATTGATTATGATGGTTTCATGATTGCCTCTTGTTCTGTGGATATGTTTATGATTATGCAAACCATGGTTCTTAATTTGCTTGAAATTAAAACCTTAGGTTTTAGCATGTGTGTCCTAGGTTAATTAACCTAGGTTCTCAATACTTACAGTATCGAGTATAATGATCTCTTGTGAGAACTTCAACTAAAGAATACTGTTACACAGATTCTAAGTTATAAAGTTCCTATGATAATGAACACCTGATAATGATAACAATGATAACAATGACAAGGATTTCAAATCAAGACTCTAAATTAATAGTTCTTGACCTTTGAATTCCTATAATGAGCATGACAAGGACTTCAAATCAAGACTCTAAATTAATAGATCTTGACATTTGAATTCCTATAATGAATGTGACAAGGACTTTAGATCAAAGATACCAATCTTTGCCTCTAAATCCCATAATGAATATGACAAGGATCTTAGGTCAAAGATACTAAATTAATAGATCTTTGCCTCTAAATCCCATAATGAATATGACAAGGACTTTAGATCAAAGATATCAATCTTTGCCTCTAAATCCTATAATGATCTCTGTGTGAGAATTTCAGATCAAGGATACTAAGAATACAGATCCTTGCCTCTGAAATCCTTAAATGCATATGTGTGAGAATTTAATTCGGTTTCTAAAATTATAGAAGTTTGATTCAAATTCTTTGACTCGATATCTAATCTTAGTAAAATGTCCCTAAGATCTTTCAAGCTTGATGTAGACTTAATGCTTACTTAAGTTACTTAGATCCTAAGTATCCTCAAGTCTATAGCACTTAGTCCTATTGGGTAGCTTAGGTTATAGTCTAGGTCATTAAACATTGGGTTTTTCCTAGTTCTCTACAACCTTGGCTCTGATACCAACCTGTCACACCCCTGCGCCGCGTGCGGAATCCACGGCGCGGTGACGTATGAACAGTTGAATCATGCACAAGTATTGAATAAGAACAACCACAACGGATTACTATGTTTCATAATGTTAAGACAATTGTTTAGTTACAGACAGCTATCTACCAAAAGAAAGACAACTACGGACCCAAAATATAGTTACAAAAGAAGACTTCAAACAAGACAATTAAACAATTAGGATTTAGTGTGTTTCTAATCCATCCTAGCATGTTTCTTCATCTTGTTCTATCTTAGTATGGTCTCCTTAGTTGTCCCTGAGAAAGTCTTAAACCTGGTTACCTGAAACACGTGAAAAGTAACTGTCAACTACAGACGTAGTTGGTGAGAACAATAGGTTTAAACATTTGTAAACATGAGTATATGATATAAGGCATAGGTAAGTTAAAGCAACATAAGATTCACACGGATGAGCTGCAACCCAAACTAACATCAAGTAAGAAAATGAGTGTAAACAGTCCAATCACTGTTTGCACGAGAGTCAACATATAATATCAAGTCCCAAACCATGTTTGGTGTTAGATAATGTGTCAACAGTTTTGATAAAACCATATGTAACCGAAATCTGCAGTTAGTTTATAAAACAGATTTAAAAACTAACTGCAGCAATCGGCCTGCCCCAATGTGTGTGTCCGCTTTCCCTTGTTGTGATCACCCAGTACTAACGCTAATGAATATGATACTTGATGCTTTTACAAGTTTGTTTACAACAATAGACACCATGTTTCTGAACCTTACTTTAACCGGATGTGTTAATGCCTTATTTGATAACATGAATTGAAAACCTAGATTTAATTCCACGAATTAAATCCTTTGTTTTGAATACCATGAAATGAACCACTTGATTTGAATACCATGATGTGAACCACTTGATTTGAATACCATGATGTGAACCACTTGAATTGAATACCATGATGTGAACCACTTGATTTGAATACCATAAAATAGTGACCTTGTGTAACAACAAGGTTTATAACAAAAGAGTTTATAAAATCCTTTATTTATACAATTGAGTAAATCGGTTACAAAACAGTTCAAAGATTCTTTATAAAACCTTTTTAGTGAAAAGAGTTTAATGATTGATAATTCCTTTAAAACAGTTGGTGAATCCCTAGGATTCGTAAAATGAACCCATAATGTTTATAAGAATACACACACCTTGTGTAATGAAATATGATTGTAAACGATTGGTTTGATCACGTGTTCCACCCCAAAACAGTTATAAAACAGTAAAAGAGGGGCTAAAGTTCTCACCTGTCTGCAGTAGACTCTGAACTAAAACAGATAGCAAGTAGCAAACAGGACTTCTAATTGTTTCCTATAACATTGTAATCATACATAAGATATAGGATTTATAATTGTATAGACTTTGATTCATTGATTGACTTGTGTTCTCTTGAACTTGATTATCACATGATAATTTGTTCTCATGATTATGATTGTTGTGAAAACTTGAAAGTTATGATTTGAATCACTTGATTGATCATGGGTCCAAGAAACGAATATGAAATGTTCCATTGTGCATAAGTCTTATGCATAAAATGATAATTGTTCTTGAATTTGATAACCATTGATTAACATGACTTATGAAAAGATGTTCCAATTGTTTAAGTTCTTGAGATTGTGACTTGATCCCATTATTAGTTTAAGTTGCAACTTAAACCAACTAAGATCCAATTACAATCACTTTGAGTTGTGGCCAACCATGGGCCATTTAAGTTAACCATGAGCCAATTGAATATGATATTGGGCCAAATGAGTGTGATGTTGGCCCAATAACTTGTATATAGGCCTCGTAACACGCCCAAGCTAATACTGAGTTAATTAGGATCATAATGAGCCGTATGGGCTTGGATTGGGCCTAAGGGATTTGAGTTGGGCCGTCCAATGTATATGTAAGCCAAGTAAACTTCCAAGGCATTATTGGTCCAACTTAAGATCATAATGGGCCAAAGCTATCTCCATTGGGCTTAGTTTAAACCTATGGGCCAAGTTGTTAATGGAATTGGACCTTGAAGCATTGAGTTGGGCCGAATGGGTTTAGAGCTGCCACTTGGGCAGCGAACCTTTCATGTTAATGGCCTAAGGTTCGGCCAACAATCATAATAAGGTTCGGCCCCTAGTGATAATACACAAGTTCGTCCGTAGGTTCGACAACTAGGGTTCGCGAGTCAAGCATGAGGGTTCGGCAAGTTGAGCAACGAACTATATAGGTTTCGTCTAGGTTAGCTATTGCATGAAGGTTCGCAGCAACAAGGAGGGTTCGTTGGTCATCAAATGGTTCGTGAAGGCTCGTGGGACTCCCTATGGTTCGGCTGGCCATGCAACGAAGCATGCAGGTTCGTGAAGATCCGCCATATACCAAAGGTTCGTGATGATTCGTGAAGCACCTCAGGGTTCGGCCAGCTGCAGATGAGGGTTCGTTGGACACCCATTTGGTTCGGTGAAGGCTCGTGGGAAACCCTAGGGTTCGGCTGGCCCATATGAAGGTTCGGCCGCCTCCAAATGGTTCGGCACCCACGCATCCAACGAACCTGTCGAGCTGCACCACTTCCATCATCACAACCCTGGTTCCAGACCACGATCTAAGCTAGTATAACCTCAGGGAATGTTGCTATAGATGCGAAACTAGGTATGATGTGCAAGAATCCGGCTAAGTGTCGAGTTTAATCCAAAAAACACAAGAAACCCTATTTTCCCGAAACTTCTTCGGTTCATACCTCGTTTTTGGCCGGTGAAAACCTCCGATCCGCTGTACTTTCTTGTAGTACTCGTTGAGAGCTTCGCGTGGACACCAAGAACACCAAAATCCGTTGAGAATCGAAGAAGATACGAACGTTTAAAGTTTGGAATTCTAGAGAGAGGTGGGAGCCGAATTTTTTAGAGAGAGAGTGGTTGTTGGGGAATTAAATGAAGAAAGAAGCCTTGTTCAAGGCTTTTATAGCCCGGGTGGTATTCGGGTTCGTTTCGGTCGCTCGGTTCGCGTTTCCGGAACGTAGCGCGTATTTTACGCGAATTTAAATAACAAGAGTTGTTAAACTCATTAAAATGATGAGTTTCAAAATTGTAAAAATATAAAATAATTAATTTAATTATTTTTACTCTTCGTGCGTTGTCAGATCGTTAAACACATACAATTTCGTGTATACCCGAAATCGCGTACGTTTTACGATCGTATTAATTATTTAAAGTCGTTTAATCGTAATTATAAGTTCAACATTCATATTATTATGGATCGTCACCCATAACTATACTCAGTCTCGCTTACGTATTACGATTCTTGTTGAATTAATTGATTGTTATAATATTCGTCTTAACACTACGCACTAACACTATCCTGTTACACCGAACGCAGTATATATATAGGGCTCACTCTCGCTGCCCACCACTGTTTCGATATAACACAATACTGTTCTTGCCTAGTGAACTCGACTGTAAATAAATAATACATACTTGTTAAATGATAAAGATTCTAACACACAAGCACATAATGACACATGATTCACATTGACTGACTGAACGTATACACACACTGTTCTAACACTGTTCACGACTACATGACTAATTTCACAAATGTTACAGTTCACCATCGTAATTGATCTTGGTTATGAGTTCATGTGAAGAACAAAGTTAGGGTTGTGTTTAATTTCTGAAATTGGTTATCGAAATGAGTTAGGAAACATGAAAAGATGATTGCTATGTGTTAGAAACAATCAAACAACTAGTTTTATGAACCAAAACTGAGAATTGATGTTGTAATGCTTGATAGAAACAAAAGTAGATAGGTGATCAAGTAACTAAACATCTAAGTTGATTAGAAATCAATGATTATGAACATGGGTGTTCATGGGAGGTTTTATGATGGCTGAAATTGAATGAAAAACGAGTTAGGAAATCATGCACATAAGGTGCTTGATGAATTGCTTGAAAGAAAAGAAACTATGTGTAGAATTGTGTAAAAATGGTTGTTGTGTTGTTTTTGTAAATTATGTATAAAATTGTAGAAAAATCTTGAGAAAATGTAGCTTATATGCTTAGAAAGCTCTTTGAAAGGGCTACAATCCATCTATTGACATAAAGGATGAAAACAAACATAGGGTGTTAAAGGGCAATTACAATTACAATAACAATATAGAAAAATTCAGCAACCTGAATTGTGAAAATGAAGGTGCTGGCCTGATTTTGTAAATTGTGTATAAAATCAACCGTGTATCCGTTTGAGTCATATTTTATATGCCTAGAAAGTATAAGAGTCTAGTACAACCCATCTTTGAATATGAAGAGATAAAGCATGTTGTAAATGTGTCAAAAATGCTGATTACAACAACAACTCAGAAAGTTGCTGCACAAAAATCTGATTTTCCAAAATGTGATAAAAATGGGAAATTGAGTATGTGTGATGTTGAACATAAATAGATGATACTAGTGGGCTATGTACATCCAAATAAATGTTTTAGAAGTATCTAAGATACTTGTTCATAGGTATTGATGGGAATGATGGGTTTTGGGTAGAACTCATGTTAGAAAGCGTTGTTGGATGGATATGGATCATAATCCATGGGTTAAATGTTAATATGCCGTAAATTGATGTTAAAATTGATAAAAGTTATGATCTTGGGCGAATCTTGACTAAAATGAGGGATTATGGGTAATCATGGGGTGATTATGATCATAACTAGTGAAATGAACATCAATTATTTGATGAAATGCCTAAGGGAGGCTTGTAATATGATTAATTGTGATAATTGGCTAAAACTTGCTAGATATAGTAAGATAGAGTCAATTGTGTGATAAATTGACTTTGAGAAAGTCAAACGGGTCAAGTGAGTTGAACTTGATTGTATGTATGTGTTATATGTATTGAAATTGTTGTATATATGCTTTGCAACTAGGTGATGGTAGTGGAAGTCAAGCTAGTAGTCATAGATCTGGGAAAGAACATGTAGGTGTTAATCCATCATCTAAAAAAGGTAAGTAATCCCACAATTATGACATTACATAATGAATATTAAACTTGTTATTGAATCAATTATATGATAAGTATGGTATTAGTGCTAGTGGAAAGTTGAATAATAGAAGTTCAACAAGCTATGATAAATCCAATACCTTGGTGAATTAAAGTAGTGGGATACTATGATGGAAGTACCGGTGACTGAACATCATAGTGATTTGATTGAAATAAAGAACCACATGTGTGTGGATAGCTAGATGTGCTAGCAAATGTCTTAAATGGAAGGACCGGTGGGTGAACATCTTAAGACTTAAGATTTTGTATGAAACTACATGTGTGTGAATAGTCAGAAGTGCTGACAAGTAACTTTGGTGGAAGAACAGGAGGGTGAACATCATATTATGAATTGAAATTTTTTGATTACTTCACCACTTGAATGTGGAAGTAAATTTTGGTAAGTTATGATGGAAGTACTTGGATGGGAACATCATAACTATGTTGAATATCAATTTGCCACTGAGTGTGGTTTAATTGAGTTGAATTGGTTGAAATTTGTTTAATTTATTGAATTGGTTTGACATCTATGATGGAAGCACCTGAGGGTGATCATTATGATAGTTATTGATGAAATATGTTTGGTTATTGATTGAATAACCAAATAAGTTGATATGAAAGGAAATTTTGTGAGTTAAATCACTTTTGGTGATTTTGACCCGTTTTGAGAATTTGATTCATAATTGATTGATTTGGGGTCCAAATATGTTTGGATATGTTATGATTTGAATTTGAGGAGTTGTGATTTAGTTCCGGGTGGTTTGGAATGATCGAAAGTGGTTAAAAAGGTTCAAAACACGTGAAATGGAGAAAGCACCTACACCCAGGGGCATAGGCTACGGCTTGGGCTGTCCGGAAATTTTTGTTTTTAATGCCGAAATCGCGTTTTAAGGCCTAGAACCCTTATGATTCGAGCCATAACTGTCACACCCCGAGCCGGCGGGGTTGGATCGAATTCTTATGAAATAATGGTGAAATTATATGTGGTGTTTGCAGGTCGGAAGTAGATGATGCGTTGAAGCTCATGATCGGGCACGTAAGTTGAAAATTCAAACGTTTTGGAAAATTTTGGTCGTTGAGTTTTCATACAAACTAATGTATGATAATTTTGAATGAAATTAGTAAATAATCAAGTATGTATTAATTGTGTAAATGCTTTGATCGCTTCCGCATAAATATTTAATAAAGTTTTGAGTTAAAAATTTACGGAGACCTATTTTTGACACGTGTGTGCGTGTATTGAATTTGGGTGTTACAGCAGAAATTTTTGCAACCCATAATACGTGTTAATTTTTTGAAGCGAGGGGGCGAAACCCCTATTTTTAACTAAAAATAGAATTTCGGCCGAAAAATTAACACTACGGAAGGAAAAAGAGGGGGCGACCGTCTCTATAAAGCTACGCCCCTGACCTCACATAAACCAAAACATAAGGATCTATATCATATAAGGTAATAAAATGAATGTGAGAATTGAATAGAGAATATAATAAAATTAATTATCATCATTTTATTGTTATGTTTGGTTATCATGTTAGAGTGACCTAAATCGTTACATCATAGTAGATAGACAAAACGAATGAATAGAATATAATTCAGGTTCAGGTCAGTCATTGTTCATGACCTGCGTCGGGTCGAGGGTCAAGTCATGATATGAACATAAGTTAGATCATAGTTCTAATATGAGTCGGGTCATGATTCGAGTCATGGATCAGGTCATGATTCAGGACATAGTTTTGAATCACGTATTGTGATTTGGGTCATGAATCAGATTATGAGTCAGAATATGGTTCATGTCATTAGTTGGGTCATAGTTCAGGTTATGCCCATTGAGTCATGGGTCGGTTAATAGTTTAGGTTCATGGTTGAATCATGAGTCAGGTAATGTGTTAGGTTGGAGAATAGGTTGTATCATATCATTCCCTGAATGCATTAAAAAAAAGCATGTGTCTCAAAGGATGAAAATCATTAGAAGAGAATAACTTGTATTCCTTGTGTTTTCATTCTATTCTTATGTGCTTAACAAACATGTTTTCTCAATTCAATGTAATGAGTAATTTCATTTTCATCTTCAAACATGTAATTTCATCCGATGTAAATTGCTTTATAACTAGGATTTAGAACCCGCGCGCTGCGGCGGGTCCGACGTACTGAACAAATATATCTCAATGTATACCTATGTAATCAAAAGAAGCTTTAAAAAAGAAAGTTAGTTAAACGTACCGTATGTGTGTCAAATGTTGGAGCAAAACATCAAATCATTGCTTGACCATACTCCTACAGGGTAGTCATCATAGCCAAAAAAATAGAAACAACAACAGGAAAAATCATCGGTTGCCAAAACAAACCTCATTTTTTCAAGAGAATAGTATCATATTATCAAGCATTGTCGAGAAGTCTTTTAGAACATATCCTCGCCTAAGTTTTTCGACCTCAACCTGAGCATTGAATAATACAACATTTAAAGGCAATATGAAAAATTTAGCATACATTTACAAAGTATGATTATTAAAAAATAAAGTTTGTTAAACGTACCGTATGTGTGTCAAATGTTGAATACTTGTTCCGTGTATGGTTCATGTGTCTGCCTTGATATTCATGTATAGAAAAATAATATATATTGTAGAAACTGCACAGATCTGTAAGAAGTGAACAAATAAAGTGTTTCGCCATGGCTGCAAACATGTTGGCTTGCCAAGATGCAAAACATCAAATCATTGCTCGACCCTACTCTTACAGGGTAGTCATCATAGAAAAAAAAATAGGAACAACAACAGGAAAAATCATCGGTTGCCAAAGCAAACCTCATTTTTTCAAAAGAATAATGTCATATTATCAAGCATTATTGAGATCTAAACCAGTGAAAAGCTTAGAATTACTAACTTGAGTTTTACATTACAGTTCTAACCAAATTACCTATAGAGATCTAAGACACACGTACAACATAAATATAAATATATATTATAGAATTCTAGCTAAATTTCATGTCTATAGGAAATTATTCACTATCTATCAGTTCTTATCATTCCAATTTTTGCATCAGTCTCTTCAAATGCATTTCCTATCCCAACCCAAAAGTCCAAAAAGCACATGTAACACAATTTAGAACTCCTTGAAATTGGTACAAAGTATGAGGAATGAGATTTGAAGTCCATTATTTATTCAAGAAGTCCGCGTCTGAAACCTGTAGTTATATTCAATGCGAAGTCAGCTAATTATATTCTCTATGAACATAACTAAATTTAACATCAAGCAACAACATTTATGCAAAGAACTTAATCATAATGTTCATTGTTAATGTTCATGGATGAAGTGCACAGATTTCTAAAGATACCAAAGAATCTACCAGCAATGCAACAAAAGGAATTTCAAGTTTAACTTATTCAGATTTGACAATATCAGTTTCCAAACATGGGAAACAAAATTTGAACTCACGGTTTTCTGAATCCATGTATAAACCCACAACTTCATTCAAGTACACACATGACACATCAATGGACATGACACCAACAACTGATTATTCTCTGTGTAATTAAAGAGATTCAAGAAACGCATCAGATTGCTTAAAAAACCAAAGAATCACATCAATCAAGCCTGTCAATACAACATTTGACACAGAAAATCAAATTATTATCCTTAATAAAATCCTAATTTCTACAAATTGAAACATACAAAACTTGAATTGAACTCAAACTTCACTCATGTACGCCTATTTGAATCTCCAACGTCGAGATTCAAGTTCATAAAAGCACAAACAATCTCCGATGCACCACTTCTACGCACAACGGAACAAAGTAAATACGCATTGATCAAACGCAAAACGGAGAAGAAAAAACAAACAAACGGCAGCAAACATCAAGGCCTGGATTACAAAAGCAAAGGGAAATTAACCAAAAAAGATAAAAAAAAAACAACGAACCAGTGAAGGTTACAATCATGTATTTGCGATTATGTATCAAACTGGGCTCGAAGTTGAACTTTTTCTTGAAATCCCTTGCGTCTCCGGCTAGCCATCGTCGCCATCATGCGTCGCCACCTTCAGAAGGCAATAGTTCAAACCCTAAGCTCAGACAAATCGTCATCATCGCCATCAATTAATTTCGATTCCTTTCACCTAGCCATTCGACTGTAAGATTTCCGCATACGTTTGGGTTTCTCAAACCCTCACACAACAGATGTAATCGATGTGAAGAATCGCGGTGGATGTAAAGAATCAGATAGGCGGAGCAAGAGAGAGAACACTCACATCATTATCGATCTACACGCATGGTAGGTGGACGCCGGTGCAACGGCGGAGACATATCATCGGACGTTCCGGAGTCCGGGATCTCCCGTAACGTAGCCGGAAACCCACACCATCGATCGGCCTAGACGGTTCGTAGATGGACACCGGTGCAACGATGAAGACACATCATCGGAAGGTCCGAAGTCGGTATAACAACCGGCATAAATCACAGGTGAAAGAAAGGGCGAGGAAAGGGGTATGAGATAATGAGAATGAGAGAGGAGGATATACATCCTTAACGCAATAAAGAGTTGTACGTTAAGCAGTAGTGGTTGCAACGAAATGAATAGTAATAACGTGAGTAGAAGGAAATATGGTTTTTAATATATATATTAATTAGTAGTTAAAATTATTACTAATACGAGAGATACAGGAAAAAAGTGGTGTAAAATTCTTTAAAAATATGAGATGTGTCCGAATTTTTTTAATTATTAGTATATTTTTTCAATTTTTTTAAAACTTTAATAGCTATGTGTGTGGATAATCTTTAAACGAAAAGGATCCATTGGTGTGGCTTAGGTGTCTATTTGTAGATAAGGAGATGCAATGCATCCCAACTTGACCATCTTGTTTTATTAAAGTGACGATGAATTTCATCATTATCCTCCCACATATGTTTTAACAAACTAACGACAAATGAATTCATTCTTATCTAACATTGTTTAGAAAAATAACCTAAAATAAATATAATCATATTAAAGCTTAGGAGTTAGGACATCTTCAATCATTTATATTTCTCATTTATAAAGATGTAAAAAAAAATACTTGAGAATATTTTTTGTTAAGATTTTTTTTTTCTTCTCAAACTCTCCTTTTATAAGTTTAGTATTTAACTAATTAATTTATCTTCATATATAACTTTAATTTTATTGCATTATTTTTCTTGATAAAATTTCGTGTTAGAATGATAGAAAAAGTACAAAACTGCTTTTTTTTTTAAGGTTAAATAGTATTATCTATTTTATTGATAAGAATCATCTCTGGATAATTTTTGACATATATAAAGGAATAGTGACATAGAATGAGAGATTATATTAAAATAAAAAAAATTATTTGTTAATCACATAAGAATAAAACATATTATTTCATAAAAAATATGATTTTTTATTAGATGTTTATTCATCAGGAGTTGTTTTTATTCTTATAACAAATGATATGAATTGACTCATGCCCCAATTTATAACTCGATTTGTGACCCGATTCATGTCTCAAATCATGCCTTGAACATGGCTCAAACTATGACCTAAACTATGTTTCAACTCACAACCCGAAGCATGACCAAGTTATGACCTAACACATGAATTGAACTATGACCTAACTCATGAATTGAACTATAATCTAACACATGGAGCTAAACTATGACCCAACTCATAACCTGGATCATAACCCGAACCATCTCCCATGTATCTCATGACCAGTGGTGGAGCTTGAAAAATATTTCTAAGAGGGCCAAAAGTTATAGGCCAAAATTTTTTCTTATTGTTATTTTTCGGGCTAAAAATTAGAGTCGGCAAATGGTAATTCGTGTCGGGTCAAACAATTTAAAATTTTAAATATCAAATATTTGTTTCGCTCAAAAAAATAAATATGTATATATCAATCAAGACATAAAATGTTTAAAACGAAAAGATGAGTACCTGAAAGAAGAATCAAAATTTGGCGCGACGAAAATGTTTGGGCTGGCTGAGTTGATGGATTTCCATTTTTTAACACAAGGTAAATAGGTCATGTTCAATAGTTAAGGTCCATTTTAATTTTTAATGCCCAATACAAGCTTTAAATCTAAATCGGCTAAAAATGAGATAACAAACGACACTGTAAACCCTTAAAAGTAATATTAAAACTTACAATATTAGTTCAATTTTATTATTTTTTAAAATTCAAGGGTGCCCAAGGAATTTTAGAAAGAAAAACCGAAGGAGTTAGACTCAATACCTATAAAATTTTCCAGACGAAAACTACCATATCAATGCTTCTGACCAGAAAAACGGCATGTCTCCTTAAAACCTCTGCCACTACTCATGACCCGAACTATCACTCGATGTTCCACATAGACCTATGAATTGTACAACGTTACTTTTGTCTATTCCTACATAACAAACAATATTAATTTTGCTTACATTAGAGCTGAACAGATAAATTAAGATTTGTACGTAGAGGTATAGTTGGAGAAACATTGCCTTGATATTTTCTTTAGGCGCATACTGCCTTGATATTTTCTTTAGGTGCATGTAAGATAAAACCTTTCTTGAAGTACCATCATGAAAAGTTATAAATTAAAAGTAAATCATCTAACCTTTGCATCCACTAAGTACTTTTGGTTACTTGTGTAAAAATAATTAGATATCACATTTTAATTTGTTTATTTGAAATATGCCTGGAAATTATGAGCCGTTCTTTGATAAATGAGTTAATTTAGGTAATATTTTTAGTCAAATCCTGGATTTAAATCATTCATATAATATCATACGTCAAAATGTTTGTCACTTTTGTCATTTGCGCGTCCATGTATTGTTGTCGGTATCCACTTTTAACCCTAACCAAGTTTGTTTTAAAAAGACACGTATTGACATGTTAACTCACCTGATTCATCCATTTTAGTATCTTTCTGTTTTATATTAAACTTGTATATTCAAACGAAACATTTAGTAGTTTCGTATGTTGTTTTAAATTATTTGTATATACATATAGGAGAATAATCCTGTAAAAAGTATAGATAATACAAGGCATCATCAGGTTTTTAATTTTTATATGCATATTAACTCATATAATCAGTGAACAATAAAAATCAACTTTTTTGATTTAAAGCATTAGAGATAATCACATATGTAAATATAATGTAAAATATTATGGTATTAAACCAAAATTTATATTAATATCATGGTATTAAACTAACAATAAAAGTTTTAAGAATAGGTATTAAGACATTTAATGGATATATCTATTATCTATTATACTTAATAAATCAAAATAATTGGTGGACACATGTCACAAATCTAGAGTATTCTCACACTAATTTTCCCGCTTCTCTATCCAAATAAATACAATACTTTAATAAATACTAATTATATATTCATATATTCTTTATACCTTTTTTAATTAAAAAGTTCTTAATATTAAAAAAATATATTACATAATAGTATTAAATACTAATTATATTATATATACCTTTTATAATTAAAAACGATTTCTTAATATAATAAAAAATATTTTAATATTAAAAAGCACACTTTTAAAAAATCAAATTATTATAAAATATGAAAATTTTCCAATAATTTATAACTCTTAATTTTTTTTTTATAATGTGTAGGTCATTATTATTAACCATTAACTTTTTTCTTTATCAACTTGTGTAATAATATAACATCCTATAATTTTGGGAAAAAATGACATTTTTTTAAAACAATTTTTTTGAAATGAAGTGTTTAAAAACCGATCTTTGAAAAAAGGAATTTTTTCAAATACAATATTATTATTTTATGTTTTGTGTAATATTGATCATATTTTAAATCAAAAAATCATTTACAATTTTAAATTTATATTATTGGATACTTATTAATTTTTATTCAACCCGTGTAATACACGGGATACTAACCTAGTATATAATAAATGAACATAAATGAATATAAACGAACGTAAACAGACACGTTATCGAACGTTTTCGAACACAAATGAACGAACACGACAATTGTTCATATTCGTTCATTTAACTAAACGATGAACGGAATTTTTTGTTCGTATTCGTCCATTTATTAAACGAGCAAGCATAAACGAGCTTTATGTCAAACGGTTCACGAACTATTCGTTGAATGTTCGGTTTATTTACATCTCTATTGAAATATATGTTGGAAATTTTAGTAAAGTGAGTATTTACTAAACTTTGGACCATAATAATTATATGTATTTGTTACGTATTTAATTATTAAATCTAAGTTTATGTTCTACGATGTGAGAGGATTACCATGAACTAAACTGGGTCCAAAGAGGAGCTGAGATGAATGAGATATTGAAGCTTAAAAGTGTTTAGTTGAAAACATAAGCTTTCAGTGGTTGTTAACTACTGAAAGGAATCAGTTGTTGTAACCTTAGACAGGATTCAGCGGTTATCTGATCCGTAGTTGCCCGATCAGTGGTTGTATCCAAGGTTGTATCCAAGGTTGTGATCAGTGGTTGCTATCCAAGGTTGTGATCAGTGGTTGCTATCCAAGGTTGTGATCAGTGGTTATATCTAAGTTTGTTATCAGTGGTTGCTATCCAAGGTTGTGATCAGTGGTTGTGTTCCATGGTTATGGAGCAGTGGTTGTTATCCATAGTTGCTATCAGTGGTTGTTTGCCAGCTGTTAAAAAAACAGTAGGTGTTGTTTAACAGTTTCAGATGTTGCATTGAATGATCAGTTTTATCTGTATAATTCAATTTTCTGGCTGTTAGAAGAAATTAATTGGTTATTTAAAGAGCAGACTTTAATTCTTGCTGTTTTAAGTACTGATCTATCATTATAAATACAAGGTTGTGTACCTTGGTTGAAATACACTGAAAAATATACTGAAAAACACTGAACACACTGAGAAAAATTCTGAAAATCACTACATAGATTCTTTTCTACAATCGATCTTGTTCTATACTCTTGTTTCAGGTATAATTTTATGTGTTAGGTTAACTCCGGTAGTACATACTGCTTAGGCTGTTGTACCCTGGGAGACAAACGTGATTCGCATTGGTGGCACGAAATCTGTTTTAAGAGACCTCTGTTGAACAAAAATCTTTAGCCAACACATGTTCTTTCTTTGCTATTGTTTTAATCTTTTGTTTTTCATTGTAATTTTATTTTTATTGTAAGTGTTTGAACATTTAGTGTTTGTTTGAAATTGTATTGTAATCTGAAATATTAAAGGAATAAAATACTGATATATTATTCTGTGAATGGTGTTCCTACAATATATACGAACGTCAATTGCAATCATAAAACAACTCGTACTAAAAATTAAAACAACGCCCCAAGATTCAGTCGAGACTATATGTTTATTTTTAAATGCTTAAAATTTGTAAATTTTATTTAATAATTGTATTCTTTAATCATGTGTTACCTATAAATCGTGCCATGTTCATTTGAACTTGAAAGTGAAGCAAGCATAAACTTTAAATATATTGGATGTAACATTATTGGTGGCTAATTATTGGGCCTTTTGGTACTAAATAATAAATACTAAATAATAAAGCACCTCTATTCGCAAACACGTATTTTAAAGTATTAATTGAAAAATCAAATTGCGTGTCTCTTGAGATTCTGTGGTTAGGAATATATTTACTAAATGTTTATTTCTATATATTTTTTCTGGTTAGCATTAAAAAGAATTTTTGTTTTTTTATGACTTATAAAAATTACTTTTAAACATAAGAAAGATATATAGCTTCTTTTATATATCTTTTAGTAATTATAATTGTATTGTAAAGATCACTTTTAACATAAAGTCAGCTTAATCATGTCATTAGAAAGATGATTAATATAATATCATAGAAAAACATATAACTTTTAATTGTGCTTGAAAATTCTCACAACCAAATTTTATATTTTAGTATGTTAAAGTAAATAGTAATTGAACCCATTTTAGTAACATAATCATGAAATATTGAACCCGTTTTAATTAGTGTACGTAAAAACCTATTTTTAATTGAGTTAAAGAAAGACAAATTCCTAAAATGTTTACATTTTATTTTTTTACCCAATTTTTTCCTTTTAACTTTCAAATGACAAGAGATGTCCATATATGTATAGGCGTTCGCCCGTAAACGTATGCTTGTATAGATGTCTATCTGTTATTGGGAGACGTCTGCCCATATTCTAAGTATAGATAGACGTCTGTCTACAAAACATATGATTTCCTGCCAAAATTATTAAGTTAAATTTAAATTATACGAGTGTAACTCAAGGTATATAGGCTCAGAGCCAATATGGGTCACCAAACAATGATATAGAGTATGTATGGCTCCGATGGCATTTGAGCATAAGCATTGAACCTCCCACTTGCTTGGAAATTACAAGCAATGTTTCTTGATTTTTAAGTTTTAAAGGGAGTGGTGGACATTCATATACTTACATACGACGCCTATACATGTGGACATTAAGCAAAAAAACCGGTTAATTGAACAAGTACCGGTTCGTAAACGGTTAGAAACAGGTTATTGGAATCGGTTTAGATTTTTGAAAAATCGACGGTTTATGACCGGTTTGAAGTTTCAAGAGACCAAAGTCCAAACGGGTTAACCAGTCCAACTTAGGAAAGAAATAGGTTATTAGGTTGTTAACCGGTTTCAATTTTATATCGGTTTCGGTTTTAGATCTTGAAAAACCGGGTTAGTGGTAAAAACCGATTGCCAGACTTTGACCGGTTAACCATTTGGTTATTTCAAAACCGGTTTTCTGCCGGTTAACCGGTTTGTACACCTCTATATACATGTATGATTGCATGAACAATAAAGTCAAACGTATACATTTTAAAATTTTTGTCAAACAATGGGATAGTATTAGCCAAGTTGGCTCCGGTGGCGTTAAGCAGAAGCATTGAACGTCCCACTTCCCACTTGCTAGGTAATCATTTTAGCAAAAAAGAAAATAATATCTTCCAAACGAAAATACTATAAATAAAATAATATTCCTACAATCCAAATATCTATAAGTATCTATGTCACGTCACTACAATAGTTAAAAAATAAATATATTCCAATAGGAAACCAAATATGTTAATGACTTAATGTAAATCAAATGTTGAAAAAATATAGTAAATGGTCTTTGGAATATAAATAAATTCACCTGTTTACGTTTTAAAACAATAGTCAAATGTTGAACATTTATATTAGAGTTATTATAGTTCATTTGAGTTGGGTAATTTATAAAAGCATAAACTTAGAAAACAATTAGTTGTTGAGTACAAATAAATTCATGTTTTTAAAGATAAATTATCTATCACCCTTCTATTCAAAACCATTTCAAGTGTTAAAACTTTCGTGACCTTTTATTAACGTTATAATACACAAAATCTTTATTAATCACATAATTAAATAATTGGAAAATTTTATTACTAAGTTAGGGAAAATTAGCTTCTTACAAATAAATACCTGTTACAATTATTAATTACACATGTTTGAAGTAAAATTCAAATCTTAAAGTACATGCACTTGTAGAACAAACTCATTAAATTAAAAACATAACTTAGTCCATTTAATAGCTAATATATATATATCAAACATGGTGTGCTGACTTTATGAGCATGAACAAGACAAGGGAAATTAACTAAGTGGGTGAGGACTGTCAACCAGTACTCTACTAATCCATCAGCAAGGCCGGCCATGGGGAGGGGAGAGGCGGGGTGGTGGGAGACCGTCCCGGATCTGACAATTTAGAGGGCCCGAAATTAAAAAAAAATCTATTATATATATAAAAAATTTATAAAAGAAATATATAACATCAATATTTAAAAGGGTGCATGAGCAGTCGGGGAAAGAGCAAACCCAACCTCTATCTTAGGCCCAATTTTTTTAGGAGGCACAAAATTTTAATATATATGTAGATATAGAGAATCGGTGAATGGTTTATTTGGTTTGATTTAATTGGTTTTCAATTTTTCCCTATCCAAAAACCGAACCAAAAATTTGAGATTTGGTTCGGTTTCGGTTAAAACCAAACAAACCGATCAAAAATCAAATAAACCAGCTAAAATCAAATAAATAGATCCAAATAAATCGAATTCAACGGAATAAACCGATTAAAAACCAAATAAACCGGTTAAAAACCAATCTGAATAAATCGAATTCAAGCTCATATATTATTAATAAGATAATAAATTTAAATCTGAATTCGGTTTAATCGGTTAACTAAACAAACCGAATTCAAAAAAATTTGGAACGATAACCGAACAAAAAACCAAAATTCGGTGTGAGGAACCAAAATGAAAACCGGATTCAAATTCCGGTTCGTTTTTCAGTTACGAACACGGTTCGGTTTTTTCATTTACGAATGCAATTCGGTCTTTTCAGTTTCGAATATGGTTCGGTTTTCGGCTTTCTTGAACACCCTAACTTAATATTTGAATTCACCAGAGGGTATTTTTTTCTCCCGTTTCGTCTTGATCACCTTAATTCTTAAGGCTGCCTCTAAAATGGCCCATTTTTTTTCTCGCCCCCAGACCCCAGAATATTTTTTTGATTCTCGGGGCCGGTTCTGTCCATCAGTGATCCAAATATTAGCCGTTCAATTAAAAGGTGTAAGCTGACACACGTATGGGAACAAAAGAAAAACGGCTCAGGGCGTGGGATGGTTCGAACTTCGAACCAGGAACCACCTTTCTTTTAGCCACAAATATTTCTCTTTTCGTATCTTTTTTCTTTTGGATTTTCCAACCATCACCATATCCCATGAACCATGACTAGCCGTTGGTATACCGGCTAGGAACCTTGGCTAACATCCGGTGGCGGCAGCCTCTTAAATGTAAATAAGTATAAAAAGTTTTAGACATTTGTGTTGGGGACGTTTATAAACATTTTCTTTGCAAATCACTTTCTTCCTGTATCTATCAAAACAATAGATAGGGGTGGCTGCTTGTTTATAACATTTTCTTCATTCCTCTATATAGCTATCAAAACATTAGATAAGAGGATGGCTGCTAGCTTATAACATTTTCTTTATCATTATCTTCTTTTCCTTTTCTTTTCTTTTTTTTTTTTTTTTTTTTTTTCTTTTTGGGCCTTTTGGGTATTTTTAGGTTCACAAAAGGGAGGAGAGACATTTTGAACTAAAAGTTGTCATCATTGTCAGACTAGTTCGGGTGGTAGAGGCATGTGTCTCTTAGATAGAAGGTCAGGATTCTATCCATCGTAACGATTAAGTGTAAATTCGTGTAGTTTAAGACGAGAGGAAGTGAGTATGTCATTCGCCATAAAGAAAGTAAAAGCCTCTAAAAATTGATTATAACTTATAAGAACGAGGACGAAACATGAAACTTTTTTACTTGTTTTTAGAGCATTCAAACTAGGCACTCCATTCTCATCTCTATAATTTAATTAAAATCACTACCTCATAAATTTATTCCTTATTTTCTAAATATCTTATGTATTTTATTCCTCATATACATCCTTATTTCAATTAAATAATATTTTTTTAATTTTTTTAACATCACTTTTCTTTCTTTCTTTCACATACAATTATTCACAAAAATATTATGGGGTTAACTCCAAATGTAAGGGATGATGATTTGTTTTTTTTTTTTTAAACGGCAATTTGGATCACTGACGGGTCATAGACCAACCCGATCATATCCACACCCCATAGGAGGAAACCCACCATAGGTGAGAGAAAACCCCCTAGCCTAGCATGGAACCCCTATTTTGTCCATGCTAGGACTTGAACCCGTGACCTCCCCAATATTGAAGTCACATGGTACGGATGATGATTTGTTAGGCTTGATGAAGGCTTAGAAGACTTTATGTGTGTTTTGATCCATGAATGCTTTGTTGGAGCCTAAGCTAAAAACCCTAAATTATTTATCTTTTATGCCCCTTGATTTTAATGGTAGTCTTCATATTAAATATAATAAAACACCTTATTTACAACTCGTGAACGTCGGTTACATCGACTAAACCATGTTAAAATATCGTGTTCTTTGCTTTTTATTTTATGAGTGATATTTGTTTGAGCTCACGTATGCTTATCACTTTTGTGTTGCACTTTGTTAAAAATACTAGGAACGAAGAAAGGGATGAGACACCTAATGTGTCATTAAAGTTGCATGATTTTTCATGTTTTTTCTATAATTAAGAGATGGAGATACATACAAGGGAGCTGATGTAAATGATCTTAAAGTCGTTTCACTTGTAATTAAGTAGATAGTGAACTTTTTGTGAGAGCTTTCATTGTGACGTGTGCTCCTTAATGACCAAAAAATTAGATCTCTTATACTGATAACTAGCCAATTTCTGTCGTTTTTTTGATGTAGGGCAGACGGATTTTTAATAAAATAGTAAAACCCTAAAGTCTACCTAATCATAAAGGCGACCATCACTCTAACCCAAAACCCAAAACCTTTCGCAAGGGTTTTCACTCATGCGAAAAACTCTAAATCGAACCCTGCATCAAAAAACAGGCGTATGCTTGTCGTAAAAACCAAAAAACATGCTAAATCATAAAATCGTAAGTCAAGAAACACAAACTCAAACTTAATTGCCCATTGTTAAAAATTCTAAAACCAAACAAAAAAATTCCTAAAAAACCACTTCATCGTAAAACCTGAAAACTGCCACAAAAAACAGACAAGAAAATAAACAATATGAAAAATAAAATCTCTAAATTATTGAGATAGAGATGAATAATAAGACATAAATGGTGCAAGAGCCAAAATAAATATCCTTTGAGATTCTTTCCGGATGCCTCTAGTGTTATCTTCTTCTAAAAAAATTCAATCGTACAACAGGAATTATTGTATTGATCATCATATCAAACCTACCAAACCAATATTACGAAAGATATCCTAAATTTTTATTTCATTATAAAATTTTCAATATTTAAGGTTGTCTTAGCATTCAAACAATTTACATGGTTAATCCTTTTTAAGATGTGTTACCAATTTTCTAGTGAATTACATAATGTTTAGTCCCCCTAATTTATGTGAGGTTGGATCTCATAAAGCAGATAACAAGTGAATTTTAACCACATATTTTACGGGACCGTGTAAAGTTAGGATGTTGCCTAAAGTAGAACTAAATGAAAAGTGTCGTTACTGTTTCGTCTTATTACAAACACACACATATCACTCTTAAAACGATAACCAATATAACTTCTTTATGATCAATTCAAATCTTTGATTTTTTGAACACCATAATGTTCGAAAAAAGAATAAAAGAATTTGGATTGATTATGACGAAATTATTGAGGTTATTGCCTTTAGATTGAGTTTCTTGAAATATGGTTTCGTCTTTGAATCATCAATTGATTGCCCCTTAGTGACAGACATCTTGCTCAGTATGCCTTATCTTTCTCATTTTATATATGACACTAGCTTTTGGTATTTTGATTCTCTTAATAATTCTTAATTCAATGTAATTGATTAAATTTTACAATAAAAAGAAAAATTAAAAAAATTGTCACCTCAGTACTTTTACCTGATAACATATTACCTATAAATAGGTAATTAAATTAAAAAAAATTAAGTCAGTTGATTAAATAGTTATAAAACTTGGTTCTGTATATATAAAGTTTTCAGTAATAGTAAAGTAAAAAAAAATAAAAGAATACAGGGCCGTGTGTTGGGCTTCAAAAACAATATTTATTGGATTATACGTGGGCCAAGTGCTAAGTAGATTTATTGAGCTACATGTAATTTGGGCTCAGGTAACATTGTTCCATTGATAGACTGCAAAGAGGGACCAAAAGTAATCTAGAAACAGAATTTAACAAATTCTATATATTTAAAAATAGAAAAATGGATGGATTTTTAAAAGTGTGACACCTGTCACTCTCATATTAATCTGACTTTTTTATATTAAGGCAAATGATCAAAATATCATTTTCAATTAAAAAAATACTTGGTGATACATGATAAAATCTTGTTAAATCTTAAATTTTGAACCAATGGATTTGAGTTAATAGGTTATCAAAATTTTATAGATTTTTATTTGAATCATATCCTATATATATATTTGTCTAAATGAATTAATAATACAAGGTTTTTATTCTGTAAGTTGATGTTGATAATATAAAAGTGTACAAGCCTTTTTCATCTTTCAATCATAATATCAAATTGAGATGCATTGATCAAAATGCTTGAAGAATCCAATAATCAGTGACAACTTTCATGAGTGGATCAAAAATCAATTCAAATAATTGGATCAAAATGCTTGAAGAATCCAATAATTTCCTGTTTAGAGTTTAGCAAAAAGTTACAGGAATCATGTTCAAAACACATACTTGATAGTTGGTGTTGTATTTTAATTCTGGTATTTATGCAGTTTTATATGTTTTATATTAGTTATTGTGTTGCAATTTATAATTGTTGTAATTTTAGGTAGTGCGAAACTAGAGAATACGAATTTTAAATCAAAACATTTGAAACAGCCTTAATTTCTACTATTAGAGACGACTTTTTGACGGCCACACCTTTAGCCACGCTTTTTGGATCGACAACCTTTAGCAACGAAATCCTCAATCAATATTGGCGATACACGTCGCTCTAAAGGTCTGTTTTTTTTTTGTAGTGAGTGTAGTTCATCATACTACCTGCAAATTATTTTAAACCATGTAGTTGTTGCAATATATACCGTATAATCCACAAACATGTTTATCTCTTTAGATAATTAAATTTGCATGCTAATAAACAATCATTGAGATTTGTGTGAAATACACGTAATATTCTTTTTCCTTTAATAATGAAATTCACACCCCCTCGTACTAACTTAAAAACCAATGTCGGTGAGTTGCTAGGTGACAAAACAAGATTATACTTTAATATGTGTGTGTGTGTGTGTGTATATATATATATATATATATATATATATATTTCTTTGTTGGATTCATGAACATATGATAGTTTAGAGAAGTTGGTAGGTTGATGTGGTAGTGTTTGAGGGGTGAGGAGTTCGACACATCCCGGCGCTTTTTACTTTTTTATTTTCCATCTTTTTAATAATCGTCTTTTTCTTTTTTAATTTTTCTAACTCTAAAATAATATATTTTTTTATACTTTAAGTCAACATTGTGACGTTACTCTGTCTATGTGCCCAGTCGCGTAACTTTGATATATTTATACTTTTTGTACGTTTCTGCATATATTGGTTTTAATTAACTTTTGTTTGTATTTCAGGTCATTTTATATACGATATATTTTTATCATTTTTAAACACATTTTTGGGTTTTGTAATTATACTTTTTACAACTTGGCATACATACGTACTCAAGTTCGACTCTTTTGGTTCCCATTTTGTTTGCTTTTTCTTTTCTGATTTATTTCTTTTGATTTTATTTCTCGACTCACATATGAGAAAAAAACACTTGATTCACTTTTGTGTATATACTATATATAAAAGCAGCTTTTTTATTTTGTTTTTATTTATTTTCTCTTTTATTTGTCGACATATTCTCGTGAAAAATATATTATTTTGACCCACAAGAGTTTATAAAGTTTATAGTTTATCTTATTTAGTATGTTTATTTACCGACCCGCCAATATGAAAACAAAAATCACACTAACCTGTTAGGTTTTTAAAGTTTAGAAAGTAATTATATTTGTGTGTTGTTTAGAGTCTGGTTATATTTTAAAAGTGAAATTGAGCGTCACAATTAAAACCCACTGGTCCAACATCAAAAATATAATTGGGTTGCGATTTTTTTGTTCTTTTCTATTTTACTTCTTTTTTTATGAGATCGATACTGATCGAATAACATCGCATTGTTATATACTTGTTTTCTATATATGTTTCGATTTGAAAAAAATGAGTCATTATAACTTCGTACATTTAGTTTATGCACATAAGACGCAATGTACATAATCAAATTCGTAAAAACGTCGTATCACGCGATTTAACATTTTATTTTTCTTATATTTTTTCGTATTATATTAACTCTTTGAAAATTCCTACACTGCAACATATAAGGCATAATAATGTTTTTTAAAATATTAGTCTTTATAACTAATATGTCACATCTTCATGTGTTTGTTTTAATCGTACCACCACGTCGAAACATGAGAGTTGTTTACTATAATTTAAGTTAGTGTTGTAACGTTTTATATACGACATGATATTTTAGCTACATTTTGACTATTTTCTCAAAAATCGCATCGTTGTAACTTGATAGATTTATTATATATACATGAAACTCAACGTTCGTACGTAATGAAATTCGTAAACACGCCGTGTTACATGCTTTTGGTTTTGATTTGTCTTATACTGTTTTCAATTATTTTTTTTAATATTCATAATTTTGTATATCTACGTTTTAATATTTATAACTGATCATTTGTAACTTTATATGTTTATTTTAATCAAACCATCGTGTTATAGCGTGCGAGTCTTAATCGTACCGCCTGCGGCAGCGGGCGGGTAACTTTTCTAGTTTGATATAAAATTTGACAATTTTATATAAATTGTATTTTTACTATCTATATCTATATTTATTCCTTTACTATTAAAATAGTATGAAGTTTAATTGTGTTTTTTTATTTCAGGTTATCATTAAAGTATTATAATCTCCCATATCTTCATCTTCGTTCGTTTAATTAAATGAATGAGCATGAACAACAATCATGTTCAGTCATTTGTGTTCATAAGTGTTCAATAAAATGTTCGTTTACATACGTTCATATTCATTTATTATAAAATGTGTTTTATATTCTTATATATTTTATTTTGGTTTAATAACATAACATTTAAACTAGAAATCTAATCATTTGAAACTTGTATAACAATAATTTGAAACTAAGATATTTAAAACATTAGTTTATGATAATTTCAATTACGATTATTATTTATAACTTTTACATTGTTTTATGATAATTAATTTTTGACTTTTGTATCACGCGTTTAATTTTATAAATCATTTAAGTGATTATCTTTAAGGTTTGAAATTGAGAATGATGATTTTTATCATATATTTTATATGTAATAAGTTTATTTAACCTAGATACAAATTTGACAGGGGGCCAAAACTATAAGCCCGTTAAGTATTTAACTCATTTTACAAATCAATTAAAATTTAAAATCACATTCGTTCAACAAAGTTAAAAATATTATTTCGCATAATATTCAGTATTTTTTTATTATTAACTTGCATGTTATTTCAACTATGAGGAACCAATATTTTTTTTATCCATAGAGATAAAATCGTGTTACATATCCTATGTAATCACGGCATTATGAAATACATTTACTGCCATAATTACCATGTTTATTTTGGTATCAAAACTTGATTCGCCTCTAACCTTGTTATTATAAAAATAAGTTGAGAGTTTAAATCTTTTAATAAATAAAATGATGAAAAAGTGTTGTATAGAAAAAAAAAGTTATTATCTGAATACGAAAAAAGGAAAATTTAATAATAATGACAATAAATCAATAATGGTGGTGGTGGTCGTCGTAGTTATCTTAGTCGTAGTAGCAATAGGAGCAGGAGCATGAACAGAAGCAACAACAAGAGAAACATGAGAAGGAGTAGTAGAAGTAGAAGGAGGAGGAGGAGTTTGTATAATTATTATATGGGTCGGCACATTTAGTGACCAAATTAATTTTCAACAAACATATTCAATGATCATGTGAATGCTAGAAGAAAAAACGTTATTGGTTGATAGAAAAACATTTATTATGGTTCAATATGAGGGATAAAATTTGTGACTCTTCAGGTCTCATGTTTGGTCCTGAATATACGTGGAGAGTTTTATTATAGTGCTGAGTTTTCTTCTGTATTACCCCTGGATCTTTCGTTTCCACATCACCATCTCACACAACACATGAGATTCGCCACCACCACCACATCTAACTTCGATCATGTTCAGTATTTATGATTCATCCATTCTTCTAGTTCTTCATAACCGATTGGCACCATTTTTTGGTCTCGTTGGGGACTTTTGCCTCGTCTTCGTTGTTTCTCCTCGCAAGACGAAAATCAACTATCTTCACGAAAATTAACTATCTTCACTATTCCTACTTGATAGAGGCGTTGTCTTTTAAAAAGAAGATATTGGTTCAAATTCTCAGAAGTAGGATATATTGTTGTTGAAGTGTTGAACAATGCTTGTTGGACGATGGCGGAACAATTCAATGATCGTTGTTTAAAGATGATTTTGTTATTAGGGATGTCGTTTGGGTTAGTTTATCAGGTTTCGAGTTTCTCAGGTCATTTATTTGGGTTTTGAATATATGAAAATTGAACCAAAAACCGAACCAAATAACCAAAATATACTCGGTTCTTGGGTTTAATGGGTTGTGTTAAATGGTTTTCATGTTATACTAGAATAATTATGTTTTCTATTTTTTCAAGAAAACTATAGCTTATTTAAATTGGTTGCTATTCAATATGAATACAATGGCAAAACAAACCAGAACATGTTTAACAAACCTAATGTAAAGACTAATAAAGGCTGATGCTCACCAAACTTCTTATTTTGTCTAAGTATAGGAACCTCTTTTAATAAAAACCTTCGGAAGGAAGAAGTGATTCTTCGGAAGCAGCATTGCTTCCGAAGGGTAACTGGTTCATGCCGAAGGTTATACAAGACAACTGCTTCCGAGGAATCCTCTTATGCATTGAAGACAAAGACTTCCGAGGTTTATCCTCTGACAAAGACTGTAGCAGCTTACTCTCATAGTACAAAAGGTACTGACACAAGACATGCTGGTCTGAGTAAAGACAAAGACAACATGTAATGAGTCAGATAAAGCGCCTTACCTCTCCCATGCTGCATTAAATGAAAAAGATCATCTGAAGCCTTGAAGATCAACAACATTAAATATCTTTTGTATTTAATAGTCCTTTGTAAAGTCAATGTCTATTAATGTAATGATCATGACTGAGTGTCTTAGCCTGTTAAGACACTCAACATACTAGAATAAGCTTTACTTTATGTACTTGTCTAGTATACCCAACTTGTATTCCTAAGTGTATACGGTTGTAGCCTCGGCTATATAACCTCCCATTGTATATGTTGAAAAACACTTCTGACTTTGAGAGAAATATATCCTTGAGCTTGAAATTATTCGTGTGTTCCTATTAGTGTTCAAGGATTATTACTTTGTCATTTTGAGTGCTTGTGAGATTATTCTAACAGAACATTCCGCATCTGTTAGATTGTATAAGAAATATTTGTGAAGTGTTGTTTAGATTAAACAACCCGGTCCAACAAGTGGTATCAGAGCTTTGGCTCTTGAACTTGACTGACTAATCATCATCAAGTTACCAATTCTATTTCTTATAAAATCTCAACGTTTTAACACTCATATTTTCTGTGTCTATCTAAGATGGCTGCTCTAAACAAACATGATACAGAAAATGGCACTCTCAACAAGCCACCAATGTTCACACCTGAAGACTTCGATACCTGGAAAGTCAGAATGGAAGGGTTCATCAGGAACCAAGACTTCAAACTTTGGAAGTCTGTTCTTGAAGGTCCCTACATTCCTACAGTTGCTGCTGCTGGTGCTGGAGTTGCTACAGTACCAAAAGATCCATCTATGTACTCAGACGAAGATTACAAGAAGATGGAAGTTGATTCTAAAGCTCTTTGGCTCATTTAGATGTCAATACCGAACTCCATCATACATGCATTCAAGAAATGCAAGTCTGCTCAAGAATTGTGGAACTCCTTAAAGCAAATGTATGAAGGTTCAGATGATGTCAAAGAAAACAAGAAAGATATGCTGAAACAAAAATTTGAGAATTTTTGTCAACAAAACAATGAGAATATGTCATCTCAGTATCTAAGGTAAGTCCAACTTGTAGATGAATTGACAACTGCAGGTGTGATTCTGGATAATCAAGATGTGCTCAGAAAATTTCTGAGATCCCTTCCAAAGGCATGGAACATATATTCGGTTACTATAAGAAGAACAGAAAACCTGAAGACTCTAACTCTGGGCGAGTTGTTTGGTATTCTCAGTGCCTATCAGATGGAACTAGATGCTCAAGAATCTAAAGTCTCCCATTTACCATCTGGTTCAGCCGCTCTTTATGCTCCCATCAACAATCCTCCATATCAAAGCTTCCAACCCATCTACCATCCTACATCCATACCCAATGTCACACTTTCTGAAACTTTAACTCCATCAAACTCACACCCAAATCATCTCTCAAACCCAACTTCACTACCAACATCTGGGCAAGGAGCTTTTATGGCTGAAGAAACCAACTATTTCCAACTGTGTCAAGAAGATTTAGATGGTATTCCTGCAGATGACTTAGAAGAAGTGGACATAAATTACCAGATGACCATGATTTCCTATCGAGCAAAGAAGTTCTATCAGAGAACTGGAAGGCAGTTTAAAAAACACAATATGAAAACTGGATTTGGTCTTGACAAGTCCAAGCTTAAATGCTTCAACTGTCAACAATTGGGCCACTTCGCCAGGGAATGCAAGACCACAGGAACTCAGCCAACACCGTCTGGGCAATCACAACAAAGACCGTCAAGCTCAACAAACAATGCAAACATTGCAGAACAAGACTTTTCAGATTGGAGCTTTCAAGCTGAGGATCCTTCCATCTCCAACAGTGCCTTGATGGCAAATGACTCATCTTCCTCATGCAAGGTAACTGATAACATGTGCTCACCTGAATGCTTAGAAACATTAACTATTTATAAGAAAATAAATTCCCAACTCTGTAACGAGCTTGAGTCTCTACAAGTTGTCAAGGCAAATTTCTTTGAGGTTGAAAGAAATTACAAAGAAAAGATTGAAGAAATGGAAAAGACTATTTCAAGTTTAAAACATGAAGATACTAACAAACAGTGTCAAATTAAAAAACATTTTAGAAAGACTAACCACTGCCAAGACTGAACTTGTAATGGCTGAGTCTTACAGAGACAAATTTCTAAGCCAAGGTGAAAAATATGAAAAACTTTTAGGGATGAGCAGCACAACAGAACTAGTGAATAAACATGGGGCTGGTTTGGGATATAACAGAGTAGAACCTCCATCTGCTTATACTTCCATAGCAGATGTTAGGTGTAAACCACCAGTTGACCTTGTGTACAATGAGGAATTGGATATACACAAGGTGGTTCAAACGGATAATCTCTCTAATCCATGTACCTCAACATGCTCAGATGAGGATGATATTCCTATTAAATCAGTAAAAGAAAAACAAGCTTTGAAAATTAAGAAACAAAATAAGAAAACTAAGAAACATTCAACAGTTTTTATCAAAGCTAAAACCCCAGAAAATATCTCCTCAGATGAGTATGTGACTTGCCCATCTGACAAGTCAAAAAGAGGTAGGTCTATGGAGAGAAAGATCAATTCTCCAGGGAAACAGGCAAAGTCTAAGACTAACAAGTATGTTGGAACATCCAAATCATCACTCTCTGAGGATCAAAGCTCAGACTTCGTTAAAAGGAATCAGCAGCAACACTCTCCCAACAGTCAAACTCTATGTCTGATGTGCGGTGAAAAGAGTCATTTTGCTGCTGATTGCTTCTATAATCCAAGAAGCAGAATTTTCTCAAAATTACAGGGAAGAGGAAGAAAGAATAGTTGGAGTCAGTCATCTACTTCTTCGGAAGAACAGAGAAGAAATTCAGTCAAGAGGGTGTCGGAAGCAAGTACCTCCAATAATAGGAAGAAACAAAATAAAAGGGATTTTGAAAAGAAAGCATCGGAAGCAAAGAAAAAGGAAGCTTCCGATAGAAAAGTAACCTCGGAAGCTCATCAAAGGAATGCTTTCAACAAGCAAAAGAAATCATTTTTCTTCGGAAGAAGACCATCGGAAGAAAAACGAAAAGTAGCTTCCGATCACTATCAAAAGAAACCAAGTCTTCCGACAACTCAAAAGGCAAAACAAGTATGGAAGAAGAAGGAATCAACTGATAAGCCATCACTCCCATCAGAAGCAAGCACATCATCTGTCCCATCTAGGATGATATCAAAGAAATTTACTTACAATGATGCAAATGGCAAACCCAAGACCACATGGGCTTGGGTTCCCATCAGAAACTAACTCATTTCTGGTCATGTGCAGGGACAGCAGGAATCAAAAGGCAACTTGTGGATAGTTGACAGTGGCTGCTCCAGGCACATGACAGGCAACAAGACCCTCTTGCACAAATATGAACCATTCTTTGGAGGATCTGTTGCTTTTGGAAGTGATCCAGTAGGAGGATACATAACAGGTAGGGGCACAATCACAAATGGTAAGGTAAGCTTTGAGAATGTGCATTTTGTAAAAGAACTTAACTACAATTTACTAAGTGTATCACAGGTGTGTGATCAAAAGCACAACATGTTGTTTACTGAGCATGAATGCATTGTCCTGAAACCAGGATTTGTGATACCAAATGATCAAATTCTACTCAGAGCTCCTAGAAGAAATAACATGTATATGCTAGATATGAGCACAGCTGCACCTCTTAGTAATATAAGCTGCTTTGTCTCAAAAGCTTCACTTGATGAATCATCTCTTTGGCACAGAAGACTTTGTCATGTAAACCTCAAAAATATGAATAAACTTGTCAGAAATAACTTAGTAACTGGTTTACCAACAAAGGAATTTATTTGTATTGATAAATGTGTTGCATGCTTAAAGGGTAAGCAACATAAGTCATCTCATCATGCCAAAGAGATAAATTCAATTACAACAGTCCTGCATTTACTGCACATGGACTTGTTTGGTCCCACAAGTGTTAAAAGTCTTGGTAGAAAGTCATATTGTTTGGTAATCACTGATGATTTCTCTCGGTATACCTGGGTATTTTTCTTGAATACCAAGGATGAAACTGCTGAGATCCTAAAGTCATTTATACTTAGGGTGGAGAATGAAATTGATCATCATGTAAAAATAATCAGGTCAGATCAGGGAACAGAATTCAAAAATCAGATTTTAAATTCATTTTGTGAATCTAAAGGTATCACAAGACAATTTAGTGCTCCTAGGACTCCATAACAAAACGGTGTTGCTGAGAGAAGGAATAGGACACTAATTGAGGCTGCAAGGACCATGCTGTCAGATGCCAAACTCCCAATAACTTTTTGGGCAGAAGCAGTCAACACTGCCTGTTATGTCCAAAACAGAATATTGGTATGACTCCTTATGAAATTTGGCATAAGAGAAAGCCATTCATTGGATTTCTCAAACCATTTGGATGTCAATGCACCATCTTGAATACTAAAGATTACTTAGCCAAGTTTGCTGAGAAATCAGCAGAGGGCTACTTTGTTGGGTACTCTTCAAATGCTAAGGCTTATAGAGTATACATCAAAGCTTCCAGAGTTATTGAAGAGTCTGCAAATGTTCAGTTCAATGAACATACTCTCAATAAACCTGGAACAGGCCCTGATTGGTTGTTTGATCTTGATAGTTTTACATCTGCATTTAATCTGGTGAAAGAGTATGTTCCAGTTTCACAGTCAGCTACCACAAACATCTCCAAAGGCTCAAGAGAAGATGACTTTCGTGTTGAACTGCCAATAGCTTCAAGACAAATCTTGGCAGAATCCACTTCAGCACAAAATAGTATGCCACAATCTGAAACAGTAATTACATCTCAGGCAAGTCCGTCAATTGAATCTACTTCTGAGTTACAACATCTAGAAGAAGTAGGAAGCCCTTCAGCAGAGGCAAATACTCAGCAGACCATCATTCTCAAAGAAAACCAACCGTCCATAGTCCAAATTCAGAATTTAAAAGATCTGCCAGAGATCCAACTTGAGGTAGTATTGCCTAACCTTGAGTCACTCAACATGGATGAAGCTTCTCAACTGGATGTGATTCCAAGAACTCGAATTCACAACACTCATCCAGTTGAGAACATCATTGGCAATGTAGAAGAAGGTGTAAGAACTAGAAGTTCTATGCATGAAGCAAATGTTTGCTTGTTCTCCTATTTTCTATCCCAAATAGAACCTAAGAAGGTTGCAGAGGCATTAAAAGATAACAGTTGGGTAGAAGCTATGCAAGAGGAACTTCTTCAGTTTCAAAGACAAGGAGTTTGGAAGACTTGCCCTTTGCCTAAGGGAAAGTATGCCATTGGAACCAAATGGGTGTTCAGAAACAAGAAGGATGACAAAGGTGTTGTCATCAAGAACAAAGCAAGATTGGTTGTTCAGGGATATACTCAAGAGGAAGGCATTGACTATGATGAGGTCTTTGCACCGGTTGCCAGAATTGAAGCTATCAGAATATTTTTGGCATTTGCAGCTGCAAAAGATTTCAAAGTGTTTCAGATGGATGTTAAGAGTGCTTTCCTTTATGGAAAAATTGATGAAGAAGTATATGTGTGTCAACCTCCAGGATTTGAAGATCCAAAGTTTCTAGATCATGTCTGTAAGCTTGATAAGGCTCTTTATGGGTTACACCAAGCTCCCAGAAAATGGTATGAAACTTTATCTTCTTTTCTGTTGGCAAACAACTTCAAGAGAGGAACAATTGATAAAACTCTCTTTTTCAAGAAGTCTAATCAACACATCATGCTAGTTCAAATCTATGTTGATGACATTATCTTTGGTTCTACTAATGAATCTCTCTGCAAGGAATTTGAATCTCTAATGAAATCCAAATTTGAGATGAGTTCAATGGGAGAACTCACCTTCTTTCTTGGATTACAGGTGAAACAAACTCCTACAGGGATTTTCATTAGTCAATCGAAATATGTCAAGGACATTCTTGAAAGATTCAAGCTTTCTGATTGCAAAGCTCTGGGAACTCCTATGTCCAAAACAACATCTCTTAGCCCTGATCTTGAAGGGGAGGATGTTGATCAGCACCAGTATAGAGCAATGATAGGCTCTTTGATGTATCTCACAGCAAGCAGGCCAGATATCATGTTTGCAACTTGTGTATGTGCAAGATTTCAGGCCAATCCCAAAGTCTCACACATGCTAGCTGTGAAAAGAATCTTTAGATACCTCAAAGGAGCATCAAGTCTAGGATTATGGTATCCTAGAAATGAAGACTTTCAGTTCATGGCCTACACTGACAGTGATTATGGAGGGTGCAACATCAGCAAGAAATCCACATCAGGAGGATGCCAATTTCTTGGATCCAGAATTGTGTCTTGGCAATGCAAGAAACAGTCATGTGTTTCTACTTCTACTGCAGAGGCTGAATACATAGCTGCTTCTAGCTGCTGTGCACAAGTCATCTGGATTCAGAATCAGATGAAGGATTATGGAGTAGATCTGTTCAATACTCCTATTCAGATAGACAATTCCAGTGCAATCTCCATCACCAATAATCCTGTCAAGCATTCCAAGACCAAGCACATTGACATCAGATACCATTTCATCAGAGATTGTGCAGAAAAGAAGTTGATTCATTTGGTCAAAGTTGATTCAGAACACAATTTGGCAGATCTCTTCACCAAGGCATTTGATGAAGGAAGATTCAGGTACTTAATAACATCCATTGGGATGCTTAACTTTGAATAAACTGAAAAGTGAATATATAATTCTTCGGAAGATAAACTTAAATTATCTTCCGATGAGTAACTACTCAGCAGAAGATAGGTTAAGTCTTCGGAAGCATTATTTCTTCCTTTGTCGGAAGATATCACACTTCAGAAGCTAAATTACCTTCTGAGGTAATACTCTTCCGATACATTATCTTCGGAAGCATAGGCTTCTCAAGGTACTCTTCAGAAGAAGGTGTCTTCCAAAGAACATTCTACCTGATGAATTATCTAACATTTTAGAAGCACTTGCTTTCGATGTATTAAATTTATACTTCTAAATTATTGCTTCTGATCTTTAGAAGCAGTGCTTCCGATAGTATAAATTTTATTCTTCGGAAGTAAAACTCCTCAGAAAACTTTTTGGTCTAATTCACTCCTTCCGAAAGCCACATCTTCGGAAGCAATTCTGAACTTAATGAAAATTCCTACATTTATTATGAAACCAGCTGTCATCGAAGACCTTTTTCTGACATCCGGATTTCAAAATTAAATGTGTTTCTATATTTAATGCTGAAATCCGAAGGTATATAAAAGTCTCCCGCTCATTCAAATTCTCACAAACTGTTTCACTTTGAACTCTTCTTTTCTTTGATCTCCCAAATTGTGCCCTAAAATCACCAACTGCCATGGCTCTTCTTGCTTTCAAACCTGCTCACAACGTACCAGCGGAGTTATCAGCGGAACATGATGCTGACTTCGCCCCAATAATCTCCTTTCTTCAAAGGAGCATGTATTTCTTTGCACTAACCGTTCAGCCCTTGGTGTATGAATCTCATCACCAACAGTTTTGGGCATCTTGTTCTGTTTCTTCGTCTTCCAATGGTCGGTCTCTTGTAGCCACCATTGATGCTCATCCTATTGCTATTTCTGTGGAGACCATCTGCCGGCATCTCAAACTACATGATGCCGGTGGAAAGGTCTCATTCACAAAGGATGAGGTAGCATCGACATTTCAGTCGATGGGGTACGAAGGTCCTCTCCCTTCAACAACCTATTTGAAGGGTAGAGTGTCCTATAATTACAAGTACCTCATACATTTGTTCCTACACTGTCTTTCCAATAAAACTGGTGGTTGGGATCAAATACCATCTGACTTAGCTTCGGCTATTCATGGTTTGATCTCTAACAAACTGTTTAATTTTTCTGCTTTTATTTTCAATAATTTGGTTGACAATATTTCGTCACCAAACAAATTTTGTATGTATCCCAGGTTTTTGCAACAGATTTTCAATGAGGAATTGGGCACTTTCCTCTCTCTAACTGGGAATACATATAAAATGCCCTTGGTCTCGTCCAAGGTTTTTGTACAACTGAAGAAGAAGGGTGCCCAGTTCTCTGGGAACTTCACTCCCCTTCTTCCCTCTATGGTGTCCCATACTTCAGAAGGTGACAGCTCTGTTAACCCCACGGATGCTGAGCCCACACTTTCCACTTTTGTTCCACACCCCATAAAAATCACTTACAAACGCAAACGAAACCCTGTGCAACTCTCTAGAGTTGTTCAGGCTCCTTCTACTGAACCCAAAAAGAAAAAGGTTAAAAGGACTGCTCAGGGCACAGTTCTACCTAAGGTGAAAGCCACACCCCTTGTTTGTCCACAGGTTCTTCCTTTGGAGCCTGTGGCTGCCCTTAACCAGCCTGCAGGCCCTCAGCTTATGTCACAACACATAATTGAGAATATTCAAAGGGATACACCCATAGTTGAGTCTGCTTCTCATGAAGCTACTCCCTTAGATCAGAGACTGTCTCCCAGGTCTCCAGGTTCTTATCACCCAGATATGCCCCACTCCCATACTATTACCCCGGCTCTTGGAACTTCTGCCGTACCTGTGGAGGAACCACTCTCTCCCACTACCCAAACTTTAATGAGAGTGGTGACACAGTTACAGGCAAGGTTTCCTGACCCAGAGCCTATTATATCAGAGGTTGGCCCCAGTAGTTTTGAAGGAGTCAATGCAGGTGAGGCTGCCACTACTGTTGATCTTAATCAAGATCCACAGGACAGTGGTACAGGCACTAGGACCTCACCTGCGGCAACCTATGTTGGGGAGGACTTCTTTGAGGTTCTTCTCAATGAAGGGAATCCAGGGTGCCAAGAAACCACATCTGGTGGTGGAGGTGCAGGAGCTCGGCTCAGTACTCCATCGCCCCATGACTCTACTCCGGTAGAAGAGGGCACAACCACACAGGAATTGACGGCTACAATAACTTCCCTCCAAGCTAGGGTAGCTCAGTTAGAAGCTGAGGTGGCTACCCTGCGGCTTGAGATCCAGACCAAAGAAGCAACCATTCTGGATCTCAAGAGGCGTCCACCTGTTATTCTACATCCTTTTCATCCTGATCCTGCTACTTCCACTTTCCCCTCCCCTGATGCTACCAAAAAGGGGGAGAATGTACCAACTGCAGGGTCAGGATCAGAAGCAAGAGAAGAGGAGGGTGCACAGGAAGTTAATCCATCCATAGTCACTTTGACTGCTGAATGGGATGACTTCTTGGGTACTTATTTTCAAGATTCTTCTTCTACTTCCTCTTCTTCTTCTTCTGAGGATACAAGGGAGGTTGTCAAAGAGACTGAACAACAAACATCAAATGTTTCTTTGGAACCTCAGTCCCCTTCTGGGACTAAGTCTCCTTCTGAGACTGCAGCCCAGGTTACCATGGAAGAAGCTACACAAGAAGAACAAATATCAATGGAACCTGTGTCCCCTTTTGGGACAGAAGCTGCTGAAGACCTCTCCTCCTCTCCTGAGCCCTTTGTGGAAACTAATAAGGAATCATCCAAGGTGATTGGTCAACTGGAGGAGACAGTGAATGCTGAGGTTAATTCCGAAGCTGCAGCTGTTTCCAAAGGCCCAGTCATTATTGATGACTCCTCCACAGAGGAGCTATCTGTCGATGAACCAATTGGTGAGGCTACAGGAGAAATCTCCTCTGGGGTAAATGTAACAGTTGATGACAAAGGAAAAAGAAAGCTTACCCCAGAGGAGGAAGCACAACTGGAGGAGAGAAGACCAAAGAAAATTAAGGGCCGGCCAAATACCTCTCTAGATGAAGAGCGAGCTAGACTCTCTGCTTTGCTTGAAGAGAGAGGGTATGACTTTGATGAAGTCTTTAACTGGTCGGTACCTAGAATGGCTGCCGAGCTGGACAAAATGCAGCAGCAGGAACAGGAAGCTGCTGCATCCAAAGTCCAGATTGCTACAACAAAGACTCAGAAGAACAAGGCTTACAGAGACATGCAAAGCCTTTCTTTTGGAGTATGGATTCCATGCTCGGCAGCTAGGCCCAATGAAGAACTCAACCATGGATATGCATATCAGAGATATAAAAGCCAAAGTTGCCAGAGGTGAGTTACCTTCAATTGAACAGATAAGGGCAAGAAAGGAAAGCCTAATGAGAGGCTTAGGTTTAGGGGGAGGAGCAAGAATAGAATTTCCCCTTTCTGATACAGGAATCAGAGAGGGAGAAGAAGTTATGTGTGGGGAATCTACCAAAGCCATGTTTCCCAATATGTTCCCCCTAAACCCTAAGGAAGAACAAATATCTCCTCCATCAAGTCCATCAATGGATAACATGCCAATCTCTTCAGTGATCAAGATCAAAAAGGGTCAGCAAACTAAAAGGAAACAATCAACATCAAACCCTGATCCTGAGAGACTTTCACAGGATGATGAGAGGAGAACAAAACCCTCAAGTGCTGAGGATATTGGGCCACAGCCTACTGCAACAACAGGTGCAGCAGTAGAATCAACTGTGGAAGCCCAACAGGCCAGAGTTCTGAGGAGTCAGGCCACTGCTCAAGACAAACCAAGATTCATAAGAAGAAAGAGCATGGCTAGAAGGAAAAAGAAAACAAAAACTGTCTCCTTCGACTCTGAGCCTGATGCATCCCTCTCAGTAACTGAAGTCACACCAGAAGCAGCTCCTAAAACTACACAATCTCGAGAAGATATGAGGGATATCCGGAGACTAATGCATGAGCACTCATACATCCCCTTAGTAAATTGGAGCTTCAATGCACAAGAAAGGATGTTCATCCTCACCGACTACAATGGAGAAATAAAACTGGTGGATCTTGTGCATCTGATAGTGTTGGCAAAACCCTATATCTTTGATCTAGATAAGCTCCCTCTCAATAATCCTGACAATGGAGCAGATGGGAGGTCAGCCATCAGATTGATAAGAAAAAGGGCACAGGTACTGAGGGGTACATGGAAGCCAAGGTTCCTTCCTTAGAAGTTTTGGTAGCATCAGCCTAGGGGGAGACTGTAAAGACTAATAAAGGCTGATGCTCACCAAACTTCTTATTTTGTCTAAGTATAGGAACCTCTTTTAATAAAAACCTTCGGAAGGAAGAAGTGATTCTTCGGAAGCAGCATTGCTTCCGAAGGGTAACTGGTTCCTGCCGAAGGTTATACAAGACAACTGCTTCCGAGGAATCCTCTTATGCATTGAAGACAAAGACTTCCGAGGTTTATCCTCTGACAAAGACTGTAGCAGCTTACTCTCATAGTACAAAAGGTACTGACACAAGACATGCCGGTCTGAGTAAAGACAAAGACAACATGTAATGAGTCAGATAAAGCGCCTTACCTCTCCCATGCTGCATTAAATGAAAAAGATCATCTGAAGCCTTGAAGATCAACAACATTAAATGTCTTTTGTATTTAATAGTCCTTTGTAAAGTCAATGTCTATTAATGTAATGATCATGACTGAGTGTCTTAGCCTGTTAAGACACTCAACATACTAGAATAAGCTTTACTTTATGTACTTGTCTAGTATACCCAACTTGTATTCCTAAGTGTATACGGTTGTAGCCTCGGCTATATAACCTCCCATTGTATATGTTGAAAAACACTTCTGACTTTGAGAGAAATATATCCTTGAGCTTGAAATTATTCGTGTGTTCCTATTAGTGTTCAAGGATTATTACTTTGTCATTTTGAGTGCTTGTGAGATTATTCTAACAGAACATTCCGCATCTGTTAGATTGTATAAGAAATATTTGTGAAGTGTTGTTTAGATTAAACAACCCGGTCCAACACCTAATCACAATCTCAATTATTTAACAAACCATAACATAAACAAACAAGAACTTGTCTTGTAAAAAACACACCCCAATGTCTATTGCTGTTCAATGTTCAATAATGTCTATGATGCATGGGAAGTGGGAAATTAGGAACATATTGAATACTGAAATGAATTCAATCACGTTTTGGGTGTGTTTTTTCAGGCAACTCTAGGTATTCGGGTTATACATATTACATAAAAAAATACTCACGAACAACTAATTCAGTTTTTTTGGGTCTACCCGAATCTGTCCATGTAATACCAAATACTGAACCAGTTAAAATTCTTGGGTTCGGGTTTATCACATTTTCAGGTTGGGTTAAATGGATTTTGGGTTTCTCGGGTTCGGGCAAACTTTTTCGGTTGGGTCTTTGATTCCGGTAAAAGAAACACCCCTACCGTATGTGGTGTTGTGGTATGAAGATGGTTTACTACACAAAGATTAATGAAGAAAACAATAAAGATATAATAGGTTTGAACAAAATTAAAAATGTCAGCCACACATAAAAAACATTTTGATAAATATTTTTAAATCACACATTTTAATATATACTTTTTCACTGGCACTTTTTAGGAAAAAAATTTCGGAATCCAGCAAAAATAATAATTAACATTGAGTGTCTATGTGTTCATGATCTAGTCTAGTGATATTATTGATTTAACTTTATTAATAAAGCATTGTCACTTTAAATCGTTACAATTAAAAAATTAATTGTGTTAATATAATACTAGCTTATTTGATAGAAAAAAAGTTTTATATGAGAAGGTTAAGGGTGAATAAGATGTAATATAACTTTAAAATAGTTTAATAACAAGAATGTGATTGATTTTCAGTTAAACAAAAAACAAACAAGATTAAATGTAATTCAATAATAAAAAAAATGTTTTTTATAAAAAAAGAAAAAAGAAAATACTTGTAAATAAATGTTAGCTTCTTGCTTATTGGTCTTAAATTTGAATCCGGACCAAGAAATATTTGTTGAGACAAGTTTATGATGTTTACCAAGTTGTAAAATTACTCCTAAGATAAGCTCAGGTGTATATCGACGGAATCAAATCCTAGTAAACAATTTGAAACCCCGCATTGGCGTCTTCGTTCAAGCCTCAAAAAAAGTTACTTGACAAATTAACTCTATTCTCACGTACAGTGACATTTTTTTGAAATGGAAAAGTATTTTTCAACAAAAGAGAAAAGGCTCTACCGTAAGCTAGAAACAAATACTACACCGAAATAGGCCTGATGGCACTTTTTTTAACGACTATCAGTTGGTTGACATGTCTTCGAAGAGAAGCTAACGTATCAACCACATCACTAATATCTCAACAATTCATGAGGAAACTCAAAATTGAGAAAACCCCTGCTCATCCGGCAAGGAGCAATTGCTCTAATGATACTCGAACCCAAGACTTTGTAAGTGAAGTTATGGCTTGACCCTTTTTCCTTATAGTTTAGGGTTAAGTCTCACTGGTAACACTTTAATGGATATTGGATTTTTTTTTGAACGGCGACGATCCTACATACCACGTATGTTGTCTTAACAGGGTCCACCGGACAGCGGTAAGACGCGACAACACCATATACGAGGGAACCCCCTGAAATGAACCCTCACCCCCATTGGTCCAGAACCCAAGATTAAGCTTAAGATTCACTCACTCACCTGGATGTCCTGTAAATTGCCCTTGGCAGCGTTTGAACCCATAACCTCTCGGTCACAAGGTGAAACCACAACCAGTAGGCTGAATTCGCAGGACTAATGGATACCAGATGAGAGGAGAAATCTTGAGTTTAATCTCGGGTTCTAAACCAATGGGTGGCGAGGGTCTATCTATTCCATGAGGTTGACGCGCATCAGGGGGCACGGTCTCACGGTCGGCGATCAAGAAATCGATTTTAGTTACCAATCGGCAGGATAACTAAAGGTAACACGACATAATCCTCTGCCTTTTTTTGAACGGCTAACTAATCAACTGTCGGGTACTCCGTACGTGGCCCCCAATGGCTAAAGGATGCCCAAGCTGGCCACTAGTCCAGACGGACGGAGCCCCTAGCCCACCAGCCACCAATTCCCGGGAAAAACCCGACCCAAGCACCCATCTAACGACACGACGGTGAAAGGCCGGTAAAACCGGGTGGGATTTAGAATCGAACCCATGAATTGGGTCTCCTATCAGTTCCCTCGTACATCCATCTGCCTTTCCAAAAAAAAGAGAAGTGAAGGATACCACTATGCTAAAAAGCCTAAAACCCTTTGTTACTCATGATGCCAACATAAACATTTAAAGAAATCGAGATTTTGCGGTTGGCATTTAATTATTGTGTGAATGGTAGGAAAAAAAACATAATATATATATTTTTTAACGAATTAAATTACATCAAATTCATTTTTAATGCTGCCTGAACTTATTATCTAATGAATACCACGTTAAAATTTAATTTTATTGCATTTTTAATTAAAACCAACCTCCACCTGACATAATATATTGGTTGATAGGGGGAACAACTGATTTAACTGAAATCATACCCATTTGATCAGTTGTATAAGATGAGTTAGAATTTTTTTGTTTATGACCATAGGAACTTAATTACGTGATAAATATTTCGAGTCCCTATCAATACCCAGCTAACCAAAAAGATAGGTCTAATTAAGTAATTAGTAAGCCAACAACCGTTACATTTTGTTTATTTTGTTTCATTTTGGATATATGTAAAGGATACTTCTTATTTATGCCCTATATTCATTCATGATTCAATTCTATTTAATTAACTTTGAATTATATTAATCAACTTTCATTAATTATAATTAAACCATATTAAGTTCTATTTAGTTAGAGTTAAATATATCCTTAAAAAAGTGAGTCTAATTTTTTATTTATTGAGTAATCAATAATTAGAATATCAGATTTTGATGTAACCTAAAACAATGATATTTTTTGCCGCTTATTTATGGAAACTTTTGGTTAAAAAACTGTGCTATAACAAGTAAACCAACTTCAAGATGTACCCAGGTTAGGGGGCCTTTCATTGAAGGATTTATAATGTGAAGGAATTATAATTGACCATAGAGGGGACGGTTGGTTAAAAAAATAAAACATAGGTTGGCTAAAAAATTATTGTAGGTTCCTTCTGAGGTAGGCTCAGACTGTCAGACATATGTCATAAAGCGTCAAATTTTAGGAGACAGTTGAAATCCCGTTTAAGATGTCTAGGTTCCAAGCTGTCCAAAAAAAATAACAAAAAATTAGACTACTTTTAATGATTGAATGTTAACTGATGAATGGTTGCCAATGAACTTCTAGTTTAACTAGCACTCCATGATTCTCATAAAGTTTAGGCTTTGTGAGGTCATGGGTTTAAATCCTAGTCAAAGCGGTCAGTAAGGGTTTTACCACATAGTGGGTTTCCTTCTGAGGAGCAGTTGGATTTGCTCGATTAAGCGATCGCCAACACGTGGGCTTTAGATACCGGGGAGTTGGTAGCGGACTGTGGTCGCATCGCGTGGGTTGTTGGGTCCGAGAATCCATTTGGGCTATAAAGAGGCATGCCGCTGAGCCCTCGTTAGCTGTTAAAAAAACTGATGCATGGTTAAAAGTTTTTAATGCTTGTAGGGTAGGATCTTTAATGCTTATTGGGTAGGATCTTTGTGTGACAAGCATCTAATAGCTAGCTAGATGAGCTGATATTCACAAGGTTGTTGATAAATATTCATGAGTCCACACCTATTTATATCAGTGTATATATAAACACATCACATTCACGTAGTCTATACATACTATCCAACTACCACCAATTGAATGAACTGTTTCTTTATGATCATATGGCCTCCAAAGATCCATCCTTGATATCAAACCCTCAAGAGCAAAAATGGGTTGTTGAAATTACCAAAATCTTGGATCATCAGCTCGAAATCGACAACGAAAACCCTTTGGTGTCTCTGTTTCAAGTACCTGAAACCATAACTATAAAACAGCCCGAAGCCTATGAGCCACAACAGGTAGGTCTGGGTCCGATTCATCACTTTCAGCCACGAGCCTACAAGAAAATGGAGCAAAAGAAACTTGCGGTCATGCGAAAGGTTCTTCAAGATAACGAAATTGAGGATTATAAACTCAATGTCCTTCATAATGTTAAAGCTTGTCCCCATTGTCCGTTCATGCTATGACATGTTCCTTGAACATGATGATGAACTTTTGACTTGGGTTTTTGTCATTGATGGGCTCTTTTTGCTTAATCTCTTCCATAACTACAATCAGCCCGAATTACCCGAAGTTGGCCAGAAGAAAAGATTGGTTGCGCAAGATGTGTTGATGGTAGAGAACCAAATTCCGTTTATGGTCTTGAAAGAAATCAACGACGCTTTGCATGTAACAACAGGTAGTTCATGTTCCAGACCCTACAGATAGTTATGCTATTTTTAACGGTAAATTTGTTTGTTTGTTTGTTTCAGGAAGTCAATCTCATATAGCCAATGCCTTTTCACCTTCCATATTTCAAATCTTTTGTAAGATCCATTCACCACTTAAGTTGTGTTCAGAGTCACAAGCTCCCTCAAGTGTAGATCATCTACTCCATTATATGTATTACTCGATAGTTAACAATTTTCGTGTACGATTAATTGCGCCTGCTAGTGTAACAACTGAGGTTTTCAATTTCGTTAAAAAGATCCCAAAAGAAGAGATTGTTCAAGCATATGAACAAACCATCTCAATTCTTGAAACTTTCACACAAACTAAACTTATCATCCCTTCTGCTTCCAACCTTCATGCTGCTGGATTCAAGTTCCATAGCCTCAAAGAAGACGAAGGCATTAAAGATACACGCGTTTGGGGAAAGGATGTTTATCTACCGATTGTCACTTTGAACAAAGATTCAGATGTCATATTTAAAAACTTGGTTGCATATGAAGCATTAACATCCAACTCCAATAGCTTTCCGCTTGCTGAGTTCATGGTTTTGATGTGTGCACTTGTTGTCAATGTGGATGATGTCAAGAGACTCGAGAACATTATCAAAGGCGACTTGTGTGCGGATGAAGTTGTCAAACTCTTCACTGGGATAAGCGGTTCCATACCCGCGATGAAAACGAACAAGAAATCGAATTTGCAAGGTACGATTGATGAAATTAACATGGCTTATAACAGTAGGTTGAGTATGAAGCCATATTTGTTGTTGAAAAAGCTTGCACAATGGTTGCTAGTGGCTTTAAAGGCTATTGGTGGGTTTGTTGGATCTACATGGAAGATTGTAGCTTATGTGGTTGGAATTGTGACAGTGTTCATGTTAACGTTGCAAGCTTATTGTGATGTTTATGGTTGTGATAAAACGGTCACATTGTTGCCGTTTGAGTTATTGTCTTAATTTTACATTTTTTTGTTAAGTTAAGCTTCTAGCTAATTTCGGTAGTAACGATCGACCATACATGGGATGTTCGATTTATGATGTCATGTTAAGTATGTTGATTGTTTTACTTGTTGTAATTAGGCTATTTCGTTATATATATATATATATATATATATATATATATGTATGTATGTACGTAACGATGATATTTTGTTCATCTTAAAAATAAAAAATGGTTGTTAATATAATATTATTATTATTTTTTAAATAAGAGATAATTACATATATCATTATATCCCCCTCTTTTGAGGAAAAATTTAATTACATATATACCTAATTGAAAAAATTAATTATATATATACCCACTTTACTATTTTTTAAACATTGTGACAAACATACCATTTTAGTAATCTTTGAATTCCAAACACACATACGTAAGCCCAAACGCATATACCATATTCGTTAATCGCCCTCCCCTCATACGACTGAATCTCCGTCAATTAAAAATGAAAAGAAAAGACACGAAAAATGATAAAAAAAAAGAAACAAAAACACTAAAAAAAGGGAAAAAACGTAAAATAAGGGTATATTTGAAGCAATGTTAAAATATGTATAATAATTTTTTTAAAGTAAGAGTAAAATAGTAATTTCTTAATTCATTTTAATTAAAATGGGTATATTTGAAATTTTAGCATTAGAGAAGGAATACATGTAATTAAAATTTTGGATTGAGTATATATGTAATAAATAAAATTTATAAGAGGATATATGTAATTAAAATTTTGAGTTAGGTATATATGTAATAAATGAAATTTATAGGGGATATGAAATTACCCCTTAAAATAATGTCGTATATAATAAGATTTAGAGTAAATTGCAAAAATGGTCTCTGTGATTTGACCAAATTGCAGATTTGGTTCCCAAACTTTAAAAATTGCAAATTTAGTCTAAACATTTAAAATTAATTGCATAAATGGTCCCTATGATTTGATCAGATTGCAGATTTGGTCCTCAAACTTTAAAAATTGCAAATTTAGTCCAAACATTTAAAGTTAATTGTACAAATGGTCACTGTGCTTTGATCAGATTACAGATTTGGTCCCAAATTTCAAAAATGACAAATTTAGAATAAAAATACTTCACAAATCCAAATTAAATATCTAAAAATATTAAATTAATTTAAATATTCTTAAAATAATTTGTATTATTTATTGAAATTAATTAAAATAGTTGTATTGATATTCATTTATTAAAAAAATAGGAAAAAATATTGAATAATAAACATTAAATATACAAGATAATATCTTTAAATAACTTGAGAATTCAAAAATCTTGTATATTTGATGTTTATTATTCAATAGTTTTTGCTATTTTTTGAATCAATGAATATGAATACAACTATTTCCGCAATCTGCAATTTACAAATTTTGGGAACTAAATCTGTAATCTGCTCATACCACAGGGACTATTTCCGCAATTAATATTAAATATTTGGACTAAATTTGCAATTTTTAAAAGTTTGGGACCAAATCTGCAATCTGATCAAACCATAGGGACCATTTATGCAAGTAACTTTAAATGTTTTGACTAAAGTTGCAATTTTTAAAGTTTGGATACCAAATTTGCAATCTGATCAAACTATAGGGACCATTTATGCAATTAACTCTAAGATTTATGAACATTTTAAAAAATAAAAAGATTTGAAATATGAACAAAATTAATCATGATTAGAAATACCACATATCAACTTTTTATTTACACGTTAGATCTCAACTATTAATTATAGATGTCATGATTATAAATCCTTCTGTTTTTGACAGAATATCATTTCCAAAAAAATTTCAACCAAAATATTTTTGTTAGAAAAATCTTGTTGGAAATACAATATGACAACATTCTATTCCGACAAAATTTTCTAAAAATATAAAAAAAATTAAAAAAAAAAGAAAAAGTAAAAATATTATTATTTTATTAGTTAAATTATTAAATCATACACAATTTCTATCATTTTCCTTCTTTAAATTCGTTTTATAACTTGTAAATTTTTTAATAAAAATTAAATATTTTTTATACTTAACTCGTGTGTAGTATTAGACTGTTAGGATACTAGCATAGGGTTGCATAAATCGGTTTTTTTACCAAACCGATTCGGTTTAGGAACCGGTCTGGTTTGGTCTACGAGTGGTCAAATCCGGTTTGGTTTGGAAACCGGTTTGGGAGAGGAGGATGTCAAACCTATAGGGACCGGTTCGGATGTGTTTGAAACCGGTTTGGAGGGGTTGAAACCGGTTTGGAGGGGTTTCAAACCGGTTTGGGTCGGTTTAGGAACCGGTTTTAAAGGTAAGATCCCGAACCTATGCCAAACCGGCGGTTCGGACTGGCTTGAGAACCGGTTTGGCTGGAACCGGTTTGAGAACTATTGAATACCGGTTTGTAAACACAAGCCGGGATTTTTGTTCACCTTTATACTAGCTAGCAGTGAGCAAAAAAACCGAGATAACCGAAAAAACCGAACCGAACGAATATCCGAAGAAAACCGAATCGAAAAAAACCGAAACAGAATTATTCGGTCCGGTTTCGGTTTTTCTATATTTTAAAAACCGAAAAAACCGAACCGAATCGATATGTAATCTTTTTTTAAAATTAATATATATATATGTTGCTATTTTTATACTTATTTAACGGGATAAAACATACAAATAGTATACCGTTAAAGATGAAAAAGATTTGAATTAGATGAATATTATTATTTTAAAAGATGAAGACCGAAATTATTTCATATTTAGTTATTTACTTTTGATTTTTTAAATGTAAAAATATGATGACAATTATGTAGTTTTATTTTGATTAGTTGTTGTTCAATCAATTAATTTATGAATTAGCTATTGTTAAGTATCTTTGCACTCTCAATATTGTGTTTTAGAGAGAACAAAAAAAAATAAAAAAACCGAAAAAACCAAAAAACGAACCGAAACCGATAAAAAAACAGAAAACCGAAAACCGAAAAACCGAAAGCCGAACGGTTTCTAATAACTAAAAACCGACTATGTCGGTTTCAGTTTCGGTTTTAGGTGTGGGAATTGGGGATGCTTATGGTCTCGTAATAACAGTTTTGGGGCAAACTACAAGTTAAATCGTTAGTAACGGTTTTTGATCCTTAGACTATCCACAATGGTCACCCCACTGAAAACCCTTCCCCACTGAAATTTTCTGCCACGTCATCACCCCACTGAAAACCTTAAACACCCACAATGGTCACCCCACTGAAAACCCTTCTCCTCTATTCTACATCATCAACAATTAAAAATAAATAAAAAACATTACTCTAAATTAAAATAATTCAATATTTTACAAAAAAACACACATTACATTAAAAAAAAACAAAAAAAATATTAAAAATCTACTAGTCGTCTTAGATGCTACGAACAACAATATCGGTGCGAACCCTTTCGATATGTTCGACCAAATCGGCTTTTAACGACTCGTGAATGCTTTTGTTTCGCAACACCAAAATTTTGTTACTCTGCACGGGTCATCAGTGTCAAAAGGAGATGGCGGTTCATCTTCATCCGGTACAAACGGGCTAATCGACTTGCCCTCACATTCAAGTATCATATTGTGTATTATGATACAGACATACATAACGGATCTAATTTTTTTGGGATGCCATGCTCTATCCGGATTTTTTATAATATGAAATCTTTTTTTAAGAACACCAAAAGCCCCCTCAATATCCTTCCTTGCACCCTCTTGAGCTACTTGAAACCTTTTCCGTTTAAAGGTTGTTGGGCATGTTATTGTTTGCATAAAAATCGGCCATTCTGGGTAAATCCCGTCAGCAAAATAATAACCGTGAGCGTACTCGTTATCGTTACAAAAAAACAATGATTGTGGAAACACACCGTTTTCCATATCATTGAGTAATGGCGACGAGTTTAGAACGTTTAGGTCGTTATTCGCACCGGGCATGCCAAAATATGCATGCCAAATCCATAAATCCTGCGAAGCAACTGCTTCAAGAATAATTGAGGGGCATCCGTGATCGCCTCTCATAAATTGTCCTCTCCAAAATAATGACGCATCAAAAGATCATGCCCCGCTTCCCTGTCTCGATTAATTTGAATTCTTCTAATTATAGGCCGAGGAATCTGAGAAGCGTTTTCTTGAGCCATCGTAGACAAAGATGAGATAAAAAGATCAATACCCTCGCTATCAGAAGATGAAGATGATGATGAGAACACCGGAGAGGATGATGACATTTTTATAAAAAAAATAAAATTGTATAAAAATTAAGAGAGTTTGAATGAAAATGAGTGTGTAAAATGGTTGAAATGAGAGGTTTATATAAAGATTGATTTTATTATTATTATTATTATTTAAATTCTAGCCGTTAAAAGGAATTTGGGGCCCACCACTTTTGAACCAACCAATAAGGGGCATGGAATGGCAACGGGGAGCGGGGGCCGAGGAGGCTCGTTCGGCGACCGCCGCGTGTTGACCTGTGTGTCAACCCCTACTAGTCATCAGTAAATCTATGTGGATGCTATAAACTTGTATAACATCGTAAGACAGACATCGACCGCCGAACGAGCTCTCAGACATCGTAAGACAGACTGATTGGCCATCGCGCCTTGACATTTGTCAAGCCCTACTATTCATCAGTGTTCTTCATTGTTAGGACCTAGTAAGACAGACTGAATGGCCATCGCGTGTTGAACGGTGGAGTCAACCCCTACTAGTCATTCAGTGTTCTTCTCTGTCCATTTATTTTGATGTTTATTGGGGTTCAATATATTTAGTTGTCCTCGATAGTGAATTCAAGGTGTTCCCGCTGGACCCTCCGGGGGGGAGGGGGGGGGGGGCGCTGGCCGGGCGGGAAGCCCACTGTGGGTGGTCTTACAAACTGAAACCGAACCATTAGGTAAAATAAAGCCGAAATCATCGGTTTGGGAATTACGCACCAAATTTTCTACACTTGAGTTAACAAAATGCATTAAGATAAGGTAATAAGTGGTACAATTAAGGCTGACAAAACGGGTTTAACATGTTTAACATGCTTCAGACAACACGATTAATACAAGTATAAAACATAAAAACGACTTGTTTAACACTTGGTTTGGTGATTTAAGCATGACAATTCTATATATTATGTAACAAAAAAGAAAATTTGTGAAGTCTAGCCTCTTAAATTTTTTTTTGTTAAACAGTATTTTAATCGTGTCTTAACAGGGATTCATTTTGCCAGCTCTAGGACAATACTTACCTAATTAAAGCAAAGTGTTGATGCATATTTTGGGTGTCTACTGCTGGTCGAATATTATAAATTAGTATTTTTGAATTGTATTCAGTTGTATGTATTTGTATGTTGTTACACTGGGAACTGAGTCATTCGCAGGGGCATATGCGAATGTATTTAATGTGTATGGGTCCATTCGCAGGGGTACCATTAGGGGTACCATTGAGGCAATACCTCATTGGTACCTTATATCAACTTTTAATTTACATGTTAATCTCAACTATTAGTTATAGATTGTCATGATTATAAATCCTTAATATTTTTGGCAGAATATCATTTCCAAGAAATTTTTAACCAACATGTTTTTGTTAGAAAAATCTTGTTGGAAATAAAATATTAACAGTCGGACAAAATTTTCCAACAATATAAAACAAACTTTTTAGAAAACAAAAGTTAAATAAAAATAATGTTTTTATTTTATAACTTAAATTACTAAGTTATACACAATTTCTATCATATTTTTCCTTAAAATATCGCTTTACAATTTATAACTTTTTTAATAAATATTTAATATTTTTTATAGTCGACTCTGTGTAGTACTAAGATACAAGCCTCATAGTTACCACCAAACATTTCAAATTTGATGTACATGCTGAAATCTGAATTATAAGTTTGGGCTACCAAAGGGGCATTACCCTAGTGGTACTCTATGGCTTTTCAAATGTGAGGTCATGTGTTCAAATCTCTTCTAAGACATATTGGGGTTAGGAGGTCAGGGGGTTTTTCTAAAGGGTTTCCTCCTGGGGTGGGTTATCATGGGTTCAGGTGTTGTCATATGATCCAAGTCTTGCTCGGTAATATCCTGAATTCAGGTGTTGCTGTTCTAAAAAATAAAAATAATAAGTTTGGGCTGGACACGGCAAACTTTTGACAATTGGGTTGTGATCCAAGACGAGTACTACCCAGGCAAGAAGGTGTCGATGTCAAAATAGTAGATGCTACTTGTGAGAACTTACTTAGGTAAATAAAAAACTAGTTATCACGTACACACGTAGAGGTCATTTTTAACATTCGCACAGGACACAATCTCTCAGAGATGACCCTGCTAGCCTCATAGTTCACATATCAAATCTGGTGGTGTACAACTGTAATTTTTTTTTTTTGTAAAACAGTTCTAATCGTATCTTAACAAGTATCCATTTTGCCAACTCTAGGATAATACTCACCTAATTAAAACAAAGTCCTCCGGTAGTTACACACATGATTCAATCTGATGGCATGGCATTTGGATCATATACTAAGAAGAAAATACATGCAACCTAAATTTTTAATCGGATGTACATGTAGTTAATAAATGTCACACCCCCAAATTCCCACATGTGATGTCAGTCCACATGGGTGTGACGTGGCCAGAATCACAGCTTAAGGTCATATAGAACAACTCTATATGCGTTTCAAAATACATTGTTTGACATGAATTCGACTAAACAGTTTAATAGATAAGCAGCGGAATATAATAAATTGTGCAGCAGAAAATATGTTGTTAGACATTACTTGGTTTGAAAATACAAAACATAAGTAAAATTGTTTGATCAAATGACTCGACATAAAAGTATGCAGATCCTAAGCTTGTGTCCTTAGGTGCACTTCCTGAAATCCTTATGCCTGTCAATTACCTGAGAATACAAGTTTAAGAAAAAGTGTCAACACAATGGTTTGTGTGAGTTCACAAGTTTTGATATACATATATAATAAGAAAACATGTGTCATGCTGGTTATTATAATGTTAGTACCGAGCCCTAGGCTCTAAGTGTTAGTGCGTCACTATCGAACTAGACTTGTTAGTCCTTGCCTCCGCTATGTCTCGTAATAACATAGCAAGATAGGTCGAAATTTCACGTGTCCCGACCTCCGGTCAGTATTGTGCCACGTGGGGTTCGTCACACCCAAACGGATCCATTCAAACTCACCTAGTTGTTCGTACATTAACGGTAAGACTTTGTGAGGGCTTGTTACGATTACAACACTTAATGTTTGTCTAATAAACCAGCATACACATAAAAATGTTTGTACAGTAGTAATGTTTGACTCGATTCAACAAGTATTCTCCCCCTATTTGAAAACCTTGTAAAAGAGTTAAAGAGGGGCCGTAAACTCACCTTAGTGAAAATGAACAAGCGTAAGGTAAGCTCCTTCGCCGTAGAGTAGTCGCTCACCGGCTACCTATATCGTATACCATACGTGAGTTCGTGTAAGCGACCGTGTTCGTGTTCGTGCTCGTGTTTGTGCTCAACAACCATCGGTTGTTATGTTTGTTCCTGTCGGTCCAAATTGACCGTGTTTGCTCATGTTGGTCCACATTGACCGAGTTTGACCGTATCAAGTCCACAACCCGTTGATTAACCGTGTGTTGGTTGTGAATCGTGTAACATACGTGATTGTGCTCTTCGTGTGCAAAACGCGCAATTCACGTCCGTGGACAAATTACTATATATAGTAAGTTTCCATTTATGGCAAGTTTCATAACACGTATCGTTTTTAAAGTTCTAGCATGCTCGTTAAGTCCTACGTGATCATGTTAACACATTACACTTTGTTAAACGAAATCAAATAAGCATACAAGTCACATTCGCATATAAAAGTTTCCTAAAAAGGAAAGTTTCTAGATTTAGCAAGATTATCATCGGAAACCATCTAACTTAGCATGCAATACTCATATTAAATCATATTAAGCCATTTAGCATGCTCAAAACATACATAACATTCCCAAATAGATTATTCATAAAATAAAGTTACTAAAAATAGTAACCATGGCAATTTTCATCCGAATGATCATCCTAAGCATTTCTAATCCATTTTTATATCACACAACATCATATAATACCATTTAACATCATTTAAATATGCTCATCTAGCCAAATTCATCATCTACTAATAATCGGGTCACAAAAGTTACTATAAATAGTAACTTGGCCAAATATGACCATAATCAAGAACCAAATCACTTTCTAAACATCATAATCATCCAAATATCATTCTAGTAGTAAACCCATACACATGCATGTTCATATTCTCATCCATATCATCATGTTGTAGATAAAAAGTTACTATATTTAGAAAGGATCTTAAATAACCCATTTTAATCATAAAAATCATGTTTTAATCATACAAATGTACTCAAACATTATCAAGAATCATTTCTATGTGATCAAATCCATCTAAAACCCCTTAGATCATACATGCATGTAAAGATTTCATCACTTTGTGTACAAATCATGCCTTATAACAACATACATCATCATGGATTGTCATAAATCATCCTTTAACCTATCTAGATCATCAAATATCATGTAAACATCATCAAACCCAGATTCATATGACAAGAAATTTGTGTGTGTTGAGAGTGCACATTAGCCATAGAAACTACCTCAAATGCTCTAAGGTTCCCTGAAATGATGAGTACTTGTCCTCCCAAGCTTCAGAACGTGTAGCAACAAGGTGGTAATGGTGGTCTCCAAGCTCCTAGGTGGATGTTAAGCCCCAACCTTCAAGTTCTTGAGCTTTCAAATGGTCTCTAATGGCTTCCAGAGGGTTTCCAGATGAAGAAGACGAAGTTTAGGTGCCTGGGAATCGAGAAATGAGGTGGTAGGGTGGCTGTGAATGATTGCATCTTGGTTTTATAAGATTTTGGCGTGTTGGCGTCGTCGCGTACCACCGAGAGGGGCAAAAAAGCTGCTCAGCGTACCGCGATGGAATTCGGTAGTTCAAACTCCCCGCCCATCCATCGCGTACAACCATGGGGTTCGTTGAGATCCATCGCGTACCGCGACGGGTCCCAGAAGAGCCCAATAGGCCCAATTTCAATAGTTTGCTCCGTTCTTCACCGTTTTCACGCTTACGGACTATTGTTCGGCCTCGTTTGAACTTTCAAGTTCAATGTTTGAGCGTTTCTAGTGTTTTGTTATACGATGTGCTTTGACGTTCACCAACGTTCGTGTTTTCTCAGACACGTGTGTGCGTGTTGCGATAATTCACCGAATTATCATGTTTGTGTCGGTGTTCGTACCGTCATGCCACGTGTCACACTAAAATAAGCTAATTCTAGTGCCACATGTACAAATATCAATTAAATAAACGTTTAATAAAATGAAGTGTGACAATTGTAGTTGAGATTTACGTCATCAATGACATGAGCACATGTGGTCGTTCTAGAAATCCACGTTGATTTGATGATTGTAATTATTACAGGTTGATAGTACACGCGAGAAATGATGAACGTAGGCGAAAACCGTGCGCGAAACGGAGTTACGGATTGTCCGGAATCGCGAAACGAAGAAGAAAATCCAAAAATTTGAGAAAACACAAGGCTAGGCGGTACGCCTAGTGTGAGGGGTTGAACCTAGGTGGTGCGCCTGGAGCGTGAAAAAAATCTGGAGTTTCCCCCTTCCGCGCGGTACGCCCCATGCCAAACACTGGGCTGGGGCGGTACGCCTAGCTGGGTAAGTCGGCAAAAATTGGTTGAAAACGTCAGATTGCATCCAGAAGATTTTATTCTTCTTCTTCTCAACCTTGCACGAATTCCAGACGACCAACCTTCAATTTCAGTTCTTAAACTATATTTTGAAGCCTTTTAATAGCTTGGATCGCACCAAGGATCGTATCTACGAGTGTAAATCGTCGTTTTACGCTCAGAAATCCGTCAGATCAGGTAACGATTCGTTTTAACCTTCTAGCTTGATAATGATTGATTAGATCTTGATTTTGAACGTAATGATATAGTTAGGGTTGTTGATTATTGCTTAGATGATGGCTAGGATTGATTATAAACGAAGAACACGATATTTTAACGGATAAATCCTTGTTTTGATCCATTGTAATGCCCGGTTTGCATGAAATCATACCCATGATTAAAATGGTTTAAACCATTTGATTATGACAATGTAGGTGATTAGTTTGATTAATCTTTGAAATGCAAGGTTAAATCCATGTGTTTCAAACTAATCACGATCATTAACATACTTATTGGAACGATTATCTGATGTTTATGATAACAGTCAGATTAGTATGTTAAACATGGTTATTAAACCTATTCTAATGCTAAATTGTGATATTTATTGATATTTGGGTAATCAATAATAAGGATTGATCATTTTTAAGCCATTAATCTGTTCAGAAACTGTTTTAGCATTATAATCAACAACATTAACTATTTGGTTAATCCGTGATTATTCTGATTAATCAAGTGTGTCATCAATCTTGTATTATGAATCTAATTCAGTGTAGGTTCATACATTATCACACATTGCATGCTATAACATTAGATTAACTAATTAATCACTTAACATCAGTTTGATGACTATTAAGACAATGTCTTTGACATTGGACATTCAGAAATATCTAATCAGTAAGTTAGAACATAAATAACTTATTAAACATAAATAAATGCAGAATCACTTCTTTACTACCAGTTTGTGTGACATTCTGCTACTTGTAAGTTATTAGGTGAGTTTCTTACAACCCCTTTTCTTTTTAATCTTTTATAAACATCGGGGTAGCACTGTGGAACTTTTTAGAACTATATGATATGTATCACTGCTATCTGCGTGATTTCATGTGATTGTTGAGAACTTGTGGATTTCATGGGATTTTGCATGTAGAACATAACACTATCACAGAACTTATAAGTCCTCATTTCCGAACTGTATCTAGTGAACCCATGTGGGGCCGTACAGAAAACAATGATAGTAGTATCGGCTGACAACCCATTTGCCGGGAGCTTGCAACTCCCCTTGGTGTAAATGTTTGTTATCTGTTTCCAGAATTTCTTAATGTTGTGATAGACATTAAGACAATGAGGCACCAAGATATTTACCTATGGGTAGTATCTTTATGAACAAGAACAGAACGTCTGAAAGGAACTAGATACGGGTGCCATGGTTATCTTGAACTGAACTTTGTGAGAACTTGTAATGCATATCATATTGTTGGACATGAACTTTATGAACTCACCAGCTTTGTGCTAACGTTTTAAATCTAAACATTTTTGCAGGGAGACAGTGACCTACCGGGTGAGGCAGCACTCTAAACGCGTGTAATTAAATAAGTTAGTCATGTAATAAACTTAGTTTGTAAACTGTATTGTTGATTGTAATAACGATCCTTGTAATATATTTACTTTAAGTTAATCTGTGTGCTATGATATCGGATTAAGTAAGTCACACCTCATCTCTAAGACATCACCACTATGCTTCCGCAACCATCTAAGAGTGACGAATGACATCATCTCAGGTGACGAGAGGTGGGGGTGTGACATGAAGTGCTGACCTGGATTTTACGGGGTGTCACAATAAATTTTAAAATCTATACTTTATAATAAAAGAGTAAATATTTGGCACATGTCACCTTCTTACAACATTATTGTCACTTATCATTTTCTTACACTACAAGAAATATTTTCTTTTGAAAAAAACAAAATTTATGTAAAAAATAAGCTATCTTAAAAAATAATATTTTTAAAAATAAAGTATACTATAAAAGATGTTTTTAAGCAATGAGATTTTTATAAACAAATGACGTTTTTTAATTTATTTATTAATAAGTTACATTTTTTATTTTTAGAATTGGGTCATTTAAGTTTTAAATTAGTAATTATAAAAATTTTATTTTACATTATTGATTTATAAAAGTTAGTTTTTAATATAATACTAACTGAAATTTTTAACGTCTATTTTTTCAAATATATCAATTGAAAAACATTAAAAGGTTATATATCATTTGCATATGATTAAAGTTTTTAATTATTTTTTTATCACTTAAAATATTTATTAATATGTAAATTAATCATTTTATATCAATATATTATTTTATAATTTCTAAATTTTCATTGCTAAGTTGCTAACTATTTAATATTTTATATTAAATCCGTGTAATACACAGGTTAATAACCTGGTAAATATATATACATGTAAATCTCATTAAAACAACTATAGTAAATAACTGCAGATACACAAACTCAAGTTAATTAATAAAACCGACTAGAACCGATTTTGAGATATAGGACTATAGGAGGAGGACTAGTTGAGGCAGTTTTAGAAATAAACCATAAATCAAATCGTTTGTTATGATTTGAAATTTTTTAAACCATCTGACCAAAAGTAATAAAAAATAACAACGAAACCGAACTGATGACCGGTTTGAACAATTTTACGATTTAAAACCGAACCATGAACACCCTAGGCAGGATAGTTTAAACCACCTTCCTATTTAGCATTGTTTTCAGAATCGGCTCGCCCGGTTTAATCAGTTGTACCAGTGATAATTGAAATTCAGTTCATTTAGTACAATGATAATTGTTGGAATAGTGAAGCGTACTCATTGAAACAAATTTCAATTTTTGCATATAAAGTTACATATATAAGTTTTATAATATTAGCTATTTAATGGTCAACTTAAAATTAACACTAAAAACACTTGAAATATTATACAATATATACATACACATAGTATAAAATAAATATGTGTCACATGTTAATGTATACATATATAACATAACATATGTATATAAGTTGAAAGATGAAAACCAAGATAGCTTACGGATAATGCAAATATATACATGTGGAAGAATACATATATACATATACATAACATATAAAGTTTAAACTTGACAAACGTTATTATGAGTGATATTCAAAATAATAAATGCATATATGCATGATAAATGCATATATACACACATATAACATATTAATAAGTCGATGATATACATAATCAGGTTATTCGGGTTACCAAATCTTTGAGAAAATTAACCATTTAACAAACCATGTAAAACCTTTTGGTTCAGGTTTATCACTAGATCGGGTTCGGTAAATCAGGTTAACACTTATTCGGGTTCAGGTTGATTTTAATCGGGTTCGGTTAAAAATGACACCCACATCTTAAACTAAGATGAAGGTTGGATCTACTATAAAAAAGTATTTTGCTTAAGAAGAATTGGAAAGATAAGAGTTTGACATGCTAAAAAAAATAAAAACATAAATCCAATACAAAAACCCTAATCCAATTAGGGATGACAAAAAACCCCACGTCCGACGGGTATACCCGAAGCCCGCTGTATATGGGACGGGTATTCCGAAACTCGATGGGTATTGGGCCGGGTATGAGATTAATTTTTAAAATTTTCGCGGGTGTGGGACGGGTTTGGGATTTGTTCATATACCCGTTTACCCGGCCCGATTACCTGATTATATATACCCGTGTACCCGTCCTGTGTACTCAATTATAAGTACTCATTTATATACATTTGAAGTTAATAGAATTTGTTTCTTTTTTTTTTATTTCTTTTGAAATTTATAATTGTTCCATGAATTTGTTTCTTTTTTTATATTTGTTTTTTTTTGTGACAACTATAATAGTTTTTTTTAACTCTTTTGTTGATAATTGTTATTCTTTGGTTTATCTTGAATGATTCTAATCAACTTATGAAAATTTGAAATTTCATGTTATTTGATATATTAACAGTTTGTTTCTTATCATATTTAACATATAGTTTTGGTTATAACAAATTTATTATTAGTTACCCGATACCCGACGTGTTTTAAGTCAGTTATTCTCAACGAGTATATTTAGCTAATTGGTGGGTATACCCGAAACCTGACAGGATACCCGATACCTGATAGATAGTCGATGAGTTTTGAGACGGGTATGAGACAAGCTTTTATAATCGGGTATGTGATTGCGATTGCTCAAACCCGTACCAAAACCCGGGTCATTGCCATCCCTAAATTCAATACAAAAAATAAAATATAGTACAAAAAAAATTCAGTACAAATAATCAAAAATGCAGTAAAAAAACAAAAATTTAGTACAAAAAACAAAAAATACAGTACAAAAAATATGTAGTACAAAAAATCCATTACAAAAAAAATAAAAATTTAGTACGAAAAATAAGATGTCATATCTAAATTATCATTCATTCATTATTTCTAGTTTGTCACATGTTAAAGTTTATTAATTTCTACTTTTCTTAAAAAAAAATTCTTCCAATTTAATCATTTCTCAATGTACATAAAATAGAGAAAAATTAAAATAAGAAACTGTTTCTTTCTAAAAAGTAGATTAGAAATAGAAAAGAATAAAAGTTTAACACTTGCTATGTGTAATGATTAGAAAAAAAAATTACGTTTTAAAGTTTTCTTTATTTTTCTTAATGTTTATAACTTTTTCATGTGATATATTTATTTAAAAAAATATTATTAAAATACATAATGAATTTTGTGAAAAGTATTTTATATTTTTAGTGTAGAACAATAGATAAAAAGATTAAGCAAAAAATACAACACAAAAAACATGTCATAGATATATAGTATAAAAAATACAACAAATATAAATACAGCATAAAACATTAACATTTTAGATTTTTCACCGCTATAAACTCGAATATAAAATTAGAAGATGTAGATATCTTTTTATTCTTCGGCAACAAAAAAACACTTTTATATCATATGCATTTCAAATAGGGTGTTCACGAGCCGAACCGAACAAAGGGTCAGCTCGGAATCGGATCGTTTTTAACCGAGCTGCCTCGGATCGGTTTGTTTTTTGGCTTGGCTTTTACATGCGAAATTTAATGTTTGAAGAGTATTTACCTTATCTCGGCTCGGTTCGTTTTTGGTTCTGTTTTTACATAAGAGAATAAGAGAAGAGGCGTGAATATGTGGAACTAAGAATTAAGAATCTGATTTAGGAATTAGTGAAACACGTGCGATTTAAGATCTATTTTATATTTCCGTCCACTTTTCTTTTATTTTTTTAACATAAATACAAAATAACATATTACAATCGGCACAAATTCAGGTCCTTACTTACCTATCTTATTCGAGTGAATTAGTCATAGTCTATAATTGTAAAAAAAAAAGAAAGAAAGAAATGCAATAAACTAACGACAAAAGAACGTGATGAATTAAATTTAATGAACCAATTTTATGGGCTATATATCTAAATACATACACGCACACATAAACCCTCACGTGCACCCTCACTAATATATGAACACCCAATCGTGGGTAATGAATACAACAAAAGCAATAAACTTTTATAAACACATCTTATAGGATTTTAAAAATTAAAACGCACTCAAAGAAACTGACCTAAATCTTGGTCGACCATCCCTCTTGATATCAAACCGATTAATTTGAACCATCGACCAGCCATAATCCCTTCTCATTTACGGATGGGTGTTTTCAAGAGTATCAAAAATAACAAATTATGTCACAAATGCTTAATACAAAGTCCCATCAAAGTTACCCCAAAAATTAACCTTACTTAGGTAGTCAACTCAAACTTAACCTCCTGTCAAGAAACCACCAGCCAAACTACCCCCTTCTACCAATTATGGCTGCCATCGAACTAAGGAATTGAAACCAAACAAACAAAAACAATTGGGACTAAAATTCTCTGGTTACAATCAAACAAGAACTCTCCTTGGTGCAAGTACTACATCACATCTCTTTACTAACCTAATCCTCCTTTCCAAGATGATGATGTACCGTCACCATCACCCTCAACAAAGCTGCACCAGGACAGCCATCCCCCTCTCCCTACAGCTGCAACACCAGCAGCCTCCCTTGCTTCCCCATCTTATCAACATACTCTTTTACAAGCCATCATGCCTACTAGAGATTCCCTCTTCATAACAACTTTAAAACTCCCTATAAATACCTGCACTTTGGCTCAAACCAAAATCACTCCAACACCCTTCTTCCTTCTAGTTTCATCGATTTAATTCCCATCAACACCCCAGCCGGTTCTAACGATCGAAACAGCCTCTCGGCATGCCATCTGGGTCGCAAACATTGTTGGTACACAAGCTGTTGGTGCTCTTTTCCTTGAGATTCTCGACCTAATTCCTACACAAGAACTGGTCTCGATCTCTCCCAAGTTGCTCCTAACGTTTGACAACCAAGCTCACGTAACTGGTCTCATTTGGTGTTTCCTGCCCACCTCGCTTGCTGTACGTAAGTTCATTCTATAGATGAGATTATAAGATATATACATAAATAAATGACACCTACTTCATATATATATATATAGGATTGTGATCAAATAATAACCCACTCTTAGAGCGATAACCCATTAACTTTGCCAAAACGAAGCCGAATCTTGAATTTTTTTTGAACATCAATGTAACACAATTAGAACACTATGTTCTTTTATGAGTTTGCGAAAATTCATCACCGTTTGAGAGTTTACATTGTTGTAAGTTTTGGGCCTAAAACAGTTACAGTGCTGTAAATCAAAAACTTGTAACGATGATATCTTTTAAACAGTGATGAATTTTCGCAAACACATAAAAGAACATAGTGTTCTAATTGTGTTACAATGATGTTCAAAAAAAATTCAAGATTCGGCTTCGTTTTGACAAAGTTAATGGGTTATCGCTCTAAGAGTGAGTTATTATTTGAACACTTCCCTATATATATATATGCTGATTATATAGTTAGGTGTATGTTTAAATTTCACACATGTGGACATGTAATCATGAAGTGTTTCATGAAACCATTAACATATATATACCTATAAATATATTTATATATACAACGCATACACATAAAGTCTTGAACAAATTTTATAAATATTGTAAATAAGGATTGTATGCTCACATTTACGTGCAAACTATATGCGAGTGTGCGTTTGTACATACATGTATACATACTGGACCATAAACTAGAATGCAAGCAGAAACTTGTTTTTCTTTTTTTTTGGGTAAATATAAAACTATATGGAAATTAGGTTGTATGAAGAAAATAATACGAATTAGGGACTTTTAAAAGAAAGGTACAAATATTTTTATTGAATAATATAAAGAATCTAAAGCATGGTTTAAGAGGTTATATAAAAAAATATAATAATAATAATAATAATAATAATAATAATAATAATAATAATAATAATAATAATAATAATAATAATAATAATAATAATAACAACTAATAAGAATGTGTATGAAATCAAGAATGTTAAGCGTTATGAGATTTACAAAAACTTAATGAACTAAAGAAAACATAAAAGAGCAATCTTGATCACAAGACAAAAACTAAGTCAAGGTATGTTTTAAAACATCCATAGATTAAACCACTGAGTGTTTGGTGAATTAAGTTCGAAGAAGTTTTAGTAATATCTTTACATGTACATATTTATACAAATAAATAAACATATACATAAAACATTTTGATAATAAGTCATCGTAATATTAACTAATCTAATAATAATAATAATAATAATAATAATAAAAAATAATAATAATAATACTAATAATAATAATAATGATAATAATAATAATGATAATAATACTTATTATTATGATTTTTGGGCGATATCGTAAGTCTCCTATTTACATTTGGGCAAATAAGTAACACCTCTCAATTTAACTATAAAACGAACACTTCAAAAATTAACGAACATTAAGATAAAAATGTACTACGATATCATAAGGGTTATTCCATAAATCTCATAAAGCGTCATACTTTCGATACTTTTGTAGGGTCCGAGAAGGACACTGAACCTTAAACTCACGGTTACTTGAAACCTCCTGATCACTACTCAAAGTGAGTTTCGTAGCCCCCTTTTATTTAAATATTTATACTCTTCGGGGTGAAATACTTGCTATCTTACTTATCCATACATGTTTATTAAAGGGGTAACTTTATATAAATATAACCAACTTTCAGGTTTGTTCCAATTAGGTCACTCATAATTTTTTTTGTTCCGATTAAGTCACTCATACTTTTTTTTGGTCCGATTAAGTCACTCATACTTTTTTTTGTTCTGATTAGGTTACTGTACTTTTAATTTTGTTTCAATTAGGTCACTCATATGAGTGACTTAATCGGAACAAAAAAAATATGAGTGACTTAATCGGAACAAAAAAAAAGTATGAGTGACTTAATCGGAACAAAAAAAGTATGAGTGACTTAATCAGAACAAAAAAAAGTATGAGTGACTTAATCGGAACAAAAAAAAGTATGAGTGACCTAAGTGGAACAAAGCTGAAAGTTGGTTACATTTGTATGACGTTTTCCCTTTATTAAAATGATACTTGTTTGAATGTTTATTTCATTAGTACTTATTTCAAAATCCCCATTGATATATATATGTATGAATGTATGTATAATATCGGTAATTCCACAACTATTTAGCTCAATTGAAGAGCCGTGGATTAATATGGATAGTGCTATCGGGCTGACGACCCCATTCATTTTGAGATTTGGTCGCACCAAGTCGTTCCTAAGTTCCTGGGCTTAAATGAATGTATATTTCCATTTACTATATATTTGATTGATTGTTGGCATTATGGGGCGAAAAGTCATAGGGTTGGTTGTGGGCTCATGGTAAAATAAATCATTCACTTGTGCTAATTTTAATTTAAACATTATATGGATAATTTTTATAATTGCTTTCCTTCAACATTTTATCGAGTCATAAACCTACGGACTCACCAACTATTTTAGTTGACCCTTTTTATGCATGTATTTTAGGAAATAATTAAGCTTGGATTATGCATGCTCTTTTGTGATACAACTGAATATTTGGAGAATATTGTTTTGATAGTTAGGCAATATGAAGAATCTTTATATGTTGTATTTATTTTGAAATATTGTAACCTACTTTATGTATCTCTTATGGACATGAATGCATGCTAGAAGTTTCTTTAGAAACAATGTGTTCAAGATACGATTTCGTGACACCCTCGTGTTTCCGCTCTAGCGGGGGTGTGACAGATCGGTATCAGAGCCATTGGTTATAGGGAATTAGGTTTTTTCTTAGTTAAACCTAGACTATGACCTTTAGCTTATCCTAGGACTTATGTGCATTTACATGATATGTAACGATTAATTGCCTTTAGTTGTGGAATAAGAGTAGTGTATATGTGTATAGAAGATGCCGCCAAAAAGGAGAGGGAGGAAGCCGAAGCAAACTACTGAAAATGAAAACGCAAATCCTGAGAACACAACTCTCAACTCCAATGACGTCGCTGAAATAGTGGATAAGCGTATCGAAGTTGCCATACCTAAGATCGTTGCTCAAGTCAATTCAACAACCAGGAACAACAACAACAATAACAGTGGTCACAATGGCTCTGCGAGCAACAATGATGACACTGAAGGGGGAACTATCAAAAAAGGATGCACCTACAAAACCTTTGTGGCATGTAAACCTAAGGAGTTTTATGGAAATGACGGGGCCATTGGAGTTTTGAAGTGGCTTGAGAAAATGGAGGCAATCCTTCGCATCAGCGACTGTCTTCCTAGTCAGAAGGTGAAGTATGCTGTGTTTTCACTCCAAGGTAAGGCCTTAACTTGGTGGAACACTCATATTCAAGCTCGTGGAATCGATGAAGCTGAGGCACTAGGATGGAGTGAATTCAAAGCATTAATCACTGAAGAATACTGCCCTATTAACGAACTGCAAAAGTTAGAAGCTGAGTTTTGGAATCTGTCTATGGTTGGTGCTGAAATTCAAGCATACACTAATCGCTTTCATGAGTTGTCGTGCTTACTTCCACATATGGTTAACTCGGAAGCCAAGAAAGTGGAAAGGTATGTCTGGGGTTTGGCACCTCAAATTCGGGGCTTGGTCACTTCCTCTCTACCAACCACATTGAAAAGTGCCATCCTCCTGGCGGGACAATTGACTGATGAGATGATCAGAACAGGAACACTGACAAAGAAAGGTGCAGGGGAAAAGCGAAAGTTTGAGAGCTCACGCCAGGAGAACGCACCGAGCAAGAAGACCACAACTGCCCGCAACTATGGGGCAGTCACACAGGAAAAGAAATCACCTCCACCATCAAAATGCAGCAAGTGTAACTTGTATCACCAAGGAGAATGTCCTATCTGCTCGCAATGTAAGAAGACGTGGCACTTTGCTCGAAACTGCCGGAACAGTCAAAGAGTCTGTTATGAGTGTGGAAGTTTGGAACACTTGAGAAATGTGTGTCCAAAATTACAGCGCGGACCAACAAATGGAGGCAATCAGGGTAGGGGAAGAGCTTTCATTCTTGGAGCAAAGGAAGCTCGTTAGGATGCCAACGTAGTGACATGTACATATCTTATCAACAATAACTATGCATCTGTTTTATTCGATACGGGGGCTGATAAGTGCTTTATATCCCCTGAATTTGAATGCTTGATCACACAAAAACCTATTCCTCTAAATGAACCCTACACAATTGAATTGGCCAACTGAAAATTGTTAAAAGCTCAAACAATCCTTAAAGGATGCAAAATAAGTTTAGAGAATCACTCATTCGACATTGACCTCATTCCAATTCAACTTGGAAGCTTTGATGTAGTTGTAGGGATGGATTGGTTATCTAAACATCAAGCCGAGATCAAGTGTTTCAATAAAATTATTCGCATTCCGCTCCCGAATGACGAAACACTTGAAATCAAAGGTGAAACTCCCGACAGAAGTTTTCACATCATATCATCCATGAAAGCCCAAAAATATCTAAAGAAGGAGTACCAAGCATTCTTAGCCCATATAAAGGTAAAGGAGATTAAGGAGAGGAATATTGATGATATACCCGTTGTGAGAGACTTCCCGGAAGTCTTTCCGGAAGACCTTCCTGGTTTACCACCTGTTCGACAAGTCGAGTTTCGCATCGACTTGGTCCCTGGAGCCGCACCAATTGCTAGATCTCCTTATCGCTTAGCACCATCGGAGATGCAGGAGTTATCCAATCAATTACAAGAACTAATGGATCGAGGATTCATTAGACCAAGCTTCTCTCCTTGGGGAGCACCGGTGCTGTTCGTGAAAAAGAAGGACGACACATTTCGAATGTGTATTGATTACAGAGAACTGAATAAAGTGACGATCAAGAACCGTTATCCTCTTCCTCGTATTGATGATCTGTTCGACCAATTACAAGGGTCAACTTATTTTTCAAAGATTGACCTTCGGTCGGGTTATCACCAACTACGAACTGAAGAGGAAGACATTCCTAAAACGGCCTTCAGAACTCGGTACGGGCACTACAAATTTCTAGTAATGCCTTTTGGACTGACTAATGCCCCTGCCGTGTTCATGGACTTAATGAATCGAGTTTGCAAACCATATCTCGATAAATTCGTGATTGTGTTTATAGATGATATATTAATATATTCTCAAAATCAAGCAGACCACGAGCAACACTTAAGGTTGGTTTTAGAGCTACTCGCTAAGGAAAAGTTGTACGTTAAACTTTCCAAATGTGAGTTCTGGCTAAGAGAAGTTCACTTTCTCGGTCATGTAATTAATCAGAAAGGAATTCATGTGGAACCAAGCAAGATAGAAGCTGTAAAACAATGGGAAGCACCAAAGACTCCGACGGAGATCCGATAGTACTTAGGGTTGGCCGGTTATTACCGAAGATTTATCGAAAATTTTTCCAAGATAGCCCAACCCTTAACTGCTTTGACACAAAAGGATAGAAAATATGATTGGGGAAAAGAACAGGAGGATGCCTTCCAACTATTGAAACATAAGTTGTGCAATGCACCTATCTTATCTCTCCAGGAGGGTACATATAACTTTGTTGTATTCTGTGATGCATCGCACCAAGGTCTTGGTTGTGTGCTGATGCAAAAAGAAAAGGTTATTGCGTACGCCTCTCGACAACTCAAGGTTCATGAAAAGAACTACACCACTCATGATCTTGACTTAGGAGCAGTTATCTTTGCACTAAAAATATGGAGACATTACCTATATGGTACCAAGTGTCTCATCTATACTGATCACAAAAGCCTTCAACACATTCTTGACCAGAAATTGCTCAACATGCGACAAAGAAGATGGGTAGAATTATTAAACGATTACGACTGTGAAATCCGTTACCATCCCGACAAGGCCAACGTAGTTGCGGATGCATTGAGTAGGAAAGAGAGAGTCAAGCCCATATGTGTACGAGCTCTGGGAATGATAATTCAAACGACTCTTAAGACCCAAATTATGAATGCACAACAAGAGGTCTTAAGGAACAAACAATTAAAAGACGAACTGTTATGTGGAGCAGAGAAAAAGCTAGAATCAAATGATGATGAGGTGTTGTATTTTCAAGAAAGAATATGGGTCCCTGATCTGAACCACTTGCGGGAATTAATCTTTGATGAAGCCCACAAGTCTAAGTACTCGATTCATCCTGGTGCTGACAAAATGTACAAAGATCTCAAAGAATTCTATTGGTGGCCTGGGATGAAAAAGGATATAGCTGTATATGTCGGAAAGTGCTTAACGTGCTCCAAAGTCAAAGCTGAACACCAAAAGCCCTCAGGTTTGTTACAACAACCAGAAATCCCTCAGTGGAAATGGGAACAAATTTCTATGGATTTTATAACCAAGCTTCCACGTACCTCGAGCGGTCATGATTCCATATGGGTTATAGTTGATCGCTTGACAAAATCCGCTCATTTCCTGCCAATTAGAGAGGATTTCAAGATGGAGAAATTGGCTCGACTCTACATTAATGAAGTTGTAACTCGACATGGAGTACCTATCTCAATCATATCTGATAGAGACAGTCGATTCACCTCTCGGTTTTGGCAATCCTTGCAAAAAGCTATGGGAACACGTTTAGATCTAAGCACTGCTTATAACCCTCAGACTGATGGTCAAACAGAAAGAACAATCTAAACATTGGAGGATATGCTTAGATGCTGTGTGGTAGATTTTGGCGGAAATTAGGATGCTCAACTTCCATTGATTGAATTCTCTTACAATAATAGTTACCACACGAGCATCCAGTGTGCTCCATTTGAAGCCTTGTATGGTAGAAAATGTCGATCACCGGTTTGCTGGGCTGAAATTGGGGAAAGTCAAATAATTGGTCCAGAGATAATTCAAGAAACAACCAACAAAATCGCACAAATAAAAGAAAGGATCAAAGGCGCCCGAGACCGACAAAAGAGCTACGCCGATCACCGAAGGAAACCACTAGAGTTCTCAATTGGTGATAAGGTAATGTTGAAAGTGTCTCCATGGAAGGGCGTGGTGCGATTTGGCAAAAAAGGAAAACCGGCACCAAGATACGTTGGACCTTTTTGAAATCCTAGATAGGATTGGTCCTGTAGCGTATGAACTTAAATTACCCCAAGAACTCGGTGGGGTGCGTGACGTATTTCACGTATCAAATCTTAAAAAGTGTTTATCAGATGAATCATTGGTAATCCCACTAGACGAAGTTCGACTCGATGACAAGGTACACTTTATAGAGGAACCCACTAAGATTATGGATCGTGAAGTGAAAACGCTAAAGAGAAGTCGAATACCGATTGTCAGGGTCAGATGGAACTCTAAACGAGGTCCTGAGTTTACATGGGAACGCGAGGATCAAATAAAAAAAATATATCCTCATCTATTTACAAATGTACCTGCCCCGGATCATAACTAAATTTCGAGACGAAATTCTTCTAACCGGGGGAGACTATAACAATCGGTACAAATTCAGGTCCTTACTTACCTATCTTATTCGAGTGAATTAGTCATAGTCTATAATTGTAAAAAAAAAAGAAAGAAAGAAAGAAATGCAATAAACTAATGACAAAAGAACGTGATGAATTAAATTCAATGAACCAATTTTATGGGCTATATATCTAAATACATACACGCACACATAAACCCTCACGTGCACCCTCACTAATATATGAACACTCAATCGTGGGTAATGAATACAACAAAAGCAATAAACTTTTATAACCACATCTTATAGGATTTTAAAAATTAAAACGCACTCAAAGAAACCGACCTAAATCTTGGTCGACCATCCCTCTTGATATCAAACCGATTAATTTGAACCATCGAGATGATCGATTCAACCTCTGGTGACGAACATTATGAAACTGCACAACAGGTTAAGCAAACTTTACAACGTTACAAATGCGGCGGTAGCTTGTCGGAAACCCAGCCATAATCCCTTCTCATTTACGGATGGGTGTTTTCAAGAGTATCAAAAATAACATATTATGTCACAAATGCTTAATACAAAGTCCCATAAAAGTTACCCCAAAAATTAACCTTACTTAGGTAGTCAACTCAAATTTAACCTCCTGTCAAGAAACCACCAGCCAAACTACCCCCTTCTACCAATTATGGCTGCCATCGAACTAAGGAATTGAAACCAAACAAACAAAAACAATTGGGACTAAAATTCTCTGGTTACAATCCAACAAGAACTCTCCTTGGTGCAAGTACTACATCACATCTCTTTACTAAACCGAATACTCCTTTCCAAGATGAAGATGTACCGTCACCATCACCCCCAACAAAGCTGCACCAGGACAGCTCTCCCCCTCTCTCTGCAGCTGCAATACCAGCAGCCTCCCTTGCTTCCCCATCTTATCAACATACTCTTTTACAAGCCATCATGCCTACTAGAGATTCCATCTTCATAACAACTTTAAAACTCCCTATAAATACCTGCACTTTGGCTCAAACCAAAATCACTCCAACACCCTTCTTCCTTCTAGTTTCACCGATTTAATTCCCTTCAACACCACAGCCGGTTCTAACGATCGAAACAACCTCTTGGCATGCCATCTGGGTCGCAAACATTGCTGTTACACAAGCTGTTGGTGCTTTTTCCCTTGAGATTCTCGGCCTAATTCGTGCACAAGAACTGGTCTCGATCTCTCCCAAGTTGCTCCTAACGTTTGACAACCTTCTAAAAGCTCACGTAACTGGTCTCATTTGGTGTTTCCTGCCCACCTCGCTTGCTGTACGTAAGTTCATTCTATAGATGAGATTATAAGATATATACATAAATAAATGACACCTACTTCATATATATATATATATATATATATATATATAGGATTGAGATCAAATAATATCCACGCTTAGAGCGATAACCCATTAACTTTGCCAAAACGAAGCCGAATCTTGAATTTTTTTTGAACATCATTGTAACACAATTAGAACACTATGTTCTTTTATGAGTTTGCGAAAATTCATCACCGTTTGAGAGTTTACATCGTTGTAAATCAAAAACTTCTTACAACGATGATATCTCTTAAACGGTGATGAATTTTCGCAATGTGAGGCCCCGATTCCCGGCCGACCCCACAGAGGTTGGTTTTCATCATAACACATAGCTCTTAAACTAAAAACTTTCATAGATAGCAGCGGAATTTAAAACATAGTTTGTCAAACATGAAATAATGTCTGAATTAAAACATATTTGATTGCCAACACCACCGGATTCTCTATCTTGATGCCCGAGGTCCACGTTTCTTCTTGACATAACTTTAACCTGACATACATGCTAAAATGTCTGCTTACGCTGGTGAGTGCTTGTTTTCATAAAACATCGTAAACGATTTGTTAAGTTAAAACATATTTAACATAAGACATCATTTCGTTCACATAATACAAAACCTTGTCACATCAACTTCCTAATCATCATACAACCACTGCTACGGAGCGTAACAGTGGGCTTGTGCCGGCACAAGGCTTCATAACCGTTGATCTGACCCGCCGAAGCGTTCTGCAGATCCATACTTAACCCATACGAATATGGGAGCAACGTCATACTTACCCCGTAACAAGTACGGGAGCAACCATACTTACCCAGTAACAAGTACTGGAGCAACCATACTTACCCCATACGAATATGGGAGCAACGTCATACTTACCTCGTAACAAGTACGGGAGCAACTATACTTACCTAGTAACAAGTACTGGAGCAACCATACTTACCCCATACGAATATGGGAGCAACGTCATACTTACCCCGTAACAAGTACGGGAGCAACCATCATTCATCATGACATGATATACTAGCACTATATCATCATTCAGCATAACATCGTAACCTTATCCTAATAACATAGGATTATTCATAACATGCTTTGCTAGTATCCTATCATCATAACATCCTAGCATCATACACATGTCATGCTAGCAACATATCATCATATCATTCATCATGGCATCATAAACACATTATGCTAGCATATAATCATCATAGCATGTTATCATACAGTTCATCTTTATAACTTACTAACATGCATTCGTCATACATAGCATACTTTCATGCATAAATCATGCTAACACCTAAACATGCATACATAGTCATGACACATCATCATCATAAGCACATAACATCATAAACATAACAATAAACATGTATGCCAGCCCAAAACATTTAAACATAAAATAGGGCGTCTAGAACTCTCCTGACAGTAGCTCCTTGTATTCCTGACCGAATTCCTTAGCCAAGACTCAAGAACCTACATCGGTTGCATCGTCTCGTTACATTACATTACATTCTTAGACTTAGGATTTATTCTAAGTCCTTATAGCTATCTTAACCAGTTCCCAGTATACGAAAACCCTCATGTTCTCGAGCTGGCTGAGTATTCGAACCCCTAGGTATACGAACTGATAGGGTTCACGAAATACTCAATTTACTCGAAACTCCCAGTATACTCGAAACTTTGTACTCGAAATCCACATACTCGAAATGAATAAACATGAATTTCGAGTATTCCCCAAGGCATATTTTCGAGTACTCATTTTTCACCCTAAACCATCTCAGAAATTCATCTAAGAACATGGGGATCTAGTTCTGGGTTCCTTATGTTATTATCAATACGTTAGAACCACAAAGCTTCGAACTTTTAAGCATAAAGGTGTGAGCTTTATGCATAAGTTCACTTTTTCATAAAAAACCTAACTTTCTCGCATAGAGCACTTACTTGTAGTTAGGTGATCCTCCTTGTAGCTTTTCGTGCGTTCCCTCTTCTCCTGGAGAGATTTACAACCGATTCTTGATATTCTTGAACTTCAACTTCGAGTACTTGAGAGAAACTGTGCTCCTAGCCAAAGGTATGCACGATTCCCAAGGCACTCATATATATAGGCAAGATACACGAACTTGGTACTCAAAATCATGTCTAAATTTCGAGAACTCAAGTACTCGAGATCCATTTCGAGTACACCCCATTTCGTGAACTCGACTTAAGGTATTTTCCGTTTAAAATTTTCCTACAAGCTAATTATCCGTTACCCATTCGTAAGTTCGAATAACTTGTATTTAGAAAATTTGGGATGTTACAAGTCTCCCCTCCATACAATAGGTTTCGTCCCGAAACTTGCCTCGTTTACACATCGAACAAATGAGGATACAACCTCCTCATTTCTTCTTCCTTTTCCCACGTAGCGTCTGAACCCTTCCGATGCTTTCACCAAACCTTGACTTGGCGAACCGTTTTGTTCCGCAATTGCTTCTCTTTCGTATCCACGATCGTGATTGGTTCTTTCACGTAATTCAGTCGGTTATCCACCTCGATGTCATCCAAAGGAACATGTGCCTGCTCGTCTGCCAGACACTTTCTAAGATGTGACACGTGGAAGGTAGGATGAATCTCGTTGAACTCCTCTGGTAGGTCCAGTCGATACGCGACTTTCCCTACCCTTGCCCTTATATGAAACGGTCCGATGTACCTCGGACTCAACTTTCCTCGCTTACTGAATCGAATGATTCCCTTCCATGGCGATACTTTTAGCAACACTCGATCGCCAACGTTAAACTCGATCGGTCTTCGGCGCTTGTCAGCGTAGGACTTTTGGCGATCTTGTGCAGCTTTCATACGTGCTTTTATCACCCGTAGCTTTTCTGCCATATCGATTACGGCAGCCTTGTTTCCCATTTCCTTCTGTCCAACTACACCCCAACATACCGGGGTCCTACATCGTCTTCCGTACAACGCCTCATATGGGGGCATTCCGATACTAGAGTGGTAGCTGTTATTATAAGAAAACTTCACCAATGGCAAATGGTCATCCCAGCCCCCTCCAAAATCGATAATGCATGCCCTAAGCATATCCTCCAACGTTTGAATAGTCCTTTCAGACTGTCCATCCGTTTGGGGGTGGTAGGCGGTACTGATGTTCAGTCTCGTTCCCATAGCATCATGAAGCTGCTTCCAGAATCTGGAAGTAAACCTCGTGTCCCGATCTGGCACAATGGAGACAAGAACTCCATGGCGAGTCACAATCTCTTTTAGGAACAAATCAGACAACCTTTTGGACGTATACGTTTCCCTGATAGGAAGGAAGTGTGCACTCTTCGTCAGTCGGTCCACAATCACCCATATGGTATCATGTCGTTTAGCTGTTCTCGGTAGCTTGGTGATGAAATCCATGGTGATGTGTTCCCATTTCCATTCCGGTACCTCAAGAAGTTGTACATATCCGTAGGGCTTCTGATGTTCAGCCTTCACTTGTGCACAAGTAAGGCACCTGCTCACATATTGCATCACATTAAACTTCATGCCCAGCCACCAATAATCCTTTCGAAGATCTTGATACATCTTCGTAGCACCGGGATGAACTAAATAACGTGACTTGTGGGCTTCATCTAAAATTTTGACCGAATGTCCCCATTTCTGGGCACCCACATACGACCGAATCGTACTTTCACACCATGGTCATTGTCTTCCAAGTTCTTGACTTGCTCGAAGACACGTTCAAAACCCACATTATCCTCTTTCAATCCTTCCTGTTGCGCCTGCTTGAGCTCGTTCAGAAAGTCTGGTGTTATCACCAAACTATATGATTTTACTCGTATGCCAGGATGATCAGTCTTGCGACTCAAAGCATCTGCCACCACATTGGCCTTTCCCGGGTGATATAAAATATCACAATCATAATCCTTTAACAGCTCAAGCCATCGCCTCTGCCTCATGTTCAAATCCTTTTGCTCGAAGAAGTACTTCAAGCTGTTGTGGTCGGTATAGATGGTACTCCTTACTCCATACAAATAGTGCCTCCATATTTTCAATGTAAACACCACTGCAGCGAGTTCAAGATCGTGGGTTGGGTAGTTAGCCTCATGAATCTTTAGCTGGCGCGAAGCATAAGCTATCACCCTTCCCCTTTGCATCAGTATACATCCCAACCCTTGTCGTGACGCATCGGCATACACCACAAAATCATCATTTCCATCCGGCAGTGCTAGAACAGGAGCTTGGGTAAGTTTCTCCTTTAGCACTGAAAACGCTTGTTCTTGGTTCGGACCCCATTCGTACTTTACATCTTTCTTCGTGAGCTTCGTCAGCGGCGTCGCTATCTTGGAGAAGTCTTGAATAAATCTCCGATAGTAACCGGCCAAACCAAGAAAACTGCGTACTTCTGTCGGTGACTTCAGAGGACTCCATTTCATAACCGTTTCAACTTTAGCTGGATCTACCATAATGCCTTCTGGGTTCACCACGTGACCCAGAAACTGTACCACTCGTAACCAGAAAGCGCATTTGGAGAACTTTGCATAAAGTTTCTCTTTCCTCAGGATCTCCAATACCTCACGTACGTGGCAAGCATGGTCTCCCTCGTTCTTTGAATAAATCAAAATATCATCTATAAACACTATCACCGATCTGTCCAAAATCAGTCGACATACTCTGTTCATCAAATCCATAAATGATGCAGGAGCATTCTTCAATCCAAATGACATAACGAGAAACTCGTAATGTCCATAACGTGTACGGAAAGCAGTCTTTGGAATATCCTGCTCTCGAACTTTCAACTGATGTTAACCGGATCGTAGATCTATATTTGAGAACCAGCTTGCACCTTTCAATCGATCGAACAAATCATCAATCCTAGGTAGAGGATACCTGTTCTTTACGGTCAACTTATTCAGTTCCCTGTAGTCGATGCACATTCGCATGCTACCATCTTTCTTCTTCACAAACAGCACCGGTGCTCCCCAAGGAGAGACACTCGGTCGTATGAAGCCTTTATCAAGGAGTTCTTGTAGCTGGGTCATCATCTATTTCATTTCGGTAAGAGCCAAACGATAAGATGCTTTGGCGACACGCTGAGCCCCTGGCACGAAGTCGATCTGGAACTCAATTTCCCGTTCGGGTGGTAATCCAGGCAACTCCTCAGGGAATACATCGGGTAGTTACGCACCACGGGTACATCATCGATCGTCCTCATATCTGTTCATTCCTCAATCACATAGGCCAAGTAGGCTACACACCCTCGCCTCATCATAACATCAGCCTTGATCATCGAAATAATCTTCGGGGCATACATAGCTTTATCACCATAAATCGTTACCGAGCTCCCATCCATCGCACGTAAACATATCATCTTTCGTCGATATATAATGTTAGCCTCGTATTTGGCTAACCAGTCCATCCCCAAAACTACATCGAAACCTCCCAAGTTTATAAGAAACAATCGTACTGGGAATTTATGACCTTCTATCTCAACATAGCAATCATCTATAGCCTCAGTCACCCTTGTTATCTTACCAATAGCCGTCTCTACATCAAATACCCGATCTATCCTCTTAACCTTCCCAGATAACCCATCACAGAAAGTAGAAGATACAAAACTCATACTGGCACCATAATCAAACAATACAGAAGCAGGAATATTGTTGATAGAAAAGGTACATGTGACCACGTCCGGGTCCTCAACAGCATCATCCTTTGTCATCGTGAAAGCTCGTGCTTTAGCCTTCTGCTTCTCCTTTCCCCTCTCCTCTTTCTTACCCAAGCCCGGAGCATCGGCCCGTGGTTGCTTGCAATCCTAGGACAGATGTCCTAACCCATTGCAGTTGAAGCATCGAGTAGCATTTGGGCAACTGTTAGAAAAATGCCCCGTCTTTCCACACCTGAAACATAAATTAGTGCCCACCAGGCACTGTCCTGGGTGGCTTTTCCCACACTTGTTGCATCGACCCATCTCCTCTCGCTTTACTTTCTTGCTTGAGAACTTTCGTTGGTCTGTTCGACCCCTTTTAGTCCCGGAGGACTCTTTCATCTTTGTTTCTTCTTTGACTGGCTCAGCAGACATAACATCATCCCAAACTATGCCACTAAGTTTAACCGTGGAGTCGAAGGTCTTGGGAGCATTTGCTTTTACATGGATCCGCACCTTTGGAGGCAAACACTCCATATACAGTTTCACCCTGCGTTCCTCAGAAACAATCAAGTGAGGAACTAGTCTTGCCATTTCATTGAACTTTGATGTGTACTGTCGATGATTCATACTCCCAGCTTTCAGAACCAGAAACTCTCATTCTACTTTATCCAGCTCGTTCTTGGGATAGAACTGTTTGGTGACCAGCTCCTTCAGATCTTCCCAAGTCATCTTCTCCATATCAGCTGCAGACTTAGTCTGTTTGATGGTGTTCCACCAGTGAAGTGCCTCCTCGACAAAGGAGTGATCTGCAAACTTGACAGCTTGATCAATTCGGCACTCACTGATGGAGATAACAGCCTCCATCACAGAAATCCAGTGGCAGGTGGCCACAGCATCTTTCCTTCCATCAAAGGACGGTGGATTGCATCCTTTGAAGGCCTTGTAATCACAACCTTTCATCATACTTCGGTTGGAGTCACCGTTCTTTGTCTCGAGGATCACGATTTCCTCGTCATCTTTGGTGCTTTCTTTTGTTCCTTCCGACTTTTCCTTCAGCGCATCCTTTAATGACTTAGCAATCATTGCCGGTATTTTCTCATCCATGATTCTACAGACTTCATCAAAATAGCCTTTACCACGATAGGCTCTAGTGTGAACTCTTCTTCGTCTTCCGGTGGCTCACTGTGCTCGTTTTCTTCTTCGTTGACAGGCTTCTCGGTCTCGACATGTGGCTCCTCAGCTCCCTGTGGTTTCTTTCGTGGTCTACCCCTTTGTCCGGCTATCTAAACTTTCTACATAATGCAACAATTGATGAGTCAGTACAGGAATCAGTTTAGCAAGAAATAAGCTTTGTAAATCGTTAATGACGTTGATAAGGTGTTATTAACCATTTACCCAATTCATAGGCTCTAAACGTTTCCCATCCCATCTCCTCAACGTGCATGACATCTAACTACCTTTCTATTCTTACATCTACTTCTTAGCTCGTACATACGCATTTAGCTCGTGGCATCCATTCATCCGTGGTTGGCAATCCGCATCACCTAATCCCATTCTAAGTTTAAGTCTTAGCATTTGGGATGCTAAGATCTCTCAAACTATGGCTTTGATACCAACTTGTGAGGCCCCGATTCCCCGGCGACCCCACAGAGGTTGGTTTTCATCATAACACATAGCTCTTAAACTAAAAACTTTCATAGATAGCAGCGGAATTTAATACATAGTTTGTCAAACATGAAATAATGTCTGAATTAAAACATAATTGATTGCCAACACCACCGGATTCTCTATCTTGATGCCCGAGCTCCACGTTTCTTCTTGACATAACTTTAACCTGACATACATGCTAAAATGTCAGCTTACGCTGGTGAGTGTTAGTTTTCATAAAACATCGTAAACGATTTGTTAAGTTAAAACATATTTAACATAAGACATCATTTTGTTCACATAATACAAAACCTTGTCACATCAACTTCCTAATCATCATACAACCACTGCTACGGAGCGTAACAATGGGCTTATGCCGGCACAAGGCTCCATAACCGTTGATCTGACCCGCCGAAGCGTTTCGCAGATCCATACTTACCCCATACGAATATGGGAGCAACGTCATACTTACCCTGTAACAAGTACGGGAGCAACCATACTTACCCAGTAACAAGTACTGGAGCAACATACTTACCCCATACGAATATGGGAGCAACGTCATACTTACCCTGTAACAAGTACGGGAGCAACCATCATTCATCATGACATGATATACTAGCACTATATCATCATTCAGCATAACATCGTAACCTTATCCTAATAGCATAGGTTTATTCATAACAGGCTTTGCTAGTATCCTATCATCATAACATCCTAGCATCATACACATGTCATGCTAGCAACATATCATCATATCATTCATCATGGCATCATAAACACATTATGCTAGCATATAATCATCATAGCATGTTATCATACATTTCATCGTCATTACTTACTAACTTGCATTCGTCATACTTAGCATACTTTCATGCATAAATCATGCTAACACCTAAACATGCATACATAGTCATGGCACATCATCATTCGTTCATCATCATCATAAGCACATAACATCATAAACATAACAATAAACATGTATGCCAGCCCAAAACATTAAACATAAAATAGGGCGTCTAGAACTCACCAGATAGTAGCTCCTTGTATTCCTGAACGAACTCCTTAGCCAAGACTCAAGAACCTACATCGGTTGCATCGTCTCATTACATTACATTACATTACATTACATTACATTACATTACATTACATTACATTACATTACATTACATTACATTACATTACATTCTTAGACTTAGGATTTATTATAAGTCCTTATAGCTATCTTAACCAGTTCCCAGTATACGAAAACCCTCATGTTCTCGAACTGGCTGAGTATTCGAACCCCTAGGTATACGAACTCATAGGGTTCACGAAATACTCAATGTACTCGAAACTCCCAGTATACTCGAAACTTTGTACTCGAAATCCACATAATCGAAATGAATAAACATGAATTTCAAGTATTCCCCAAGACATATTTTCGAGTACTCATTTTTCACCCTAAACCATCTCAGAAATTCATCTAAGAAAATGGGGATCTAGTTCTAACGATCGAAACAGCCTCTCGGCATGCCATCTGGGTCGCAAACATTGCTGGTACACAAGCTGTTGGTGCTCTTTCCCTTAAGATTCTCGGCCTAATTCCTGCACAAGAACTGATCTTGATCTCTCCCAAGTTGCTCCTAACGTTTGACAACCTTCTAAAAGCTCACGTAACTGGTCTCATTTGGTGTTTCGTGCCCACCTCGCTTGTTGTACGTAAGTTCATTCTATAGATGAGATTATAAGATATATACATAAATAAATGACACCTATTTCATATATATATATGTATATATATAGGATTGGGATCAAATAATAACCCACTCTTAGAGCGATAACTCATTAACTTTGCCAAAACGAAGCCGAATCTTGAATTTTTTTTTGAACATCATTGTAACACAATTAGAACACTTAAACGTGTGTAACAATGATGTTCAAATAAAAAAATCAAGATTCGGCTTCGTTTTGCAAAGTTAATGGGTTGTCGCTCTAAGAGTGGGTTATTATTTGAACACTTCCATATATATATATATATATATATATATAATATGTTGATTATATAGTTAGGTGTATGTTTAAATTTCACACACGTGGACATGTAATCATGAAGTGTTTCATGAAACCATTAACATATATATACCTATAAATATACTTATATATACAACGCATACACATAAAGTCTTGAACAAATTTTATAAATATTGTAAATAAGGATTGTATGCTCACATTTACGTGGAAACTATATGCGAGTGTGCGTTTGTACGGTACATGTATACATACTGGACCATAAACTAGAATGTAAGCAGAAACTAGTTTTTCTTTTTTTTTTGGGTAAATATAAAACTATATGGAAATTAGGTTGTATGAAGAAAATAATACGAATTTGGGACATTTAAAAGAAATGTACAAATATTTTTATTGAATAATACAAAGAATCTAAAGCATGGTTTAAGAGGTTATACAAAAAAAATATAATAATAATAATAATAATAATAATAATAATAATAATAATAATAATAATAATAATAATAATAATAATAATAATAATAATAATAACCTATGACATAACTAATAAGGATGTGTATGAAATCAAGAATGTCAAGCGTTATGAGATTTACAAAAACTTAATGAACTAAAGAAAACATCAAAGAGCAATCTTGATCACAAGACAAAAACTAAGTCAAGGTATGTTTTAAAACATCCATAGATTAAACCACGAGTGTTTGGTGAATTAAGTTGGAAAAAGTTTTAGTAATATCTTTACATGTACATATTTATACCCATAAATAAACATATACATAAAACATTTTGATAATAAGTCATCGTAATATCAACTCATCTAATAATAATAATAATAATAATAATGATAATAATAATAATAATAATAATAATAATAATAATAATAATAATAATAATAATAATAATACTTATTATTATGATTTTTGGGCGATATCGTAAGTCCCCTATTTACATTTGGGCAAATAAGTAAGACCACTCAATTTAACTATAAAACGAACACTTCAAAAATTAACAAACATTAAGATAAAAATGTACAACGATATCATAAGGGTTATTTCATAAATCTCATAAAGCGTCATACTTTTGATACTTTTGTTGGGCCCAAGAAGGACACTGAACCCTAAACTCACGGTTACTTGAAACCTCCTGATCACTACTCAAAGTGAGTTTTGTAGCCCCCTTTTATTTAAATATTTATACTCTTCGGGGTGAAATACTTGCTATCTTACTTATCCATACATGTTTATGAAAATGATACTTGTTTGAATGTTTATTTCATGAGTACTTATTTCAAAATCCCCATTGATATATATGTATGAATGTATGTATAATATCGGTAATTCCACAACTATTTAGTTGAATTGACGAGCCGTGGATTAATATGGATAGTGCTATCGGGCTGACGACCCCATTCATTTTGAGATTTGGTCTCACCAAGTCGTTCCTAAGTGCCTGGGCTTAAATGAATGTATATTTCCATTTACTATATATTTGATTGATTGTTGGCATTATGGGGCGAAAAGTCATAGGGTTGGTTGTGGGCTCATGGTAAAATAAATCTTTCACTTGTGCTAATTTTAATTCAAACATCATATGGATAATTTTTATAATTACTTTCCTTCAACATTTTATCGAGTCGTAAACCTACGGACTCACCAACTATTTTAGTTGACCCTTTTTATGCATGTATTTCAGGAAATAATTAAGCTTTGATTATGCATGCTCTTTTGTGATACAATTGATGATTTGGAGAGTATTGTTTTGATAGTTAGGCAATATGAAGAATCTTTATATGTTGTATTTATTTTGAAATATTGTAACCTACTTTATGTATCTCTTATGGACATGAATGCATGCTAGAAGTTTCTTTAGAAGCAATGTGTTCAAGATCCGATTTCGTGACACCCTCGTGTTTCCGCTCTAGCGGGGGTGTGACATAACACAGAAGTATATTTTTTATTGAAATTAAATTTGTAATTTTATATTTTAGTATGGCATGTTGGTTACAAACAAGCTTTATCCGACCTTTTTCCGAGCACGTTACAAATTGCAATATTGTTAACATATCCACCTATTATGCATGCTTATCCTAATCTACTTTCTAGCAACAACTGCTTATCTCTACCGGTTTGGGTATTATCTCCAGATGTGTCTTCTTCTAACTCGTCATCCATATCGTTTTCAATTTCATTTTCTATTTTATCCTTAAACACATCATCTTTGTTTACAACAACATGATCAAATGTTGTGTTAAAATCCTCCTTTTGAATCATATCAATTATTTCATTAACCTAGGTCATTCTGATAAAAAAAAAACAAAAACTAAGGACAAAAAAATTCTAATGGTAGTCCTCTGTTATTATATCTTTAATAGTTGAACAAGTTTTTTCGAGTTTTTTTTCCAAGTAAGTGTAGGTGGAAAAATATTTACCATAATGGTTGTTTTGAAAAATATTTGCAAAATAGGTTTAAAGTAAATTTTCTTTTATCTTGTAAATAAAAAAAGATTAAAAAAATACATCCCATCCACAAATCACGTTCACCACTCCATTTGTTATACATGTTTTTTTTGTTTTATTCCATTCTTCCAGGCTTTTACATTTCATGTTCACCATTGTACATTTTTTTTCGTATGATTTCTTGCTTCCAGCCTTCCATACTTCTTTTCGTTTTATTCCTTGCTTTCACATTTCCTAGTTTATTATACTTTTTTTTAAAAATTTTCATTTAACCATTCTTAACTTGAACAACAGCAAAAAAACGTCAAACTTCATAAACTAAACTAGTTGAGAAAAACAAACAAAAAAATAATAAAACTTGAACAGTCCCAATCAAATATAAAGTAAAATTAAAATGTTAAATAAAATCGATTGGAAACGACAACAATATCATCTCTACCGATTTGGGTTTATCTCCAGATGCGTCTTCTTCTAACTCGTCATCCATATCGTTTTCAATTTCATCTTCTATTTCATCCCCTAACACATCATCATTGTTTACAACAGCATGATCAAATATTGTGTTAAAATACTCCTTTTGAATCATGTCAGTTATTGCATTAACCTGTGTCATTATGAAAAAAAACACAAAAAAATGAGGACAAAAAAAATTCTAATGATAGTCATCTGTTATTATATCTTTAATGGTTGAATAAGTTTTTTCTAGTTTTTTTTTCAAATAAGTGTAGGTGAAAAAAATATTTACCATAATGGTTGTTTTGAAAAATATTTACCAAAATAGGTTTAAAGTAATTTTTATTTTATCTTATAAATTGAAAAAAAAAATTAAAAAAATATATCCCATCCACAAATCACGTTCACCATTCCATTTATTATACATGTTTTTTCTGTTTTATTCCATGCTTCCAGTCTTTTACATTTAAGGTTCGCCATTATATATTTTTTTTCGTATTATTTCTTTCTTCCAGCGTTTCATACTTCTTTTCGTTTTATTCCTTGCTTTCACATTTTTTGGTCTATTATACATTTTTTAAAGATTTTCATTTAACCCTTCTTAACTTCAACAACAACAAAAAATTGTCAAACTTCATAAACCAAACTAGTTGTGAAAAATAAACAAAACAAATAATAGAACCTTAACAGGCCTAATCAAATATAAAGTAAAATTAAATTGTTAAATAAAATCGATTGGAAACGACAACAATATCATCTCTACCGGTTTGGGTTTAATCTCCAGATGCGTCTTCTTCTAACTCGTCATCCAATCGTTTCCAATTTCATCTCCTATTCCATCCTCTAACACATCATCATTGTTTACAACATCATGATCAAATATTGTGTTAAAATTCTCCTTTTGAATCATGTCAATTTTTGCATTAACCAGGGTCATTATAATATAAAAACACAAAAAAATGAGGACAAAAAAAATTCTAATGGCTGTCCTCTGTTATTATATCTTTAATGGTTGAATTTAGTTTTTTCGAGTTTTTTTTTCAAATAAGTGTAGGTGAAAAAAAATATTTACCATAATGAGTGTTTTGAAAAATATTTAAGAAAATAAGTTTAAAGTAATTTTTCTTTTATCTTATAAATAGAAAAATATTAAAATATATCCATCCACAAATCACGTTCACCACTCCATTTATTACACATGTTTTTTTGTTTTCTTCCGTGTGTCCAGTCTTCTACATTTCACGTTCACCCTAGATTTTATTACCAAGTTGCCTCTTATGGCGAAACGTCGTGATGCTATTTGGGTAATTGTAGACCGATTAAACAAAAATGCTCATTTCTTTTCTATGCAGAGAAACTGTCTGAATTGTTTATAAAAGAAATAGTTATAAAACATGGAGTTCTAGTTTTAATAGCGTTAGATCGTGACAAGCGATTTGTTTGATTCTGGAAACAGTTTCATGAATCGATGGGTACAAGACTGAATATCAGCACTGTGTATCATCCTCAGACAGATGGACAGTCTGAAAGGACTATCCAAAACTTAGAGGATATGCTCATGTAACATCACTGTACTTTCGGTTGTCCGTACATCCGTACATCCGTACGATTGTACTGTACGACCGGAGATTTATGAATATTATTGATTATGATATTATTGTTTGACTTTGCCGATATTGTCACTGTTACTGGTATGCATGATTTTATAATATATTATACGCGTAAACCTTGGGAAGTTTAGTTGAAATTTAACTGAACAGACCCATAGAGTTTATTGCAGTGTTATTACTGATGATTATGGATTATTGGTTTGAGAATGGTTTTGGGATGGAACTGGGAGTTTGTTATGGTCTGGTTACTAAACATAGTTAAGGACACATGGTCATGGTTTATCGAAATAGCGGTGGGACGGTGTAGGGGAGGTTGCGATCTACCTCTGCATATGCCCTATACATATGCATATTTCGGTCTATCATGGATGTGTCAGTGACTTGGTTTAGTGGGTTGTGGTTTGGGAATATAATATTAAAGTTAATAAATAATGGGAATTAATTACGCGAAGTGAGGTTTCGAACGCTATTTAATCGCGAATATTAATTTAGAAATATTAACTTAATAATGTATTCGCGCGGGTGACGATTCACGCGAATATAATTATTAGGAATAATATTCTAAAACGATATTCCATAAATCATAGATCAAATCGAAATGCGATACGAGCATCGGATTCGCAAAGGTGACGATCTTTACGAATACGTACGCGAGTAACGCGTTTCGACGAGATAATTTAATAATATCTAATGATATTAAATTAATAATTTAAAACTAAAAATATTTATTAGGAATCACAATATAAAACAAATTTAATAAACATTGAATTAAATAAATAGTTTATTGTAAATAAAACGGAATTGTTTTACGAGACCGATTAAATCGTTTTGTTTGAATAATTAGTCTAACGAACCGCAACGGAAAACACGTTTATTTAAAAGACTTTAAATGGATCACCGAAAGTAACTGAGAATTTTTATAAGGAATGGCGTGTATTAAACGATATCATTATGAGAAATAATATTATTTAAAATAAAACTTAATTAATGAAACCTTGTTATTTAAACATCTTATGTTTAAATATGTTTATGTTTTAAAAACCGAACATAACCGATCACGTAATTATCTTATCGCGATAAAAACGAGACCGGACACGCGGGGACGGGATAATCATAAATGGTGGAAGACTCCACCATTTCTTTCACTTTCCCAACTCTCATTCTCTCACTAAAAACACACACACATAATCCTCTACCTTCTCTCTAGCTTCTTTCACTCGTTTCTTGACGGATTCACGAGATTCCGGCGTCTACGCATTCGTGAGATCGAGGAGAACCAGGAAGTACAAGAACATCTCACATTTCATCAACAATTCGAGGTAGATCTAGTACTTTTACATTCGGTTTTGGTGTTAATCACGAATATATAGTGGGTTGTAGTTATAATCGATCTAAATCACTTGAAAAACACTAAAACAAACTAGTAGGATCGTTGGGATAGTTGTAGCAGGCTTGAAATGCGAAAATGGAGATGTTGGTGAGCTGGTTCGTCGGAGATATGGTCGGGCGAGCCTGTAAGAAGGTCGGCCGAACCCTTACAGGTCGGCGAACCATGGATGCAACCCCAGCCGAACCCTCGACACCCCACGAACCCTAGCGAACCATTAAGGTCAGCCGAACCCTAGTGTTGGGGCAACGAACCTGTTATCTGCCTGCTACAAGAGTCGACCGAACCTAGTTTTTTTTTTTAGGGCGAACCATAATGCTCTAGACGTACACATTTGGAAAGCCACGAACCTTGGATCACCCATAGCATGGCCGAACCCTTCTGGTCTTAAACGAACCATAGCATGAGGCCTACTGATCCACGAACCAGGGCTGGCCGAACCTTGGCCAGCCGAAGTTTTTCTTAGACGAACTAGTAGGGCTGAACCCTAGCACCACGAACCTTGTACAATGGGAGCCGAACCCTAGTCCATGAAACAAATAGGTTCGCTGGTGGTGGGGAGTCCGAACCTGGGTTGAGTTAGAATAACGACAACGAACCATAAACCAAACTACTTGGGTCCATTGAAATAGAAACGTAATGATAATGAAGGATTTCCAGGGCTTGATTACACACGCATGCATGCAAAAATAATTAAGTTGCCATTATATATATATATATATATATTTTTATATAGAATTTGAACTATGAAAGTTTATATGTTGAACACTTTATAAAGTTAAGCTAAGCTTGTGTTCTTAAAATTGAATAAAGATTTAATTAACTGAATTCTTATAATGGTGACATAACTAATCATGCATGTATGCAAAAGTGTACTTAGAATATAAGGTTGATACCTTTATAAGTTGTAAACTTTTGACTTAAGAATTAAAGATCTTCATAGAACCAATTAAACTAATGGGTTAAAGCATTATTGTTGGTTGAATATTGATGAACCATAGGTGTCACTACCTAACTTAGCAACAAATGGAAACTAAGTCGTTAGAGTACCTATGGGTTTAAAGTGAATTAAGACGAACATCTTATAATAATAAAGCACTTGTATTCATAAAAACGAACACACGTTAAATTTACAGATCTTTGAGTTGATTTGAGTTACATACACGAGCGCGCATAATAAGAGAACCCGGATTCTAAGGACTTCAGGTGAGTTCTCATAACCTCCCTTTTCTTTAAACTGTTTTTAGTTTTAAAACCCGGAGGTGAAACATGTATACCAAATTAAATATTATTTTGATAACACAAGGTTAATACCTGTTTATCAATATGATATTCACATTTGAAATTATCATTATTATGGGATTATCTCTTATTATTTTATATCCATGTAAACATTGTTATAGACCTAGGTCAATAACAAAGATTACAAGTATTGTCACAAATCCCGAGAATCATCGCTCTTAACTTCGGTTAATTGCTTTGACATCGTGTATTGTCACGTGGATGGTTTCCACATCTGTGAAGCATTGCCTTTGACTTCGGTTATTGGTTTTGGCTTCATGTATTGTCACGTGGTTAGCGACCACTCCATGATTCATGTATCTAACTTATGTTAAATACATAAGGAATCATGTATAGTCACGAACATTGATTGAGAATATGATTGATTGAGTTTGGTTGATTTGTTGTGGATTGATTGCTTATATTTGATTATGATTATTTGTGATTGGCTATGATTGATTTGGTTATGTGGTTATGTGATTGTGTATGTGTTTGGCTGTTGAATTGATGGATGTGTATTGGATTATTTCATACAGGTATTCATATGGATTTTTTTCAAGAAGATCATAAGTTTTATACCCGTTTTAAACAAAGCATTTTACAAAACCATTTTAAACATAAACTTTCAAATGTATTTTCCTAAAACATTTTTAAATATAAAAACTTATGATTACTCACCAACTACTTTTGTAGTTGACACTTGATTTTCTTACATGTTTCAGGTGATGGAGACAAGTAGGATGAAGAGGATGATCTCTTCTATTTTGGACATCATCATCATATAGGATTCTTGGACTTAGTTAATTAACTAAATTTCTGGCGATTAGAGTTTAGTTAGTTTAACTAAATCTTTTGTGTATTTGATGTATTTGATTCATGATGAACATGATTTTTGTGTAATTATTGTGGTTGATTAAATGATATATGATGATTTGATTTAGATGCTCATGAGCTTTTGAACAATCTACACATCCCTCGTGGCATCCCGATGATTCCGCCGTCGGTCGGGGTGTTACAGATTGGTATCAGAGCCTGGGTTATAGGGAATTAGGTTACTAGAAATGGTTGACCTAGTCTATAACCATAGGATACCCTAGTATGAATTAATTTCATACACTAGTTAGTATATTCAGGATTTCATGCTTATGTGTTTATTACATGTTAACTGAACTCCTGTTATACATTTGATTATATATGCTGCTACTAATTAATTGCTTACTTGTGCCCTAATGACTCGGTAAGGACATACTCGTGGTGTATTGTAAAGGTGGTGGGACGGTGGTTTGGGCGGTTGCGACCTACCCTTATCATATGCCCTATACATATACCATTTACAGTACATCGGGTGGATGTCAGTATTGAGGAATAAGGGAACTACCCGTTTGGGACACTTATCTGTCTAGGAACTTAACTGCTTGGAAATTTATTTGCTTTAGGAATTACCTGTTAGATCTTGTGATCACCAGACAAGGACACACTCGTGGTATACTACAAAGGTGGTGGGACGGTGTAAGGGAGGTTGCGACCTACTCTTGCATATGCCCTATACATATACCATTTGAAGTATATCGGGGGTCTGTCAGTGTCAGGAACTTAGGATATTATTAGGACCTTACTAGGAGCGGTTGAAAAGATATGATTGTGGACTGTTGATGATATGTTTGATGGATTGACTGGGATTGACTCTTGAATGATTATACTTGATAAATATTTATAAACTCACTTATGAAACACACCGATTGGACACGTAGGGTGCATAGGATCAACGAACAATACGAATACTTAGTGATAAATTGTGGATTTGGATGATGATATAGACACTTGATGATAATATAAACGCATAGTGATGATACTAACACTTAGTGATGGTATGGACACTTGACAAGAATAAACTATAGGGAGGATATGCACACTTAGTGACAATAAGAGCACTTCGTGATGATATTAGCCCTTAATGATGATTATTGACATTGGAATTGATATGGATTTTAGTGAACTTAGACAATTGGGGGAAATTTAATGTCAGGTGAACTTAGACATTAGGTGAACTTAGAAATAGGCAAGCCTACATGTCAGGTGAACTTAGACATTAGGCAAACCTAATTGTCCAAGGGAACTAGAGATCACTTCACTCAAAATTATCCTACCAAGGATAAGGTTTGTGAAGTGAGATTTATGGTGAACTGCATGACACACTCCACACACTAGCAAGGGCATAATCGTGGTGCAATGGAACGGTGGTGGGACGGTGTAGGGGAGATTGCGATCTACCTCTGCATATGCCCTATATATAAGCTTGTTGCATTGCATTGGGAGGTTGTCAGTGTTAGTATAGAGTGAGGAATGCATAGGACCTAGGAGATAGTTAGTTAACACTAGTTATGACCAACTAGGACACTTAGTAAAATAATAGAGAATTATACCCATTTTGAGTTTAATGACAGATAGAAGATAAATATAGTTCCTATATGTAATCCTAACTGTTTAAAATAAACTCAATTGACCATTGTTTGTATGATTTACGTTGTAAACGGTAGTAACATGTTTCTAATTTCTCAGAAACATGCCGCCTCGCCGTCACAACGAAGATGACTCAAACAGTGGGGATGCTAACAACGGTAATGCCAACTCCGGCATACAAGAGTTAGCCACACTTATTTCTGGATTGGTGAGCCAACTGACTCAGGCTAACCAAAATATCAACCAGAACAGAGGTGGTGCAAACCAGACAACTTGCACATTCAAACACTTCAATTCCTGCAATCCCCTGAAGTTTACGGGTGCTGAATCAGCCACTGGTCTGCTGCAGTGGTTTGAGAGTATGGAGAACACCTTCATCAACAGCGAATGCCCTGAGAATCTGAAAGTTCGCTATGCCACCAGTGTTTTCCAAAAGAGAGCACTGACTTGGTGGAATGGGGAAAAGCGAACTAGGGGAGTGGATACTGCACTCGCATTGACGTGGACTGAGGTCAAGAACTTGATGACCACTGAATTCTGTCCTCGAAGCGAAATGAGGAAACTAGAGACTGAGTTCTGGGAACTCAAGCAGGATAGCGGGGAGAACGTCATCTATAATACTCAGTTCCATGAGTATAGTCTGCTGGTGCCTCATATGGTGACACCCTTGGAGAGGGCGATTGAGAAGTATATCGGCGGGCTGCCGGTGCAGATTCAGGATACAGTCTATGGGAGCAATCCCAAAACACTGGAGGCTGCTATCCGTCTATCTGCAACTCTTACTGATAACCATGTGAAGAATGGGACTCTTACTCGGAAGGGACACAAGAAGACTGACACCAAGACTACTGTAAAAGAAGTCAAAACTGAAGTCAAGTCTGAAGCTGCTAGCTCGTCCAAAAGCAGCAACAAGAAGAGAAAGAATCGGAACTTCATGGTCACTGTACCTGCTGCAAAGTCTGCGCAGCAATCATCAAACAATTCAACTGCCAGGAATTTCACTGGGAACACTCCTCAGTGTCATACCTGCCGTTATCATCATGCAACAAATTTGCCTTGTCGCGTCTGCAACAACTGTGGCAAATTTGGTCACTTTGCTAATGTTTGTCGGAGTGCACCGCAAGCACAAAGGTTGCAACATGCACCGCTTGCACTGCCAGCTCCTCATACACAACCTATACCAGCTGTACCCGTTCGCCAGGTACCTCAGGCACAGGCAAGAGCCTGTTATGAGTGTGGTGAAGTGGGTCACTTCAGGAATCAATGCCCAAAGTTGACCGGGAATAATCAAAGGGTGGCAAGAGGCCGGGCTTTTCAGTTGAATGCTCCAGCTGCTCAAGCCAACCAGGATGTGGTCAACGGTACATTTCTAATCAACAACTCTTATGCATCTGTCTTGTTTGATTCTGGTGCCGATAGGAGTTTCGTTTCATATGATTTTGAATGCTTGCTTGGTAGAACACGTACATATTTAGATAAACCGTTTAACGTGGAAGTGGCTGACGGAAACACTATTGATATTGACACTATTATCATTGGATGTACTGTGAACTTAAATGATCACGTTTTCCCGATTGATCTTATACCTATGCATCTTGGTAGCTTTGATGTTATCATTGGCATGGATTGGTTAGCCACCCACAAAGCGGAGATTGTATGCCATGAAAAGTATATTCGTATTCCCTTACCTTCGGGTGAAACCTTGAGAATATTTGGAGAAACTGCTAGCAAAGGTCTTAAGCTGATGTCATGCACTAAAGCACATAAGTACCTTAGGAAGAAATGTATAGCCTTCTTAGCACACATTGTGGAGAAGAAAGAGAAAGAAAAGAGAATTGAAGATGTTCCAGTGATACGAGATTTTCCAGAAGTCTTTCCAGATGATTTGCCGGGTCTTCCACCAGAACGCCAAGTTGAGTTCCGGATCGACTTAGTACCTGGTGCGAACCCAGTCGCTAAAGCTCCCTACAGACTTGCGCCTTCGGAGTTGCAAGAATTGGCGAGTCAGCTGCAAGAACTTACCGATAAAGGGTTTATTCGCCCGAGCCATTCGCCATGGGGTGCACCGGTCCTATTTGTCAAGAAAAAGGACGGGTCATTCCGGATGTGCATCGACTACCGCGAGTTGAACAAACTCACAATCAAGAATCGATATCCACTGCCGCGCATCGATGATCTCTTCGATCAGCTACAAGGCTCGGCATGGTTTTCAAAGATCGATCTTAGGTCTGGGTATCATCAGCTTCGCGTACATGATGATGATATTCCCAAGACAGCTTTTAGAACAAGATATGGCCACTATGAATTTCTGGTAATGCCTTTCGGCCTTACCAATGCACCTGCGGTTTTCATGGACCTCATGAACCGTGTTTGCAGGCCATACTTAGATAAATTTGTGATTGTATTCATTGATGATATTCTGATATACTCAAAGACTAAGGAAGAACACGAGAAACACCTTAAGTTGGTTTTGGAGATCCTAAGAGAGGAGCGGCTGTATGCCAAATTCTCTAAATGTGAATTTTGGCTTAAAGAAGTTCAATTCTTGGGACACATAGTCAACGAATACGGTGTTCACGTAGATCCTGCAAAGATTGATGCTGTGAAGAATTGGAGTACACCGAAGACACCGACGGAGATTCGATCGTTTCTTGGACTTGCCGGTTACTATCGGCGGTTCATATCGAATTTCTCCAGGATTGCTGTCCCTCTCACAGCTTTGACTCAGAAGAATAGGCCATATGAGTGGGGACCAAAGCAAGAAGAGGCATTTCAGACTCTGAAGCAGAAACTCTGTGATGCTCCTGTCTTGACATTGCCTGATGGAAATGATGATTTTGTGGTTTATTGTGATGCATCCAACCTAGGCCTCGGTTGTGTTCTCATGCAACGGGGAAAGGTTGTGGCTTATGCATCAAGGCAATTGAAGATTCACGAAAAGAACTACACCACACACGACTTGGAACTTGGTGCAGTCGTGTTTGCCTTGAAGATATGGAGACACTATCTTTATGGCACTAAGTGTGTAGTGTTCACTGATCATAAAAGCTTGCAACATATTCTCAATCAGAAAGAACTCAATATGAGACAACGGAGATGGGTTGAACTGTTGAATGATTATGACTGCGAAATTCGCTACCATCCTGGTAAAGCGAATGTAGTAGCAGATGCGCTTAGTCGCAAGAGTCAAGTTCAGATCCATAGTGTCCGAGTGCACAATAATCTCCGTAATGATGTTCTCACAGCCCAACAACACTCATTAGCTCAAGACAACTTGAAAAATGAGATGTCTTGTGGGGCTGAAATCTTATTGGAAACTAAGGATGACGGTTTGATGTATTATTTGAATCGGTTGTGGATACCGAACAGGGGTGATCTCAGGATGGTGATTATGAATGAAGCTCATAAGTCTCGTTACTCGATCCATCCGGGTTCTGACAAGATGTATCAAGACCTTAGGGGCTTGTACTGGTGGCCTGGAATGAAGAAGGATATTGCTGAATATGTGTCTAAGTGCCTTAACTGTGCCAAAGTCAAGGCCGAACATCAGCGACCTTCGGGATTGTTATTACAACCAGAGATACCGATGTGGAAGTGGGAGAATATTTCCATGGATTTCATTACTAAACTCCCACGGACCGCGAACGGTAAGGATAGTATCTGGGTAATTGTTGACAGATTGACCAAGTCGGCTCATTTCTTACCGATACGCGAAACTTACCCGGTGCGGAAGTTAGCTCGTATCTACATTGATGAGATCATTAGCCGACATGGCATTCCCTTAAGCATAATATCGGACCGTGATGCTCGATTCACGGCACGATTTTGGGAATCACTTCATGAAGCCTTTGGAACAAGACTGGATCTTAGCACTGCTTATCATCCTCAAACGGATGGTCAAACGGAGCGAACGATTCAAACATTGGAAGACATGTTGAGAGCTTGTGTCATCGATTTCGGTGGCAATTGGGATGGCCATCTACCATTGGTTGAGTTCTCGTATAACAACAGTTATCACGCGAGCATTGGTATGGCGCCGTTCGAAGCTCTTTATGGCAGGAAATGTCGGTCACCTATTTGTTGGACCGAAGTCGGCGATTCGCAGATCACTGGTCCTGAGATTATTCAGGAAACGACCGACAAGATCCGCCAGATCCGTGACAATCTGTTAGCTGCTCGCAGTCGACAGAAAAGCTACGCGGATAAAAGAAGAAAACCTTTGGAGTTTGAAGTGGGAGATATGGTATTACTTAAAGTGTCGCCTTGGAAGGGCGTCGTTCGATTCGGAAGGAAGGGGAAGCTTGCTCCACGTTATGTTGGCCCTTTTAAGATCCTTGAACGGATCGGGAAGGTTGCTTACAAATTGGAACTTCCTTCTGAACTTAGTAATGTGCACCCGACGTTTCACGTGTCCAATCTAAGAAAGTGCTTAGCTGATCAGGATCTTCAGGTACCACTCGATGACATCCGCATCGATGATACCATGCACTTTGTTGAAAAACCAGTGGAGATAATGGATCGGGAGATTAAACAACTCAAACACAGTAGAATTCCAATTGTCAAAGTACGTTGGGAATCGAAGCGGGGTCCAGAATTCACATGGGAGCGGGAAGATCAGATGAAGCTTAAGTACCCACATTTATTTACTACGGTCACTCCAAGTTGAATTTCGGGACGAAATTCCTTTAACTAGGGGAGACTGTAACATCACTGTACTTTCGGTTGTCCGTACATCCGTACATCCGTACGATTGTACTGTACGACCGGAGATTTATGAATATTATTGATTATGATATTATTGTTTGACTTTGCCGATATTGTCACTGTTACTGGTATGCATGATTTTATAATATATTATACGCGTAAACCTTGGGAAGTTTAGTTGAAATTTAACTGAACAGACCCATAGAGTTTATTGCAGTGTTATTACTGATGATTATGGATTATTGGTTTGAGAATGGTTTTGGGATGGAACTGGGAGTTTGTTATGGTCTGGTTACTAAACATAGTTAAGGACACATGGTCATGGTTTATCGAAATAGCGGTGGGACGGTGTAGGGGAGGTTGCGATCTACCTCTGCATATGCCCTATACATATGCATATTTCGGTCTATCATGGATGTGTCAGTGACTTGGTTTAGTGGGTTGTGGTTTGGGAATATAATATTAAAGTTAATAAATAATGGGAATTAATTACGCGAAGTGAGGTTTCGAACGCTATTTAATCGCGAATATTAATTTAGAAATATTAACTTAATAATGTATTCGCGCGGGTGACGATTCACGCGAATATAATTATTAGGAATAATATTCTAAAACGATATTCCATAAATCATAGATCAAATCGAAATGCGATACGAGCATCGGATTCGCAAAGGTGACGATCTTTACGAATACGTACGCGAGTAACGCGTTTCGACGAGATAATTTAATAATATCTAATGATATTAAATTAATAATTTAAAACTAAAAATATTTATTAGGAATCACAATATAAAACAAATTTAATAAACATTGAATTAAATAAATAGTTTATTGTAAATAAAACGGAATTGTTTTACGAGACCGATTAAATCGTTTTGTTTGAATAATTAGTCTAACGAACCGCAACGGAAAACACGTTTATTTAAAAGACTTTAAATGGATCACCGAAAGTAACTGAGAATTTTTATAAGGAATGGCGTGTATTAAACGATATCATTATGAGAAATAATATTATTTAAAATAAAACTTAATTAATGAAACCTTGTTATTTAAACATCTTATGTTTAAATATGTTTATGTTTTAAAAACCGAACATAACCGATCACGTAATTATCTTATCGCGATAAAAACGAGACCGGACACGCGGGGACGGGATAATCATAAATGGTGGAAGACTCCACCATTTCTTTCACTTTCCCAACTCTCATTCTCTCACTAAAAACACACACACATAATCCTCTACCTTCTCTCTAGCTTCTTTCACTCGTTTCTTGACGGATTCACGAGATTCCGGCGTCTACGCATTCGTGAGATCGAGGAGAACCAGGAAGTACAAGAACATCTCACATTTCATCAACAATTCGAGGTAGATCTAGTACTTTTACATTCGGTTTTGGTGTTAATCACGAATATATAGTGGGTTGTAGTTATAATCGATCTAAATCACTTGAAAAACACTAAAACAAACTAGTAGGATCGTTGGGATAGTTGTAGCAGGCTTGAAATGCGAAAATGGAGATGTTGGTGAGCTGGTTCGTCGGAGATATGGTCGGGCGAGCCTGTAAGAAGGTCGGCCGAACCCTTACAGGTCGGCGAACCATGGATGCAACCCCAGCCGAACCCTCGACACCCCACGAACCCTAGCGAACCATTAAGGTCAGCCGAACCCTAGTGTTGGGGCAACGAACCTGTTATCTGCCTGCTACAAGAGTCGACCGAACCTAGTTTTTTTTTTTAGGGCGAACCATAATGCTCTAGACGTACACATTTGGAAAGCCACGAACCTTGGATCACCCATAGCATGGCCGAACCCTTCTGGTCTTAAACGAACCATAGCATGAGGCCTACTGATCCACGAACCAGGGCTGGCCGAACCTTGGCCAGCCGAAGTTTTTCTTAGACGAACTAGTAGGGCTGAACCCTAGCACCACGAACCTTGTACAATGGGAGCCGAACCCTAGTCCATGAAACAAATAGGTTCGCTGGTGGTGGGGAGTCCGAACCTGGGTTGAGTTAGAATAACGACAACGAACCATAAACCAAACTACTTGGGTCCATTGAAATAGAAACGTAATGATAATGAAGGATTTCCAGGGCTTGATTACACACGCATGCATGCAAAAATAATTAAGTTGCCATTATATATATATATATATTTTTTTTATATAGAATTTGAACTATGAAAGTTTATATGTTGAACACTTTATAAAGTTAAGCTAAGCTTGTGTTCTTAAAATTGAATAAAGATTTAATTAACTGAATTCTTATAATGGTGACATAACTAATCATGCATGTATGCAAAAGTGTACTTAGAATATAAGGTTGATACCTTTATAAGTTGTAAACTTTTGACTTAAGAATTAAAGATCTTCATAGAACCAATTAAACTAATGGGTTAAAGCATTATTGTTGGTTGAATATTGATGAACCATAGGTGTCACTACCTAACTTAGCAACAAATGGAAACTAAGTCGTTAGAGTACCTATGGGTTTAAAGTGAATTAAGACGAACATCTTATAATAATAAAGCACTTGTATTCATAAAAACGAACACACGTTAAATTTACAGATCTTTGAGTTGATTTGAGTTACATACACGAGCGCGCATAATAAGAGAGCCCGGATTCTAAGGACTTCAGGTGAGTTCTCATAACCTCCCTTTTCTTTAAACTGTTTTTAGTTTTAAAACCCGGAGGTGAAACATGTATACCAAATTAAATATTATTTTGATAACACAAGGTTAATACCTGTTTATCAATATGATATTCACATTTGAAATTATCATTATTATGGGATTATCTCTTATTATTTTATATCCATGTAAACATTGTTATAGACCTAGGTCAATAACAAAGATTACAAGTATTGTCACAAATCCCGAGAATCATCGCTCTTAACTTCGGTTAATTGCTTTGACATCGTGTATTGTCACGTGGATGGTTTCCACATCTGTGAAGCATTGCCTTTGACTTCGGTTATTGGTTTTGGCTTCATGTATTGTCACGTGGTTAGCGACCACTCCATGATTCATGTATCTAACTTATGTTAAATACATAAGGAATCATGTATAGTCACGAACATTGATTGAGAATATGATTGATTGAGTTTGGTTGATTTGTTGTGGATTGATTGCTTATATTTGATTATGATTATTTGTGATTGGCTATGATTGATTTGGTTATGTGGTTATGTGATTGTGTATGTGTTTGGCTGTTGAATTGATGGATGTGTATTGGATTATTTCATACAGGTATTCATATGGATTTTTTTCAAGAAGATCATAAGTTTTATACCCGTTTTAAACAAAGCATTTTACAAAACCATTTTAAACATAAACTTTCAAATGTATTTTCCTAAAACATTTTTAAATATAAAAACTTATGATTACTCACCAACTACTTTTGTAGTTGACACTTGATTTTCTTACATGTTTCAGGTGATGGAGACAAGTAGGATGAAGAGGATGATCTCTTCTATTTTGGACATCATCATCATATAGGATTCTTGGACTTAGTTAATTAACTAAATTTCTGGCGATTAGAGTTTAGTTAGTTTAACTAAATCTTTTGTGTATTTGATGTATTTGATTCATGATGAACATGATTTTTGTGTAATTATTGTGGTTGATTAAATGATATATGATGATTTGATTTAGATGCTCATGAGCTTTTGAACAATCTACACATCCCTCGTGGCATCCCGATGATTCCGCCGTCGGTCGGGGTGTTACAGCTCAGAGCTTGTATTATTGATTTTGGTGGTAGCTGGGATGATCATTTAACACTAGTGGAATTGTCGTACAACAACAGCTATCATGCTAGTATTGGCATGCTACCATACGAGGCATTGTACGGACGACGTTGTAGGACACCTGTGTGTTGGGGAGGAGTAGGTCAGAAAGAAGTGGGAAGCAAAGATGCAGTAGTTGATTTAACTGAAAAGCTTCAACTTGTTAAAACACGAATGAAAGCTGCACAAGATTGACAAAAGTCCTATGCTGACAAAAGAAGAAGACCAATAGAATTTGAGGTAGATGATCAAGTATTATTGAAGGTTTCACCATGGAAAGGAATTATTCGATTCAGAAAAAGAGGAAAACTAAGTCCGAGATTTGTTGGACCTTTTCGAATAATGGCACGTGTCGGTAAGGTAGCCTACCGATTAGATTTTCCAGACGAATTAAGTGGAATTCATCCGACATTTCACGTTTTACATTTGAGAAAATGTCTAGCGATTGATGTAACATATGTTCCATTGAATGAAATTGAAGTTGATGACAAACTAAACTATATAGAAGAACTGGTTGCCATTATTGATAGGAATGAAAAACAATTACGCAAGAAGACGATTCGACAAGTTAAGATTCAATGGAAACATCGAAAAGGATTCGAGGCTACGTGGGAGACTGAAGACGAGATGAACCGACTCTACCTACATTTGTTTAAAATGTAACAGGTTTCGAGGATGAAACCTATTATAAGGAGGGTAGATTTGTAACAACCGAAAATTTCGGTAACTGTTTATGTCCAAGTTTTATATAAACGTTCGTAAAGTAATTACGATAAAAATGATATAAATGATAAAAATACCTGATAATGTATGGACACATTATAAAGCCTATTAATAACGTTTAAAAATTTCGGAGACCATTTGGGTTCGAAATTTTTATGAACATTCCCGAAGTGATTACGATCACATTAATATAAGCGGGACCGTCATACGATATAGTGTGAACAAGATATAAGCTCGTGAATATTAAAAATATGTGAGCAAAGTTGAAGGGGGTTTTAAAAATAGGACTTCAAAGTCCAAGGGCCTAATTGAAACTTCTAAATAATTCATGTTGGAAATTCAAACAAATCTGATGCAAGATATTTTGAATGTAACCGACTCAAATATTCATGGATATCAATTAGTAAATGATGAGTTCCAGAGCTTCTCAAAATCTGAAGAATTGTGAGTTCTCTGACTGACTTCTATATTTTACGATCGAGCAAAGAAGAATCAAGAAGAATCGATCAGACTGATTAATATTAACTACACACATCGTTAATGTATGTGTTCATGATTCTCATCTCGTGTTAGTTTAGTCTTGATTGATTAAAGAGACCAACACCATGTTTAGATGGAGTTTTGGTTTTGTATGGTGAACATGAACTTGATTCGGTTGGAGCCCAATTACATCTAGATAATGATCAAGTTTTCTTGAGTTTTATGAGGATATAATATGTATGTGCTTCCGGTTGCCTTAAACCAATGTTGTTATACAGTAAGTTTAGCAACGCCGTAAGACGAATTAATTAAATAAGAGAATACGCTTATCTAAGCCAAGCAAATAAGTAATCTTTAAGCATAACAAGAATGTAAAGATAAAAATGGTCAAAATGAGTGTAAGCGAAATTTTGAAACAAAGCTCCGAATGAAAGTTACGACATGCCGAAGTTTCGAGCGGTAATCGTAAATTTGAGCACCTTCATGATAAGGTTATAATCATGATAATATATTCATATTAATAGGATATTATTCTGAAGTGAGAAAGTAAGAAAAGGAAGAAAAGCTAGCAAATTGTGCTTTACTAAGCTCAGATGAGTTCTTTGTAGCCCTATTTAAATGTTTTATCGTTTTGGGCCGGTATGCATGTTATAAAGTTATTGTATGAAAGTGATTTTAATTTGATTATGGTCAGGTAAAGAATGTTTTCAGATAAAGAATGTTTTCAAGTAAAGAATGTTTTAAAATAAATAACGTTTTAAGTCTCAACTGTGGTTGAGAAGTAAATGATTTTTAAAGTCTCGGCCGAGGTCGAGTAGGAAATGTGATTTTGAAGTCCCGGCTGCGGTTGGGCAAAAGTTGAGCACTGCAGTGCGGAGAATGGTTTATTTAAACCATGTTATGTATGAATGAATGATGTTATGGATATGAATGATGTATGTAAAGAAGTCTTGTACCGGTATGAGCTGTCAACTTCGGTTGATAGTTAAAGAGTCTTGTGGAAACACAAGCCTGTCGACTTTGTGTCGCCAGTTGAGGAAATCTTATGCATGCATGAGTTATCAACTTCGGGTTGATAGTTATAGAGTCTTGTATTGATACAAGCCTGTCGACTTCTGGTCGTCAGTGTTATAGAGTCTTGTGCAGCACAAGCATGTTAACTGCGGTCAACAGTGAAGGCTAAATTTATGCACAGTATGATTAATGTTATGATGATATGTATGTTAAAGCATGTTGACTTCGGTCAGCGGTGAAGGCTAAATTTTTATGCACAGTATGATTGAGCATGTTGACTTCGGTCAACAGTGAAGGCTAAATTTATGCACAGTATGATTAATGTTATGAAGATATGTATGTTAAAGCATGTTGACTTCGGTTAGCGGTGAAGGCTAAATTTTTATGCACAGTATGATTGAGCATGTTGACTTCGGTTAACAGTGAAGGCTAAATTTTATGCACAGTATGATTGATGTTATGATGACATGTATGTTATGTATATGAATTATGTTATGTTATGTGATAATCTGAAAGGCTAAAGAGTTTTATAAAAATTTAACTTAGAACTCACCAGCGAAAGCTGTCTTGATTTAGCATGCATGTGAGGTTGAGCAAGTTATGATAAGGATACGATGGCTCGTGGCATGACGTAAGGACTACCTATTCAAGAACTGGCATTCCTATTAAGATTAAAGAATAATTTACTTATGTGGTTTAGATGTTTTAATTATGATTAAAGGTTATGTAATGATTTCCGTTGCTATAATATACGATTATTCTACGGTTTAAGAACTATGCTTTTGATGCTTTGCCAACCGAGGGGACTCTCGGGCTCGGGGCCTCTCAAGTTGGTATCAGATCATAGTTTGAGAGATTCGGGCATAACCTGATGCCTGAACTTAAACTGAGAATGGGACCAAGGTTAAGGAAGCCAGTCAAGGGTAGTTCGATGCCACGAGCGTCTTATTAAAGTAAATAGTATATGTTATGAAATAGTTGGAATAGATTTAATATGTATATGTCTTAAAGTTAATGTGAAATAGTTAAAGTGAAATGCATGTATATGTGCCTATATGTGTTAAGATGTATGAATATGTTAGATTGTTTAGATTATTGGTAGTAATTATGTTTATTAGGAAATGAACTAAGCATGTAGTGGAAGAAACCCTAGACACACGAGTATAGATAAATAGTGACTGCAATTAGCTACTGCGGTTACAGATTTATCTATATGACTAATGCTCGGGTTTCATCTGTCATATGACTTGGACACAAAAAGGAAAGATTCAATGACTGAACGAATTATAAATATTCGATGCCAATAAAGGTAAAGAACAAAATGCGATTAGAAAGGTTGAAAGAGTTATAAAAACAACTGGGAACGCTTGTTTGGTCAGATGGATACTGATTAAGGTCTTACTTTATTGGTTTGACAAAGATTCATGGATTAATAGGTATAAAGTATGAATGAGAATAATAGAACCATGGTTGGAAAAGTGTCACACCCCAGGCCGGCGGGAGCGGATCGTGTTTTCCCGTCGGGCGGAAGGTTCTCGGGGCGCGATATCATGAGTGATAATCAAATGATCAGATTGTTTACATAGCACATGATAAATAAATGAGAAATTTCTAACACATCCATGATATAGAATTACAAGATTAATATACAATGTATCGTTCATAATTTAATCAAGTAAATCTACCAAAAAGAATCAATGTAACTATATCTTGTATATGTACAAGATATACAAAAGATGATTCATGTTCTTGTTCCCAAAAGCATGCAACACAAAATAAAGCTAGGTCTTCTAAAAGTCCACTAGCTTAATCCTTGCATGTATGTATCTACACCTGTTCGTCACCTGAGAAAAAATGTATTTAAACAAAGTCAACACTAGGTTGGTGAGTTCATAAGTAAGTTAATGTAAAACCTTGATTCATTCACATGCACATTCACAATAATGAATATGTTACTTGTATGATTGACTGTTTCACTTGTTCACACAATGGCATTTCAATAGTTACATTTACAAGTACTATATTATCCTAGCAGTGATGCTTATATATAGGGCATATGTAAGGGAACTAAGCCCTAGCCAACATCCCACCACATCACCACTAGAACTCTACACTACTTGCAATACAACTATTGATTTCCATTCTCATTTCTCATGTTTGTCCCACTGAATCACCTGTGTTCTCATGAATAGAATAATATGATGATAGCGTTGTAGTTATCAAACCGAAGTATTGATAACCATTCTGTGTAACAAGGATATTAGATTTAATTAATTTGTACCTTGTGTTATTCTATATTTGTGGAGTCAACTGCTTTTTCACTTTTAGACATTAAAAGTGTTAGTTAACTGTTTGTAATGTAATCTCAATGCAACGTATAGAGCCCAAATGAAATCCATTGTAATCCTCACGTAATCAGATTACAATGCATTCCATTCACCTCTATCCCGTCGTGTGATCCCAAAGTCTCAATGTGGGATTGTTCTCATGTGATTAACAAAGTTGAATAAGAACTTGTCTTATTACATCATGTTAATTATGTGTGAATGATAAGAATCCTCATGAAGTTACGTTATCATGATCATCATTCACTGTAATCCATATGATCCCAAAGCCTCAATGTGGGATTGTTCTCATGTGATTAACAAAGTTGAATAAGAACTTGTCTTATTACATCATGTTAATTATGTGTGAATGATAAGAATCCTCATGAAGTTACGTTATCATGATCATCATTCACTGAAATCCATATGTTCACCATGTAATCCTTAAGCCGTAGTAAGAACATGTCTTAGTACCCTTAAGTGACGCAGGTGGTGGATACCCAAATGCGATCATACTATCACATAGTATGTTTTTAAGGTATAGATTAAGTGTCATAAGTGATTTACTTATCACACTCCATCAATTATAATGTGAAATGATATTAAGAAGATATTTTATCTTCTAATCATTTATATGTTGTGAAGTGTAACCATGTTCTGTTGTAGTAGTTCTCATTGTTCGTTTGTGTATGAATTGTCCCAATGTTTACTCATGTAGAAATAACTAAGTGTTATAAGATATAATCTTACAACTATGTTATTCTAATGTGTTGATGCTTATGAAATTTACTTTATCATAATCATCTGAGTTTCCCTGTTATCTCATGATCATACAAGCATGCATACAATGATAAACGATAATAAACAGTTTAATATTATCTAAATCAAAGTATAAATAACATGTTAAGCAAAACTTTTAAATAAATAAAAGTAAACATGTTTCTCAGCCCCGAAAGTTAAAATCAGTAAAGATTAAAGTAAAAGGGGCATATGAACTCACCTTGTTGTTGTAGGGTTGACTTAGCTTAAAAGAATAAAGACACGCGCTCTTTATTGTTCTTCGATGTTGATTTCACGACCCTGTATTGATTTCATGTGATTGCTTCTTATAAGTATAAACTTTAAGAATGTGAGTGCGTGTATGTGTTAGCCCTATTGTTGGCTAACACTTGTGACTCATAGTCTTGATTCGGCCTTGATCCAATGATTATAGATTATACTAGCCCCTAACCAATTTATGATGAACTTATTACTTCTTGTTAATTGTTTTGTTCTTAACTTAATGTGAGACTTGTCATAACGTGTACACTTGACACCCCTTATCATTTTCTAAGTATAACGTCTTGTTTTGTAATTTAAAGTCTCATATGTTGTTCTTGTAAACTTGAATATTGTAGGGTTTTGTGAAATGTATTAAACCCAAAGTCCATTATCTTTGTAGTCCTTGTTAACCAACCCCATACATGTTATCCCTGACAATTGAATCTCATGTGTTAATTTGCCTCTTGGATCAAGTGGGCCAACACTTAACGTGGGCCGGATCAAAGTCTTTGAGCCGAATCAAGGGTTGCGTGGGCCGAATGAATAACTTTTGGGCTGATTGGGATTTATTGGGCTGTCTCGAACACATTGGGTCTAATCCCATGGGTCTAGGCCGGTTGGGTCATTGTGTCGGGCTGAAAAGGGTGATTGATTTGGGCCTGATCAAAACCGCATGTTGGGCCAAGACTAATAAACTGCTGGGCCATGAGGAATACTATTGGGCCGAGGAACTAAGTGGGCCATTTGAAAGAAATAATCGGTTGTGAGGCATGAGAAATAAAACCATTGGTCCGAATCCCACTCCAGCGAACCTTCTGGCTTTGAAGGCTATGGTTCGGTCATGTTTAATCAACAAAGGTTCGCAGCAATCTATCGGGGTTCGGCACTGTTGATGGTTCGGTTACATGGATCTAAGGTTCGTCCTATGGTGGTCAGATGGTTCGCTGAAGCCTTATGGTTCGTCTGATCTGTTAAAGGTTCGTGAAGGGAGATAGTTCGGCTAGGGTACATGAAGGTTCGGCCGGTGGTTCCCACACACAGGTTCGCCGATAATTAGTGGGTTCGGGACTGTAGAGGGTTCGCTCCATCGTGGGTTCGGCTAGAGGTTGACCAACAAGGTTCGTTCCTGTATGTGGTTTGGTGAAAGCTAGAAGGGTTCGCTGCATGTGGAGGTTGAATGGTTCGGCACCCAAGTATTCATCAGGTTTCTCACGAACCTGTCATCTAGCCATCGATTAGTTGGATACTAATGTTGTCTCACGTGTTGTGGTGTATCAGCTAGGGTTATTGAAAATGTATAACTCGACAGAGAAAGCTTAGAACCGATTATGGGTTATGAGTCGTACATGGTGCATAAAAACCCTATTTTCGTGATTATTCAAGCTCAAATACCTCGAGATTCAGTGGACAAATCTTTAGATCCGCTGTACTTTCACGTATAGGGCTTCAAGAGCTACGCGTGGACGCAAGAATCACCGATTTTCGTTAAGAAATGAGGAAGTTATGCTAGTTTGAAGGTGGTTTGGTGGTGGTGAAAGATGGTGGCCGGAAATTGAAGAGAGAGAGAGAGTTTGGATGTAAAAATGAAAGAAACTCTTTCATTTAGGGTTTTTATACCCTATGTGGTGTTCGGGTTCGTTTCGGTTGCTCGGTTCGTGTTTTCGTCGCGTATCCGGAAAATTACGCGTAACTAATTGTAATAAATAAAAGAAAGTTAATTTTAATTATTTGATGAGTTTCAAAATTGTAAAATGTTAAATATTTTATTTTATTAAATTTATTATCGTTCGCGTCGTGTTTCGTTTTCGTTTCGTCGAATCGCGTCATCATCGCGCGTATTCGTTCGAATCGTCATTCGAACGAACACGATGATGGTTTTGCTTTCCGACTTTTGTTTTCTACTTTCCAGTCATCATTTCAGAACATTAAACTCACAGATATGTTTGTGTGAATCGTCACCCACGCAAACACACTGTCAGTTCGTTATTCTGAAACGACACTGTGTTATTGTTTGAATTGTGTTTCCTCACTGTCGTACTCAACTAAACACCTTGTTTTCACATAGTTTTCACATTGAATTGTCGGCCATCTGATTCCTGTCATCTATGGATATCAGATCGCAACCGATTTGTTTCTGTTAACTGTTTGAACACTGTTGTTTCTCATGATCTGTTGTGTTAATTGTACTTAAGTTTTCACTTAAATACACACAACTAAAGTTTCAAATGTACGTTGTACTTACTGTATCTAAGTTTACACAAAAATACGTACAACGATTTCTTGCATTCATGATTCTGTTAATACAATACTGTTCACAATCTCATATGTACACATAGTTACTGTTTACAAGTACACATACCGTACGGACTTGCCGGCCGGTCAGGTACTAGTTGTCACAGTCTCCCCTTGTTAAAGAAATTTCGTCCCGAAATTTAAGCATAAAAGTCGGGATTTACTTCTCAAACAAGTGAGGATACTTGGCTTTCATGTTGTCCTCGCGCTCCCAAGTAAATTCTGGTCCACGCTTGGAGTTCCATCGAACCTTTACAATAGGGATACGGCTATGTTTCAGTTTCTTAACTTCACGTTCCATAATCTCTACAGGTTCTTCAATGAAGTGTAGTTGCTCATCAACTTGTATTTCTTCCAATGGTATGATCAATGATTCGTCTGCTAAGCACCTTTTGAGATTTGATACATGAAACACATCGTGTACTCCACTGAGTTCATTAGGGAGTCTGAGTCTGTATGCCACTAGACCTATACGTTGAGTAATCTCAAACGGTCCGACATACCTAGATGCTAGCTTGCCTTTAGCCCCAAAACGAACTACGCCTTTCCATGGGGACATTTTTAACATAACTCGGTCACCCACATCGAATTCTAAAGGCTTGCGCCTTTTGTCTGCATAGCTCTTTTGGCGGCTACGTGTTGCTTGTAATCTCTGTTGTATCTGGGCTATCTTATCAGTAGTTTCTTGAATAAGCTCAGGCCCAGTTATTCTGTTGTCTCCCACTTCGGTCCAACAAATTGGAGACCGACATTTTCTACCATAGAGTGCTTCGAAAGGAGCACATCCGATGCTGCTGTGGTAGCTATTGTTGTAGGAGAATTCAATGGGTGGTAGATGTGTATCCCAACTTCTACCGAAGTCTAGGATGCATGTTCTCAGCATATCCTCCAGGGTTTGAATGGTACGCTCGCTTTGTCCATCCGTTTGTGGATGATAAGCAGTGCTCAAGCTAACACTTGTCCCTAAGGATTGTTGCAATGATTGCCATAACCGCGAAGTAAATCGACTGTCCCGGTCTGAAATAATAGACAATGGCACGCCGTGCCTAACTACTATTTTATCAATGTATAGCCTCGCTAGTTTCTCCATCTTGTATGTCTCTCTGATTGGCAAAAAGTGTGCGGACTTGGTCAACCTATCAATGATGACCCAAATAGAATCGTATCCGCTGGAAGTGCGGGGTAGCTTGGTAATGAAATCCATAGCTATTTGTTCCCACTTCCATTGTGGTATCTCCGGTTGTTCCAGCAAACCCGAAGGTTTCTGGTGTTCTGCTTTGACCTTGGCACATGTGATGCATTTGCCAACATAAGTGGCAACATCTTTCTTCGTACCCGGCCACCAATAAAATGACCTAAGATCTTGGTACATCTTATCGGCACCAGGATGAACTGAGTAACGTGTCTTGTGTGCCTCGTCAAGTATAAGTGTTCGAAGTTCATCTACTGCTGGAATCCAAACACGATCCAGGTAATAGATAACTCCATCCTGTTTTGTCTTGAAATGTTTCTCTGCTCCACAATCGAGCTCGCGTTTCAGATTATCTCTTGCAACTGCCTCTTGTTGTGCCTGTAAAAAATGATCTCTCAAAATTGTTTGCACAGTCATTCCCATTGCGCGAACGCGTAAGGGTTTGACTCTTTCCTTCCGGCTCAAAGCATCTGCAACAACATTTGCCTTTCCCGGATGGTATTTGATCACACAATCGTAATCGTTCAGGAGCTCAACCCAACGTCTCTGTCTCATGTTAAGCTCCTTCTGATCAAATATGTGTTGTAAGCTCTTGTGATCTGTGAAAATAGTGCATTTGGTAGCATAAAGGTAGTGTCTCCAAATCTTTAAGGCAAATACAACAGCTCCCAGTTCAAGATCATGTGTTGTGTAATTCTTCTCATGTATCTTCAGCTGTCGTGAGGCATAAGCAATAACTTTGTCTCGTTTCATCAAAACACATCCGAGTCCCTGATGGGAAGCATCACAGTAAACTACAAAGTCATCATTGCCTTCTGGGAGTGTTAAGATTGGAGCATTGCACAATCTTTGTTTCAGTGTCTGGAATGCCTCTTCTTGTTTCTGAGTCCACACAAAAGGTTCAGACTTCTGTGTGAGCTTGGTGAGAGGCAAGGCTATCTTAGAAAAATTCGAAATGAATCTCTTGTAATAACCTGCCAATCCCAAGAATGATCGGATCTCTGTCGGTGTTGTAGGCACATCCCAGTTCTTGATTGCTTCAATCTTTGCAGGATCCACGTGAATACCATCACTGTTAATCACGTGACCCAAGAACTGAACTTCTCTTAACCAAAATTCACACTTGGAGAATTTGGCATAGAGTCGTTCTTCTTTCAGAAGTTCCAAAACTGTCTTGAGGTGTTGCTCATGTTCCTCCTTGTTCTTTGAGTAAATCAGTATATCATCAATAAAGACAATAACAAACTGGTCTAAGTATGGTTTGCACACCCGGTTCATCAAATCCATGAACACCGCCGGTGCGTTCGTTAGACCGAATGGCATCACCATGAATTCGTAATGACCATATCGGGTACGAAAGGCCGTCTTTGGTATGTCTTCCTCTTGTATCCGGAGATGATGATAACCTGATCTCAGGTCTATCTTTGAAAAGTACTGTGCTCCCTGTAACTGATCAAATAAATCATCAATCCTCGGTAATGGGTACCGATTCTTGATGGTGAGTTTGTTGAGTTCTCGATAATCTATGCACATCCTGAAAGTTCCATCCTTTTTTTTCACAAAAAGAACCGCAGCTCCCCACGGGGAAAAGCTCGGTCGGATGAATCCTTTATCGAGTAGCTCTTGTAACTGATTAGACAGCTCCTGCATCTCTGACGGAGAAAGTCTATAAGGAGACTTAGCCACAGGAGTTGCTCCCGGAATCAAATCGATTCGGAACTGCACCGACCTCTCGTGTGGCAGTCCCGGCAAGTCATCCGGAAATACTTCTGCAAAGTCTCTCACAACTGGTACATCTTGAATCTTGATCGCCTTCTTGTCTTTCTGAATCACGTGAGCTAAAAATGCAACGCATTGTTTTCGTAAGTACTTGCGAGCCTTCATGCACGATATTATCTTGACACTGCGTTTCGCTTGGTCTCCAAGACCTCTTTGTTCTCCACAGGAATGCGTAGTAGCTTATCGGAACAGATGAACTCAACTCTATTAAGAGATAGCCAATCCATTCCGCCGATGATGTCGAAACTGCCCAGCTCCATCGGTATCAAGTCGATGGAAAATGTATGATCGCCAAGTGTTAGTGGGCAATTCCTAAATATAGTGTCTACTGTGATCTGTTTGCCGTTTGCTATCTCAATAGTGTAAGGAGAGTCTAACAATTCCTTATTATAATTAAGATGGCATGCAAAATCGGATGAGATGAAACTCTGATCCGTACCAGTGTCAAATAATATGGATGCATAGAAATCAGATAAGAGAAATGTACCCGTAATAACATTCGGGTCCTGTCGAGCGGCAGCAGCTCCTATTTGAAAGGCTGTTCCTCGCGGTGCTTGAGCCCCTTGTTGATTCCTCTTGGGACAATCTCGAGATAAATGTCCTGGTTCGCCACAGTTGTAGCAAGACCTAGGACATATTGAATTCATCGTTGAAGATATTGGGAAGCTATTGGTGAAGGACCTACCCAAAAAAGGTCAATAATGAAGTAAACGATTAGAACATGAAAATAGAGTCCGGTCAATGGTAGAAATGTAGTTTAATTTGAAGACGATGACGGTCCAAGAAGTAAAGCAGGCATGTGAAGTGATGAGGAAAACAATGGTGGATGCAACGCATTGTGTAACCATTCGGGCAACGATAACATGATAATGATATGAGTGGATGTATATTAATATGAACGAAAGAAATCAATTATGGATGAAGAGAATCAGTACGAGTGACCGAGTTTATGTGTAGGAGATCCAATTGATTTATGAATGATGGAACTAATTTACGAATGAAGGAAATGACTTACAAACGAACAAGGAACTTCATTTATGGATAAATTATTCATCACTTGAGAATGAATAATATTATAAACTAAGGATAAGTACATCCAATTGAGGTTAAGTACATCCAATTTAAGGTGAAAAAAATATTTACCATAATAAGTGTTTTGAAAAATACTTAACAAAATAAGTTTAAAGTAATTTTTCTTTTATCTTATAAATAGAAAATAATTAAAAAAATATATCCATCCACAAATCACATTCACCACTCCATTTATTATACATGTTTTTTGTTTTCTTCCATGCGTCCAGTCTTTTACATTTCACGTTCACCATTTTACATTTTTTTTCGTATTATTTCTTGCTTCCAGCCTTCCATAGTTCTTTTCTTTTTATTCATTGCTTTCACATTTCCTGGTTTATTATACCTTTTTTTAAAAATATTCATTTAACCATTCTTAACTTCAACAACAGCAAAAAATTGTCCAACTTCATAAACTAAACTAGTTGAGAAAAACAAACAAAACAAATAATAAAACCTTAACAGTCCCAATCAAATATAAAGTAAAATTAAAATGTTAAATAAAATCGATTGGAAACAACAACAATATTATCTCTACCGATTTGGGTTTCATCTCCAGATGCGTCTTCTTCTAACTCATCATCCGTATCGTTTTCAATTTCATCTTCTATTTCATCCTCTAACACATCATCATTGTTTACAACAGCATGATCAAATATTGTGTTAAAATACTCTTTTTGAATCATGTCAATTATTGCATTAACCTGGGTCATTATGATAAAAAACACAAAAAAATGAGGACAAAAAAAATTCTAATGGTAGTCATCTATTATTATATCTTAAATGGTTGAATAAGTTTTTTCGAGTTTTTTTTTTTAAATAACTGTAGGTGAAAACAATATTTACCATAATGGTTATTTTGAAAAATATTTACCAAAATAGGTTTAAAGTAATTTTTATTTTATCTTATAAATTGAAAAAAAAAATTAAAAAAATATATCCCATCCACAAATTAAGTTCACCACTCCATTTATTATACATGTTTTTTTTTTGTTTTATTCCACGCTTCCAGTCTTTTACATTTCAGGTTCACCATTATACTTTTTTTTCGTATTATTTCTTGCTTCCAGCCTTCCACACTTCTTTTCGTTTTATTCCTTGCTTTCACATTTTCTGGTCTATTATACATTTTTTAAAGATTTTCATTTAACCCTTCTTAACTTCAACAACAACAAAAAATTGTAAAACTTCATAAACTAACTAGTTGTGAAAAATAAACAAAACAAATAATAGAACCTTAACAGTCCCAATCAAATATAAAGTAAAATTAAATTGTTAAATAAAATCGATTGGAAACGACAACAACATCATCTCTACCGGTTTGGGTTTCATCTCCAAATGCGTCTTCTTCTAACTCGTCATCCATATCGTTTCCAATTTCATCTCCCATTCCTTCCTCTAACACATCATCATTGTTTACAACAGCATGATCAAATATTGTGTTAAAATTCTCCTTTTGAATCATGTCAATTTTTGCATTAACCTGGGTCATTATAATAAAAAAACACAAAAAAAATGAGGAAAAAAAAATTCTAATGGGAGTCCTCTGTTATTATATCTTTAATGGTTGAATTTAGTTTTTTCGAGTTTTTTTTCTTATAAGTGTAGGTGAAAAAAAATATTTACAATAACGAGTGTTTTGAAAAATATTTAACAAAATAAGTTTAAAGTAATTTATCTTTTATCTTATATATAGAAAATAATTAAAAAACATATCCATCCACAAATCACGTTCACCACTCCATTTATTATACATGTTTTTTTGTTTTCTTCCATGTGTCCAGTCTTTTACATTTCACGTTCACCATTTTACATTTTTTTTTCGTATTATTTCTTGCTTCCAGCCTTCCATAGTTCTTTTCTTTTTATTCATTGCTTTCACATTTCTTGGTTTATTATACATTTTTTAAAGATTTTCATTTAACCCTTCTTAACTTCAACAACAAAAAAAATTGTTAAACTTCATAAACTAAAATAGTTGAGAAAAAAAAGAAACAAAACAAATAATAAAACCTTAACAGTCTCAATCAAATATAAAGTAAAATTAAAATGTTAAATAAAATCGATTGGAAACGACAACAATATCATCTCTACTTGTTTGGGTTTCATCTCCGGATGCGTCTTCTTCTAACTCGTCATCATATCGTTTTCAATTTCATCTTCTATTTCATCCTCAAACACATCATCATTGTTTACAACAACATGATCAAATATTGTGTTAAAATCCTCCTTTTGAATCATGTTAATTATTGCATTAACCTGGGTTATTCTGATAAAAAACACAAAAAAATGAGGACAAAAAAAATTCTAATGGTAGTCCTCTATTATTATATCTTTATTGGTTGAATAAGTTTTTTCCAAATAAGTGTAGGTGGAAAAAATATTTACCATAATGGTTGTTTTGAAAAATATTTACCAAAACATGTTTAAAGTAATTTTTCTTTTATATTGTACATAAAAAAATATAAAAAAAATATATCTCATCCACAAATCACGTTCAGCACTCCATTTATTATACATGTTTTCTGTTTTATTCCATTCTTCCAGTCTTTTACATTTCAGGTTCACCATTGTACCTTTTTTTTCGTATGATTTCTTGCTTCCAGCCATACATACTTCTTTTCGTTTTATTCCTTGCTTTCACATTTCCTGGTTTATTACACCTTTTTTTAAAAATATTCATTTAACCATTCTTAACTTCAACAACAGCAAAAAATTGTCCAACTTCATAAGCTAAACTAGTTGAGAAAAACAAACAAAACAAATAATAAAACCTTAACAGTCCCAATCAAATATAAAGTAAAATTAAAATGTTAAATAAAATCGATTGGAAACGACAACAATATCATCTCTACCGATTTGGGTTTCATCTCCAGATGCGTCTTCTTCTAACTCATCATCCGTATCGTTTTCAATTTCATCTTCTATTTCATCCTCTAACACATCATCATTGTTTACAACAGCATGATCAAATATTGTGTTAAAATACTCTTTTTGAATCATGTCAATTATTGCATTAACCTGGGTCATTATGATAAAAAACACAAAAAAATGAGGACAAAAAAAATTCTAATGGTAGTCATCTATTATTATATCTTTAATGGTTGAATAAGTTTTTTCGAGTTTTTTTTTTTCAAATAAGTGTAGGTGAAAACAATATTTACCGTAATGGTTATTTTGAAAAATATTTACCAAAATATGTATAAAGTAATTTTTATTTTATCTTATAAATCGAAAAAAAAATTAAAAAAATATATCCCATCCGCAAATAAAGTTCACCACTCCATTTATTATACATGTTTTTTTTGTTTTATTCCATGCTTCCAGTCTTTTACGTTTCAGATTCACCATTATACTTTTTTTTCGTATTATTTCTTGCTTCCAGCCTTCCACACTTCTTTTCGTTTTATTCCTTGCTTTCACATTTTCTGGTCTATTATACATTTTTTAAAGATTTTCATTTAACCCTTCTTAACTTCAACAACAACAAAAACTTGTAAAACTTCATAAACTAAACTAGTTGTGAAAAATAAACAAAAACAAATAATAGAACCTTAACAGTCCCAATCAAATATAAAATAAAATAAAATTGTTAAATAAAATCGATTGTAAACGACAACAACATCATCTCTACCGGTTTGGGTTTCATCTCCAAATGCGTCTTCTTCTAACTCGTCATCCATATCGTTTCCAATTTCATCTCCCATTCCTTCCTCTAACACATCATCATTGTTTACAACAGCATGATCAAATATTGTGTTAAAATTCTCCTTTTGAATCATGTCAATTTTTGCGTTAACCTGGGTCATTATAATAAAAAAACACAAAAAAAATGAGGACAAAAAAAATTCTAATGGTAGTCCTCTGTTATTATATCTTTAATGGTTGAATTTAGTTTTTTCGAGTTTTTTTTCTTATAAGTGTAGGTGAAAAAAAATATTTACAATAACGAGTGTTTTGAAAAATATTTAACAAAATAAGTTTAAAGTAATTTTTCTTTTATCTTATAAATAGAAAATAATTAAAAAACATATCCATCTACAAATCACGTTCACCACTCCATTTATTATACATGTTTTTTTGTTTTCTTCCATGTGTCCTGTCTTTTACATTTCATGTTCACCATTTTACATTTTTTTTTCGTATTATTTCTTGCTTCCAGCCTTTGATAGTTCTTTTCGTTTTATTCATTGCTTTCACATTTCTTGGTTTATTATACATTTTTTAAAGATTTTCATTTAACCCTTCTTAACTTCAACAACAAATAAATTGTCAAACTTCATAAACTAAAATAGTTGGGAAAAAGAAATAAAACAAATAATAAAACCATAACAGTCTCAATCAAATATAAAGTAGAATTAAAATGTTAAATAAAATCAATTGGAAACTGTAACATCCCAAATTTTCTAAAAACACAAGTTATTTGGACTTACGAATGGGTAACGGATAATTAACTTGTGAGAAATGGGCAAAAAATAAAATGTTAAGGCCTCGGGTTCGTGTACTCGAAGCCTAGCCTTCGAGTACACTGTACTCGAAATTCTATATTCGAACATCCCTCATATTTCGGGTACAAGACACTGCCTATAAATAGTAAGGCCTTGGGAAACGTGCTAACCTTTGGCTGAAGCACATTTTCTCCCGAGTACTCAAAGTTGGAGCTCAAGAACCTCAAGATCGAGCTTTTAATCGACCAAGCGGAAGAGGGAACGCACGAGGATCTACAGGAGTGCTCATCTACCTTCAAGTAAGTAATCCAAACTGAAAAGTTAGGATTTTTATACAAAAGTTAGGATTGTTAGATGGAAGAGAACTTATGCACAAAGCTCACACCTTTATGCATAAAGTTCGGAACTTTGAGGTTCCAGTGTGTTGGTAACAACCTAAGGAACCTAGAAACTAGCTCCCCAAAGTCTTAGATGAATTTCTGATATGTTCATGAAGAAAATGATGAGTACACGAAATCTTGGACAGAGGGTACTCGAAATTATACATGTTATTTCGAGTACATGGTCATTTCGAGTACATTGTCATTTCGAGTACATGGCATTTCGAGTACAAAGACTATTTCGAATACGAAGGGGTATTTCGAATACACAGGTTATTTCGAATACATGTGATGGTTTCGAGTACCAGCCATTTCTTGAACTCTGTAATTTCGTGTACATGGGAACTTAATGAACTTCAAGTGTTTCGAATACTTAGCTAAGTTTCGAGAACGGGAAGTTAGAAAGGGGAAGCTAGTAGTGATGGGGACTTATAATATATCCTAAGTCTAAGAATGGTATGTAATGAGATGATGTAACTAATGTAGGTCCCTAAGGCCCTAGCTAAGGAGTTCGGCTAAGGATAACAGGAGTCTACTATCAGGTGAGTTCTAGACGCCCTATTTACACTTACTGTTTTGGGTTGGCATACATGCTTATTGTTATGATATGTGATTATGTTATGATGAATAATGAATGATGTTATGCCATGATGATGTATGTATGAATATGTATTACACATGATGAAATGTGCCTGGGAATATGCTAAGGTATGATACGTGCATGGTAAATGAGTCATGATGACATAACATGTTAATGAGAGCATGCATTATGATGTTAACTAAGACAATAGTTAATAGATGCTATGACGAGGTCCTAGAATACTAGGATGCATGAATGTTGAATGATGATTATATGCTAGCATGATATGAAAATATGATGCCATGATGTATGAATGAGGAAATGACGCTAGCATTACATGATGCCATGATGTATGATAATATGCTATGATGCTTGCATGCTATGTATGTGATGATAGAATGTTATGATGAATTCCTATACATGTTACAGGATATGTATGCATGATGTACTAGTACCAGTACTAGTAAGTATGGACGATGCCCTGAACATATCAGGATATGAACAGCCGATCGGGCTATAAACACAGAGTCGACCGGACTATAAACATGAGAGTCGATCGGACTATAAACATGGTAAGAGCCGATCGGGCTATAAACACGGAGCCGATCGGGCTATAAACATGGTAAGAGCCGATCGGGCTATAAACATGGTAAGAGTCGATCGGACTATAAACATGGAGCCTTGTGCCGGCATAAGCCCACTGCTCTTGTTGATGACAGTGGTTTTGATGATGACGATGGTTATATGGCTACGATGATGATATGGTTATGTGTTATGGTTTATGTGTATAATATGACGCTTTCATGTTAAAATGTTTAACTCACTAATGGATTATGATGTTTTATGAAAACTAGAACTCACCAGCGTAAGCTGACTTGATTTAGCATGTATGTCAGGTTAAAGCTATGAGAAGAGAAAGCATGGAGCTCGGGCATCAATCCAGACGATCCGTTGGCTTTGGCAATTCGATAAGATTTTGATACAGACACTTTATTGAATTCTGTTTATCAAACTATGTTTACATTTCCGCTGCATGATTATGAAAGTTTTTAGTTTAAGAGCTATGTGTTATGACGAAACCAACCTCTGTAGGGTCGCCCGGGATCGGGGCCCCACAAGTTGGTATCAGAGCCATAGTTTGAGAGATCTTGGCATCCCAAATGCCAAGACTTAAACTGAGAATGGGATTAAATGATGCGGATTGCCAACCACAGATGAATGGATGCCACGAGCTGAATGTTAAGTATGAGTTAAGAGGTAGATCTAAGGTTAGAAAGGTAGTTAGTGACATGCACATTGAGGAGATGGGATGGGAAACGTTTAGAGCCTATGAGTTGGGTAAATGGTTAATAACACCTGATCAACGTCATTAACGATTTACAAAGCTTATTTCGTGCTAAACTGATCCTATACTGACTCATCAATTGCTGCATTATGTAGAAATTTTAGATGGCTGGACAAAAGGGTAGACCACGTAAGCAACCACAGAAACATGAAGAACCACGTGTCGAGGATGAAGGACCCGTCAATGAGGACGACGACGAGCACAACGAGCAACCAGAGAATGAAGAAGAGTTCACTCTTGAGCCTATTGTAGTGAAGGCTATTTCTGATGAGGTCTGCAAGATCATGGATGAGAAGCTACCAGCCTTGATTGCTAAGGCACTGAAGGATACTCTGAAGGACAAGTCTGAGGGAACCAAGGAAAGCTCTAAGGAAGATGAGGATGTTGTGATCGTCGAGACAAAGAGCAGTGATTCTATGTCTGGGAAACTGAAGAGTTGTGATTACAAATCCTTCAAGGGATGTAACCCACCGACCTTCGATGGGAAGAAGGATGCTGTGGCAACCTGCCACTTGATTTCTGCGATGGAGGCTGTTATCTCCATCAGTGAGTGCCAAATTTATCAAGCTGTCAAGTTTGCAGCTCACTCCTTTGTCGAGGAGGCACTTCACTGGTGGAACACCATTAAGCAGTCCAAGGCTGCAGCTGATGTGGAGAAGATGACTTGGGACGATCTCAAGGAACTTGTTACTAAACAGTTCTGTCCCAAGAACGAGCTGGATAAAGTTGAAAAAGAGTTCCTGGTACTGAAAGCTGGGAGTCTAAACCACAGGCAGTACACTTCACGATTTAATGAGATGGCGAGGCTTGTGCCTCATCTACTTGCTACTGAGGAAAGGAGGGTGAAGTTGTACATGGAGGGCTTGACTCCAAAGGTCAGAATTCATGTCAAGGCCAATGCTCCCTAGACCTTCGACTCCACTGTTGAACTCAGTGGGATAGTTTGGGACGATGTTATGTCTGCTGAACCAGTTAGAGAAGAAGCAAGGGTGAAGGAGTCCTCCGGGACTAAGAGGGGTCGAACAGACCAACGAAAGTTCACAGGAAAGAAGGTGAAACTGGAAGATACTGGGCTATGCAGCAAGTGTGGCAAGAACCATTCTGGGCCGTGTCGTGTGGGCACGAACTTATGTTTCAGATGTGGAAAGGTGGGGCACTTTTCAGCCAACTGTCCCGGTACGATTTGATGCTATAATTGTAATGGGGTTGGACATCTGTCCAAGGATTGCAGGCAACCACGGGCCGATGCTTCGGGTTCGGGTAAGAAAGAAGAAAAAGGAAAGGAGAAGCAGAAGGCTAAAGCACGAGCTTTCACGATGACAAAGGATGATGCTATTGAGGACCCGGACGTGGTCACAGGTACATTTTCTATCAACAATATTCCTGCTTCTGTATTGTTTGATTCTGGTGCCAGTATGAGTTTTGTGTCTTCTAGTTTCTGTGATGGGTTATCTGGGAAGGTTAAGAAGATAGATCGGGTATTTGATGTAGAGACGGCTATTGGTAAGATGACCAGGGTGACTAAGGCTATTGATGATTGTTATGTTGAGATAGAAGGTCATAGCTTCCCTGTTCGATTGTTTCTGATAACCTTAGGAGGCTTCGATGTAGTTTTGGGTATGGACTGGTTAGCCAAATATGAGGCTAACATTGTATGTCGACGAAAGATGATATGTTTACGTGCGATGGATGGGAGTTCCGTAACGGTTTATGGCGATAGAACGATGTATGCGCCGAAAATCATTTCGATGATCAAGGCTGATGATATGATGAGGCGGGGGTGCGGTGCCTACTTGGCCTATGTGATTGAGGAACGTAATGATACGAGTACGATTGATGATGTTCCTGTGGTGCGTAACTTCCCCGATGTATTCCCTGAGGAATTGCCTGGATTACCACTTGAGCGGGAAATTGAGTTCCAGATCGACTTAGTGCCAGGGGCACAACCCGTTGCCAAAACACCTTACCGTCTAGCTCCAACTGAGATGAAGGAAATGATGACCCAGCTACAAGAACTCCTCGATAAAAGTTTTATACGACCAAGTGTCTCCCCGTGGGGAGCACCGGTGCTGTTCGTTAAGAAGAAAGATGGAAGTATGTGTATGTGTATCGATTACAGGGAACTGAATAAGTTGACCGTAAAGAACATGTATCCTCTACCTAGAATTGATGACTTGTTCGATCAATTGCAAGGTGCAAGCTGGTTCTCAAAGATAGATCTCCGATCCGGTTACCATCAGTTGAAAGTTCGAGAGCAGGATATTCCAAAGACTGCTTTCCGTACGCGTTATGGACATTATGAGTTTCTCGTTATGTCGTTTGGATTGACGAATGCTCCCGCAGCATTTATGGATTTGATGAACAGAGTATGTCGACCGATGCTGGACCGATCGGTGATAGTGTTTATTGATGATATTTTGATTTATTCAAAGAACGAGGGAGACCATGCTTGCCACATACGTGAGGTATTGGAGATCCTAAGGAAAGAGAAACTTTATGCTAAATTCTCCAAATGCGCTTTCTGGTTACGAGAGGTACAGTTTCTGGGGCACGTGGTGAACCCAGAAGGCATTATGGTAGATCCAGCTAAAGTTGAAACGATTATGAAATGGAGCCCTCCGAAGTCACCGACTGAAGTACGCAGTTTTCTTGGTTTAGCTGGCTATTATCGGAGATTTATTCAGGACTTCTCCAAGATAGCGACGCCACTGACGAAGCTCACTAAGAAAGACGTAAAGTACGAATGGGGTCCAAACCAAGAACTAGCGTTTTCAGTGCTAAAGGAGAAACTTACCCAAGCTCCTGTTCTAGCACTGCCGGATGGAAATGATGATCTTGTTGTGAATGCCGATGCGTCACGACAAGGGTTGGGATGCGTACTGATGCAAAGGGGAAGGGTGATAGCTTATGCTTCGTGCCAGCTAAAGATTCATGAGGCTAACTACCCAACCCACGATCTTGAACTCACTGCAGTGGTGTTTGCATTGAAAATATGGAGGCACTATTTGTATGGAGTAAGGAGTACCATCTATACCGACCATAAGAGCTTGAAGTACTTCTTCGAGCAAAAGGAGTTGAATATGAGACAGAGACGATGGCTTGAGCTGTTAAAGGATTATGATTGTGATATTTTATAGCACCCGGGAAAGGCCAATGTGGTAGCGGATGCTTTGAGTTGCAAGACGGATCATCCTGCCATACGGGTAAAATCGTATAGTTTGGTGATAACACCAGACTTTCTAAACGAGCTCAAGCAGGCGCAACAGGAAGGGTTGAAAGAAGAGAACGTGGGTTTTGAACGTGTCTTCGGGCAGGTCAAGAACTTGGAAGACAATGATTACGGTATAAAGATAAGATTCGGTCGTATGTGGGTGCCCAGAAATGGGGACATTCGATTGAGAATTTTAGATGAAGCACACAAATCACGTTATTCGGTGCACCCCGGTGCGACAAAGATGTATCAAGATCTTCGAAAGGATTATTGGTGGCCGGGCATGAAGTTTAATGTGATGCAGTACGTGAATAGGTGCCTTACTTGTGAGCAAGTGAAGGCTGAACATCAGAAACCCTACGGATATGTGCAACCTCTTGAGGTACCGGAATGGAAATGGGAACACATCACCATGGATTTCATCACCAAGCTACCGAGAACAACTAAACGACATGATACCATATGGGTGATTGTGGACCGACTGACAAAGAGTGCATACTTCCTTCCTATCAGGGAAACGTATACGTCCGAAAAGTTGTCTGAGTTGTTCGTGAAAGAGATTGTGACCCGACATGGAGTTCATGTCTCCATTGTATCAGATCGAGATACGAGGTTTACTTCCAGATTTTGGAAGCAGTTTCATGGTGCTATGGGAACGAAATTGAACATCAGTACTGCCTACCACCCTCAGACAGATGGACAGTCAGAAAGGACTATCCAAACGTTGGAGGATATGCTTAGGGCGTGCATTGTCAATTTTGGAGTAGCTGGGATGACCACTTGCCATTGGTGGAGTTTTCGTATAATAACAGTTACCACTCTAGCATCGGAATGCCCCCATATGAGGCGTTGTACGGAAGACGATGTAGAACCCCGGTATGCTGGGGAGAAGTTGGACAGAAAGAGATGGGAAATAAAGCTGCAGTAATTGATACGGCAGAAAAGTTACGGGTGATAAAAGCACGTATGAAAGCTGCGCAAGATCGCAAAAAGTCTTACGCTGACAAGCGTCGAAGACCGATCGAGTTTGATGTTGGCGATCGAGTGTTGCTGAAAGTATCACCATGGAAGGGAATCATTCGATTCAGAAAGCGAGGCAAGTTGAGTCCGAGGTACATCGGACCGTTTCAGATAAAGGCAAGGGTAGGGAAAGTCGCGTATCGACTGGACCTACCAGAGGAGCTGAACGGGATTCATCCTACCTTCCACGTGTCACACCTTAGGAAGTGTCTGGCAGACGAGCAAGCACATGTTCCTTTGGACGACATTGAGGTAGATGACCGACTGAACTACATCGAAGAACCAGTCGCGATCGTGGATACAAAGGAAAAGCAGCTACGGAATAAAATGGTTCGTCAAGTCAGAGTTCAGTGGAAGCATCGGAAGGGTTCAGACACGACATGGGAAACGGAAGACGAGATGAGGAAGTTGTATCCTCACTTGTTCGATGTGTAACGAGGCAGGTTTCGGGACGAAACCTATTGTAAGGAGGGGAGACTTGTAACATCCCAAATTTTCTAAAAACACAAGTTATTTGGACTTACGAATGGGTAACGGATAATTAACTTGTGAGAAATGGGCAAAAAAAATGTTAAGGCCTCGGGTTCGTGTACTCGAAGCCAAGCCTTCGAGTACACTGTACTCGAAATTCTGTATTCGAACATCCCTCATATTTCGGGTACAGGACACTGCCTATAAATAGTAAGGCCTTGGGAAACGTGCTAACCTTTGGCTGAAGCACATTTTCTCCCGAGTACTCGAAGTTGGAGCTCAAGAACTTCAAGATCGAGCTTTTAATCGACCAAGCGGAAGAGGGAACGCACGAGGATCTACAGGAGTGCTCATCTACCTTCAAGTAAGTAATCCGAACTAAAAAGTTAGGATTTTTATACAAAAGTTAGGATTGTTAGATGGAAGAGAACTTATGCACAAAGCTCACACCTTTATGCATAAAGTTCGGAACTTTGAGGTTCCAGTGTGTTGGTAACAACCTAAGGAACCTAGAAACTAGCTCCCCGAAGTCTTTGATGAATTTCTGATATGTTCATGAAGAAAATGATGAGTACACGAAATCATGCACAGAGGGTACTCGAAATTATACATGTTATTTCGAGTACATGGTCATTTCGAGTACATTGTCATTTCGAGTACATGGCATTTCGAGTACAAAGACTATTTTGAATACGAAGGGGTATTTCGAATACACAGGTTATTTCGAATACATGTGATGGTTTCGAGTACCAGCCATTTCTTGAACTCTGTAATTTCGTGTACATGGGAACTTAATGAACTTCAAGTGTTTCGAATACTTAGCTAAGTTTCGAGAACAGGAAGTTAGAAAGGGGAAGCTAGTAGTGATGGGGACTTAGAATATATCCTAAGTCTAAGAATGGTATGTAATGAGACGATGTAACTAATGTAGGTCCCTAAGGCCCTAGCTAAGGAGTTCGGCTAAGGATAACAGGAGTCTACTATCAGGTGAGTTCTAGACGCCCTATTTAGACTTACTGTTTTGGGCTGGCATACATGCTTATTGTTATGATATGTGATTATGTTATGATGAATAATGAATGATGTTATACCATGATGATGTATGTATGAATATGTATTACACATGATGAAATGTGCCTGGGAATATGCTAAGGTATGATACGTGCATGGTAAATGAGTCATGATGACATAACATGTTAATAAGAGCATGCATTATGATGTTAACTAAGACAATAGTTAATAGATGCTATGACGAGGTCCTAGAATACTAGGATGCGTGAATGTTGAATGATGATTATATGCTAGCATGATATGAAAATATGATGCCATGATGTATGAATGAGGAAATGACGCTAGCATTACATGATGCCATGATGTATGATAATATGCTATGATGCTTGCATGCTATGTATGTGATGATAGAATGTTATGATGAATTCCTATACATGTTATAGGATATGTATGCATGTTGTACTAGTACCAGTACTAGTAAGTATGGACGATGACCTGAACATATCAGGATATGAACAGCCGATCGGGCTATAAACACAGAGTCGACCGGACTATAAACATGAGAGTCGATCGGACTATAAGCATGGTAAGAGCCGATCGGGCTATAAACACGGAGCCGATCGGGCTATAAACATGGTAAGAGCCGATCGGGCTATAAACATGGTAAGAGTCGATCGGATTATAAACATGGAGCCTTGTGCCGGCATAAGCCCACTGCTCTTGTTGATGACAGTGGTTTTGATGATGAAGATGGTTATATGGCTACGATGATGATATGGTTATGTGTTATGGTTTATGTGTATGATATGACGCTTTCAAGTTAAAATGTTTAACTCACTAAACGATTATGATGTTTTATGAAAACTAGAACTCACCAGCGTAAGCTGACTTGATTTAGAATGTATGTCAGGTTAAAGCTATGATAAGAGAAAACATGGAGCTCGGGCATCAATCCAGACGATCCGTTGGCTTTGGCAATTCGATAAGATTTTGATACAGACACTTTATTGAATTCTGTTTTTCAAACTATGTTTACATTTCCGCTGCATGATTATGAAAGTTTTTAGTTTAAGAGCTATGTGTTATGACGAAACCAACCTCTGTAGGGTCGCCCGGGATCGGGGCCCCACAGAAACGACAACAACATCATCTCTACCGGTTTGGGTTTCATCTCCAGATGCGTCTTCTTCTAACTCGTTATCATATCCTTTTCAATTTCAACTTCTATTTCATCCTCTAACACATCATCCTTGTTTACAACAACATGATCAAATATTGTGTTAAAATCCTCCTTTTGAATCATGTCAATTATTGCATTAACCAGGGTTATTCGGATAAAAAACACAAGAAAATGAGGACAAAAAAATTCTAATGGTAGTCCTCTATTATTATATCTTTATTGGTTGAATAAGTTTTTTCCAAATAAGTGTAGGTGGAAAAAATATTTACCATAATGGTTGTTTTGAAAAATATTTACCAAAACATGTTTAAAGTAATTTTTCTTTTATCTTGTACATAAAAAATATTAAAAAAATATATCCCATCCACAAATCACGTTCACCACTCCATTTATTATACATGTTTTTTGTTTTATTCCATTCTTCCAGTCTTTTACATTTCAGGTTCACCATTGTACATTTTTTCGTATGATTTCTTGCTTCCAGCCTTCCATACTTCTTTTCGTTTTATTCCTTGCTTTCACATTTCTTGGTTTATTATATATTTTTTTAAAAATTTTCATTTAACCATTCTTAACTTCAACAACAGCAAAAAGATGTCAAACTTCATAAACTAAACTAGTTGAGAAAAACAAACAAAACAAATAATAAAACCTTAACAGTCCCAATCAAATGTAAAGTAAAATTAAAATGTAAAATAAAATCGATTGGAAACGACAACTATATCATCTCTACCGATTTGGGTTTCATCTCCAGATTCGTCTTCTTCTAACTCGTCATCCGTATCGTTTTCAATTTCATCTTGTATTTCATCCTCTAACATATCATCATTGTTTACAACAGCATGATCAAATATTGTGTTAAAATCCTCCTTTTGAAGCATGTCAATCATTGCATTAACTTGGGTCATTATGATATAAAACACAAAAAAATGAGGAGAAAAAAAATTCTAATGGTAGTCCTCTGTTATTAAGGAAGTGGGAGAGCAGTAATTTAAAAAACTCTACTCAACAATCGTTTCAGCAGAACCGCAAGCAGGAGTCAAACAAGATTTATCACAATTCGAACAGTGGTCAGCAGTCATCTGGGGGTATATTGGTAAGTACCCAAAATGCAACAAATGTGGATTCCATCATCAAGGGAATCAATGTGACAAGCACCGATGCCAACGGTGTGGTAAGATGGGTCATGCAGCCAAAGACTGCTGTGGAGAGCTGCAGACAAATTCCACTAATCAGAACAACACACAAAGGGGTTGTTATGAGTGTGGAAAGCCGGGGCATTTTTCAAGAAAGATTGCCCACAACTCAAGAAGGGAGGGGCTAATGATATGAATGGCAACAGTAATGGCACCAATAACAACAATAATAACAACAATAATGGTGCAAAGGGTAGAGCGTTCGTGATTGGAGGACGTCAAGCACGGGAGGATCCCAACATTGTTACGGGTACATTCCTCTTGAATAATCATTATGCCTCTATGCTATTTGACACTGGTGCAGACTGGAGCTTTGTATCTAGTACATTTTCTAAATTACTAAATGTTAGTCCAACTACTCTTGGAACCCCTTACACTGTAGAACTAGCTGATGGCAAGTTAATTGTAGTAGAACAAATTCATAAAGGATGTATCCTTGACTTGATGGGTCAAACACTGGAAATTGACCTTATGCATATCACTTTAGGCAGTTTTGATGTAGTCATTGGCATGGACTGGTTGTCCAAACACCAGGCTGAAATAGTATGCCATGAAAAGATTGTTCGTATACCTCTTCCACATGGAGAGACAGTATATGTACAAGGCGAGAAGAGCAGTACGCCACTGCGTCTCATATCTTGTATGAAGGCACACAAATGTCTGCGTAAAGGTCATACAGCAGTTATAGCACTTATAACTGAAAAGCCAGTAGCTGAGAATAAAATTGAAGACATCCCAGTGGTTTGTGAATTTCCTGAAGTGTTTTCAGAAGACCTACTAGGATTACCACTTATCAGACAAGTGGAATTCCGAATCGACCTTACACCAGACTCAGCACCGATAGCTAGAGCGCCTTATTGACTTGCACCATCTGAAATGCAAGAGTTATCTACACAACTGCAAGAGTTGTTGGATAAGGGCTTCATACGACCTAGTTTTTCACCTTGGGGAGCCCCAGTCTTATTTGTTAAGAAAAAGGACGGGACTTTCCGTATGTGTATCGACTACCGGGAACTTAACAAGGTTACCATCAAAACCAGCATCCGTTACCTCGAATTGACGATCTGTTCAATCAGTTACAAGGTTCGAGTTACTACTCGAAGATTGATCTCAGATCGGGTTACCATCAACTCAGAGTCCAAGAGGAAGATATTCCAAAGACAACATTCAGAACGCGCTATGGCCATTACGAATTCTTGGTCATGCCATTTGGGTTGACAAACGCTCCAGCTGTATTCATGGATCTCATGAATTGAGTCTGCAAACCTTATCTTGATAAGTTTGTCATTGTTTTCATTGATGACATCCTCATCTATTCTCAGACTGAGGAGGAGCATGCTGAACATCTTCGATTGCTGTTAGAATTGCTTAAACAAGAACAATTGTACGCAAAGTTCTCGAAATGTGACTTCTGGATGTGAGAAGTTCAATTCTTGGGTCATATAGTCAATGAAAAGGCCATACATGTTGATCTAGCGAAAATTGAAGCGATTAAGAATTGGGAAGCACCAAAGACCCCTACCGAGGTACGACAATTCCTTGGTTTAGCGGGTTACTACCGACGATTCATTGAGGGTTTCTCAAAGATCGCTCAACCGCTTACTGCCCTTACTCACAAAGGGACGAAGTATAATTGGACGGATAAACAGGAAGCTGCATTCTAGCTATTGAAACAAAAACTCTGCAGTGCACCGATTCTGTCCTTACCGGAAGGAACAGAAGACTTTGTGGAGTATTGTGACGCATCTGCCCAGGGTTTGGGATGTGTGTTGATGCAACGTGATAAAGTGATTGCTTACGCTTCAAGACAACTAAGACCACACGAAAAGAATTACACTACTCATGACTTGGAGCTAGGAGCAATGGTATTTGCCTTGAAGATTTGGAGGCACTACTTATATGGAGCTAGGTGTACCATTTACACTGATCATAAGAGTTTACAACATATCTTCGATCAGAAGGAACTCAATATGAGACAGCGACGGAGGGTCGAGTTGTTGAACGAATACGAATGCGCGATCCAAGTATCATCCGGGAAAAGCCAATGTGGTAGCTGATGCTCTAAGCAGAAAAGACACAACATCAACAAGACGGGTTCGCGCACTTATGTTAACGATACATACTGACTTACCTGACAAGGTACGTAGTGTGCAGCTTGAAGCCTTAGAAAAGGATAACTTGGAACAGGAATCCTTACAAGGAATGGAAAAACAATTGGATGTCATGACTGATGGAACTCGTTGTTTCATGAATCAACTTTGGATACCTTTGCATGGTGGTCTAAGGGAACTCGTGATGGATGAAGCGCGCAAATCCAGATATTCAGTCCATCCGGGGTCAGACAAAATGTATCATGACTTGATGGCACTGTATTGGTGGCCTCACATGAAAGCCGACATTGCTAATTACGTTAGCAAATGTTTGACTTGTTCTAAGGTCAAAGTTGAATATCAAAAGCCATCTGGTTTACTGCAACAACCAGAAATACCAATGTGGAAATGGGAACAGATTTCGATGGATTTCATTACTAAGTTACCCCATACACCAAGTGGTTGTGATACGATATGGGTAATTGTCGACCGATTAACGAAATCTGCACATTTCTTAGCAATTAAGGAAACCGAAAAAATGGAGAAACTGACTCGCATTTACATCAAGGAAGTGGTAGCGCGACATGGTGTGCCAATTTCTATCATATCAGATCGGGAGCCCGATTCACTTCAAACTTTTGGAAATCTCTCCATAAGTCATTGGGAACTCATTTAGACATGAGTACCGCCAATCATCCACAAACCAACGGCCAGAGCGAACGTACAATCCAAACGCTCGAGGATATGTTATGAGCTTGTGTCATTGATTTTGGTTATAGCTGGGAAACCCACTTACCGTTAGTGGAATTCTCTTACAACAACAGTTATCATACAAGCATTCAGAAAACAACGTTTGAAGCTTTATACGGTCATAAATGTCGTTCACCTGTTTGTTGGGCTGAAATTGGTGACAGACAGATAACAGGACCTGAACTAGTGCACGAAACGACTGAGAAGATAGTTCAAATCCAGAACCGTATGGCAGCGGCCCGGGATCGACAAAAGAGTTACGCTGACAAACATCGCAAGCCGTTGGAGTTTCAAGTAGGAGACCGTGTTCTTCTAAAAGTATCACCTTGGAAAGGTGTGATACGATTCGGAAAGCACGGGAAGCTTAGCCCACGCTACGTAGGGCCTTTTGAGATCCTGAAAAGGATTGGTCCGGTAGTGTATCAACTCAAATTACCGGATGAACTCAGCGGAGTTCATGATGTGTTTCATGTTTCAAACTTGAAGAGATGTCTTTTTGATGAGACATTGGTAGTGTCACTAGAAGAAATACAAGTGGACGAACAGTTACGATTCATCGAGGAACCAGTTGAAATCATGGACCGAGAGGTCAAACAGCTTAAACATAGCAAAATTCCAATAGTCAAAGTCCAGTGAAATTCAAGACGTGGACCTGAATTCACATGGGAAAGAGAGGACCAAATAATGAAGAAGTATCCCCATCTGTTCAAAACAACAACAAACGCTGAGAAGGCACGATAAATTTCAGGACGAAATTTCCTTCAACAAGGGGATGATGTGATACTTCACACTCCAACACTTCAGATTTCAAACGGTAAGCACAAAACATTTGATGCAATTGGTTTTGTTACAAACATTCGTGCTACACTACATTTTATGTGCTACATGTCATGTGCTACATTGTATAGTAGTACAAATATGATTAGTTACAGACATTTTACTATGTATGAGGTTACGTAGTACAAACAGTTACAAACATTTGCTATGTGCGAGGTTACATAGTACGTTATGATTAAACACGAACATTCACAATTAGGTGTACTAACTGGTGTGCATGCAAACAGTTACATGGAACGATCACACGTAGGGGTGATGTTGCCAAACATTAACATAGAACGATCACACTTAGGTGTGGTGTTGCAAACATTGAACTTTGTGTGTGAGTACACACAAGTACATAAAATGATCAAGTATCGCACTAACACGCACACTCTGAATTCACAAGTAGTGTACTAACTACTTCTAACATTTAACAATTTTCGGGACGAAAATTCCTTCAACAAGGGGATGATGTGACAATCCAGCATTTCGGATTAACACCGTTAACTTAAAGTTAACAGAAACAATAAGAAATCATACAAAATTAAACTAGAAAGGTTAAAATTGAACAAAACGAGTTTAGAAACACTTTAATTACAAAGAATTAACTTGTAATTAGCTAAAACACACAATTTTGACTTGTATAGTCAAAATTCGTTAATAACACAAGAGGGAATTCGAAATTTGAATTAATACACCATAATTGATGAAATTAATCCTTCATAAAACCTGTAATGATGATGATAAACGGTTATCATCAGTTAAAAATCCCTTAATGATCGAATTAACAACCTATTAAGTTGAAACCGTCACTAATGACTATAAATCCATACAATCCGATCAAAATTCAACCAGTTGAACTTACAAAACTCTAAATCGGCACCCTCTGGACTTTTTACATACATCAATTCGAATCAAGAAGCATCGGGCAGAAGATTTCGAGTGGGAGCCGGCCGAAACTCATGTCTCAATTTGATCTTCATCAATATAACATCAAATCAGGTAAAAATTTATACCTATAACACCTAAAAGTGCCGACTAAGAGTAAACATATGTCAATTTCGGATTGTAACATCGAATTGAACAAGTTCAAACAATTAGGGTTCATATTAGAACTGAATTGGGGGTTTTGATCGAAATGGGTTTAAAAACCAAATTAAATGGCACCTGTAGTTTCAGAAGGTCCCGATTAAAGATAACCCTATGCTAATTTTGTGAAACAAAAAAGAATTATATGAATTCGAGTTTTAGGGTTCTTGAATAAGAACGAATTGGGGATTTCGAACATAATGAATTCGATAATTAAATTAAACTATATAGATAGCTTCGGAATCATTAGTTTAACAAAAACCCCATATTAAATTGATTAAACAACAACGAATTTTACGAATCCTTATTGTAGGGTTCTTGATACAAAAGGTTTTGGGGGGGTTTTTGTCAAAATGGGTTCAAAAATCAAATTGAATTATACAGAAGGGTTCGAAAATCATGGTTCAAAGAAAACCCCATGGATTTACAACTTTAAAATATCGAATTTAACAAAATTGAATTGAGAAATTGGGACTTAGGTTCGAATTCGGTTTAAGTATAAAAAAAACCATATGTTTTTTATTATATTGATCAATTAAACACACAAATGTACTCGGTTAGAATCATAGAACTAAAGCCCTAAGGTTGCAGGTTCAAAGGTGGTCGAATTCGAGTTCGATTTGAAGCCCATTGTTTCGGTTAAAAATGAACAGAGGGAACCATATTTGGTTGTGGTTAAAACCATTTAAAAATCAATCAGTTAACGAAATCTGAAACAGAGGAGATGGTAAGGAGCTTGTGTTTGGTTTGAGAGGTCAAGGGTTCGACCCTTGCCCTTGACTGTTTTGAAATGTTAATCAAATTTTTGTATTTTAAATCATAACTTCTTCGTTTTAAGTCCGTTTTTATCCGTTCAAGTTGCGTTGGAACCGTAATGGCATCCCGAACAAAATAAAACAATAAAATTTATAATTTGACCAAAAATCACGGTCGCGTATATTTACGTGTATATAAACATAATCGTATATGTTTATACGATTTAAACAAACGAATCCGAAATCATTCGTACTTTTGTATGAACGTTTTAAACAACTTAATATACGTGTGTTGACACGTATAAGACCAAAAACACGATTTGACATTATGAATAACGCGACGTTATTGTAATGACACAGATTTTTCGTAGAAGGTTGTCTACGCGAATTTTCAAGCACGTGATTATTCTGTTTACTATCAAAGGTGCGTACACGACCCCTTTTCTTATTTTAACGGTTTTGGGGGAGAAAACATGTGCAAACAAACATTTTAGATACATATCACTTGCATGAGTTAGCTATTTACGATAAGTGCGAACATACTTACATATCGAACCGTTTAGTTTGTCGTAGTGCAAAGCGTGTGTGACCTTTACGGTTTTCGTTATTTAAATATAAAATGTAATGGTGACGTGTTTATAATAAAAGAAAACTCATGTGGGTTTTGTTAATCTAATTCAAAATTTAAAACATATACATACGTAAATATATATACCATACATAAATATATATTAATTTAATATACTAATTCATCTTATATTAAATATATATATGTATGTTATTCAAAATATATTCTATTAAACTTAAATGTTATAATTGACTCAAAAATAAAATCTATTATGATAGTTACAAACTATAGTTTTAAATTATTTTATAAGTGTTTTATAAACAAATAAGTTTAGCAAATAATTATTTAAATGATTAACACTTTAAAAGGATGTTAAAATTATAAACTTTTATTAGTTTTAAACAAGCTAAAAATTATGACGTTGAAAGTTAAAAATTTATAACTAATTAGAAATTATTAAAATGTTATAAATTGTTATAAATCGTTTTTACATAAAAATTACAACAAAAAGATATTGAAGGAAAATGTTTGTAAATTATTAAACCAAAGAATTAGGATTTAATAAAAGATTATGTCAAAAGAAAAAAAAAGAGTGAAATTGGGGGGTTAATGGTGTCAACCAATGAAAAACCTATCTTCTTCCACTGGTTTCTGTTTCCCAGCCCACGTCTTCATTACGTTCGACCGGTTTTGGGATTTCAATCGAACCAGAACGTAAAACTTGAATGCAAATATTATTTAAATAATTTAAATAATTATAAAATACTAAAACATCTCTAAAAATTCTAGAAAAATTCCAGAAATTCTAACATAATGTTCTTAACATTTTGTAACAATTTAGGAACTTTTCAGAATTAAATTATATTATTTTGCTATTTAAATGTATTTAAATAGTTTTAAATATATAAAATATAATAAAACATTTCTAAAAATTCTGGAAAAATTCCAGAAATTATAACTTAATTATATTAACATTCTGAAAATTTTTAAATAAATTTTTAGAATATTATTCTACAAATTTACGATTTTATTGTTTAAATAAACTTTAAATAAAAGTATTATCAATAAAAATTATTTTAAAAATCAGAAAATTATTTTTATTTTCTGGAATTAATTTTATGATATTATAATTATAAGTTTTCAAAAATTATATTAATAAACATACATAAGATGTTAATTCTTTAAATCATTTTAAACATATAACTATTTATAAATCATTTTTCTTAAATTTAATTTTAAATATTATAAACATTTTTAAATTATTATTATTAGTATAACAAATATAAACAAGTATGAAAAACATTATTCTTTTTACTTGAATACTTTTATTTCATCACAAAAGTTGTAAAGACATTTCATAATATTATCTCTAAACATAAATCAAAGGATAATTTCATGGGCAAACATAAACATACACTTGGAAGGATCTAAGTTATATTTTCCATATAACTAGGTTGATCTTTGATTCATTCCTTCCTAAACACAATCAAGCAATATTCAGAAATTCTATATCGCCAACAAGTGAGTTTTCTTATACTCCCTTTTTACATTTTTGTAAACTTTGGGATGTTGCACATGTCATATCAAACAAATGTTATTCTAGAGTCATAAACAAATACTATGATGCAATCCTATAGTTTAAGTTAGAATTAGATTTGAATGTTATGTGTTACCTATTTGTTTGTATATCTATGTGTTATTATTATTGGATTATCATATACTATACATTAGTACTAGTAGCCTTTAATTTACATGACTTATGTTCATGTTTAATATTAAAGGTGAAATTGCCAAAAACTATTAGTATTATTAGTAACCTTTCTTTAGTGACTTTGTGTCATTATGATAGAAAGGTGAAATTGCCAAATTCTATTTATCAAACATTGTGGAACATATACATATTTAGATCAATTCTTATTAGACTATTGTTGCATCTTATTTCTATTATACATATATGAAACTGTATGAGAATCTCACCAACTATGCAAATAGTTGATCAAAACTCTATTTTACATGTGTAACAGGTTAGTTGCTTGGATGAAGACACTTAAGCCATTGGACCTAGTTAATAAAATAAACAAAGTTATTTATTTTTGTTTTGGATTGTAATGTTGAATTATGGTTTGTTTGTTTGAAAAATATGAATGTTTGAATGGATTTCATGTTTTGAATGAAATTGGATTATTTAAATATTGAAACTTACAAAGTAGCACCATGAGTTATGAGCAATCACAATCGCGCCCCGACGTATTCCGTCGTCGGTCGGGGTGTGACAGCGTGGTAGTTGGAAATAGATCTATTAGGTTTGACAAACCTCACTTGGTAGATTGTAGGTCTACGCAAGTGTTTGACTAGCCAATTCAAACATTACTATTGTTTGTGCTAGACAATTGTGGAAAGGCAAATCACATTTTAACAGTCAGCTTCGGTGTCGACCGCTTATGTAAATAGTAAAAATGACTAGCTATCATGACTATGCATGTGTGATTATGTTATCTACAAACATTTCGTTTCAAACAGTTGTTCAAACATTTGTGATTATTCAAACCTGTGTATGTACCAACCTTTGTGTTGACTTGATTTACATGTTTTCTCAGGACACTAAAGCACAAGTAAGGACGAGCATGGACTAGGATGTGGAGTCTCATGCATACATTTTAATTCATGTGTTTTGAATTTGACTATTTAAGGCTTTGAACTTGTAATTTACATTTTACAAACCATTACGTTTTGTTATTTTTTTTAAAACGTTTCCGCAAACTTTGAAACTTTGATATTACAGTTTAGACCAAAATTATGTTTGAAAATCAAATAAAGGTCTTTCGCTATGTCTAATGACTGAGATCCTAGTTTGTCACGCCCTAAACAGTATGATTCCGTTAGTTGAAATTTGGGGGTGACAATTAGAATAAACGGAAAGTGATTTATTGCATGACTTGCTTAAAATGGAAACATTCCTAAGATGGAAACTTACTGTAAATGGAAAGTTGTCCCACGGATGCAAATTATGTGCTCACACACATCACACGCCATTAACCGCACGTTTCACGAACACTTGAACTAAACACGTCACCAACGGGTCGTTAGGTCAAACACGGTCAACGCGACCCACATAACAACTTGGAGTTGTTTGAACACGAATACGGTCCTGTGAGACCCACATGAATGTGAAAACAAACTCATGACACCTATGTGATATAGGTAACCGCTAGCAGGCGCACTACTCCGTTCACTTGACGAACGCACTACCTAAACTCAGTTGAGTTTACAGCCTCACTTTTATGTACTTAACTGTTTTTGTTAAACTCTTGGAGTGAGAATACTATGCAACTGTTTTAAATATATGACTGGTATGTTGTAAAACCATTTTGAGTGTAACTATTACCGCAACAAGTCCTCACATATCCTTACCGTTAGTTGTGTAACAAACGAGTCGATATTACGTAGTACTACTGGGTTTGACTAACCCTACTCGACAACAACTGTGACTGGAGGTCATGACGAGTGTAATATCGATGTTGACGTCGGGTTCTGCGATGACCCGGGGAGGCAAAGGAAACAGTCGAGTTTCGGTAAGATGAACTGACACACTCCGGATCGTGGATCCAACAAACAACTTAACATACCCAGTATATGTATGTCTTACTGTTTTACTACTGTCTAAACCTTTGAACTCACCAACTTTATGTTGACACGTTTTCGCATGTATTCTTAGGTAATTGATGGCACACAAGCTAGGATACACATGGAGATGCACTGAGGAGTTTGCATTGCATTTAGACTCTAGTCCTAGGCTTATATTTGAATTATGTGATTTGAAACAATATTAAACATGTAGTGTCTTATACCATTATTTTCCGCTGCAAACATTTTAACTATTCCGCTGCGTATTTATAAACTTGTTATATTTACAAAACTGTATAACTGTGTAACTCATATAGAGTCGTTCTATATGACCAAGAGCTATGATCCTGACCACGTCACACTCGGGCTGTTCAAACCGCTCGCCGCTCGTCGCTCGCTCGGAAATAGCTCGGAAAAAGCTCGTTCGAATTTCGCTCGGTTTTAAACGAGCCGAGCATGCTCGTTTCGGTTTATAAACGAGCCGAGCACGAGCCGAGGTAAGCTCGCTCGTTGCTCGCTCGGATAGTCGCTCGGTTGGCTCGCTCGATTGGCTCGCTCGGTTGGCTCGAACTTGTAAGTATAACTATATATATATATATAATTTTATTAATGTATAAGTAATATAATTTTTTCATTATTTAAACTAATTTTGATTTTGAAAATTCAAAATGTCACGGTCCACATAATTCAGAATTTCAGATGGAGCCAAAGCTTATTTCCCAATTATTTCAATTCACGTAAACCTAAAACACATAATCCCTCTTTTCGTCATTTCCTTCCAAGCTTCCGGCCGTCACTCGCCCGTGAGCCACCGCCTCCCACCGTTCATCTAGTTTCTTCTGGCCGACCACTTCCACCTTCTCTCTGTTTTCTTCCGGCCGACCACGTACGCACCGGCGCCGACCACTTCCACCAAATGAATGTGATAGTCGGGTTGAAGATGTCACCAGGAAGTTAAAATCCCTTTTTGAGAAGTATTTAAAGTCATTTTTAGCATCTAAGGCTGTCTTGACCAAATCGACAGCCTCAACATCTTTTGAGTGAAAGTGTGTTTCTGTTTGTAGTTTTAAATGTTTGTTTTAACAACGAATTGATTTGAAAAGCTTCTTTTTGTTGGCTATATCGTTATTTATAGGTTTTAACCGGGTTTTTTTAACACTAACAGGTTACACGATTTAGAAGATGAATTATGCGGTTGGTGCTATCGAATTAATGAAGGATGATATTTTTTTTAACTATTTAGGGCGTGATAGAATAATATGCACATTTGATCTTTTTGCTTAGACGTATGGATGTTTGGATGTGTTTTTATTGTTTTAGACTCATTGTGTTATGTTTGGATGTGTTTTTATAGGTTTGGACTCCTTGGTAGTTATTAGTTGCAAAAATTTTTATTTTTTAAACCGAGCAAAACCGAACCAAGCCGAGCCGCTCGGTTTTAAAACGAGCCGAGCAACGAGCACAAGATTTGGCTCGATTCCGCAAATCTGAACCAAGCCTAGCCGCTCGGTTTGAAAACGAGCCGAGCACAAGCATGCCCTCGCTCGGCTCGGTTCGGCTCGTGAACAGCCCTACGTCACACCAGCGCAGTCTGACACCGCACGTGGGAATTTGTGGGTGTGATAAATTGGATCCAAACTTGATTTTAGGGTTCATATGTGTTTGGATTGATTTGTTGTTTATGACTAACAACAAATGAAAACCGAAGTTCTCAGCGAATCAATCCCTAGCCCAGCGGTTAAACACCCACCGAGCCAGGGGATTGACTCGGGCTCGAAACCCAGCTGTGTCACCTCAAAACCATTTTTTCTTTTAAGCTTGTTTTAACTTATTTTACTTTATACGTGTGACAATTGCATTCAAAGAATTACGTCATCAAGATTGTGAGCACATTTGATCGTGCTTGAAATCCACGTTGATTTGACGATCAAAATTATTACAAGTTGATAGTACGTGAGAAATGGTGAACGTGGACGAAAACCGTGCGCGAGACGAAGTTACGGATTGTCCGGAATCGCAAAACGAAGAAAATCTAAAAATTTGAGAAAAATGACCCTAGGCGGTACGCCTAGAATCAGACTTCGACTCTAGGAGGTACGCGCGACATCCCCAAAAATATCTGGGATTCCAGCCACGCGCGCAGTACGCCCCGGGCCGAACGTCCGTCTGGGGCGGTGCGCCTGACGTCAGCAAGTCGGAAGATGGGCTTAAAAAGTCAGATTTCATCTAGAAACTCATCATTTCTTCTTCCTCTCGACGTTTCTGCACCTGCAAACGAAAAACTAGCCTTGTAACTCACAAAATCTCCATTTCAAAGCCTTTCAAACATCTGGATCGCACCTAGGAACGTTTCTACAAGTTCTGATCGTTGTTCTACGGGTAAATCCTTGTTTTGATCCGTTGTAATGCCCGGTTTGCATGGAATCATAACAATGGTTATAATGGTTTAAACCATTTGATTATGACAATGTAGGTGATTAGTTTGATTAATCTTTGACATGCAACGTGAAATCCAAGTGTTTCAAACTAATCACAATCATTAACATACTCATTGGAACAATTATCTGAGGTTTGTGATAACGGTCAGATTAGTATATTAAACATGGTTATTAAACCTACTCTGATGCTACATTGAGATATTTCATGATATTTGGGTAATCAATAAAAAGGATTGATCATTTCTAAGCCATTAATTTGTCTAGGAACTGTTTTAGCATTATAATCAACAACATTAACTATTTGATTAATCCGAGATTATTCTGATTAATCAAGTGTGTCATCAACCTAATATTAGGAACCTGAATCAGTATAGGTTCCTACATTATCATACATTGTATGATATGACATTAAAATAATTAATTAAAAACCTAATATTGGTTTGATGACTTTCAAGGCAATGTCTTTGACATTGGACGTTCAGAAAGATCTAATCAGTAAGTCAAAACATAAATAATTTATTAAACATAAACTAATGCAAAATTACACTATTAGCACCAGTTTGCGAGTGATCTTCCTACTGTGAGACATCAAGTGAGTTTCGCACAATCCCTTTTATCTTTAAAGTTTTATAAACATCGGGATAATTCTGCAAACCTTTTTCTGAACATATGATATGCATCACTGTTATCTGTGTGATTTCATGTGACTCTTGTGTGATTTCATGGGATTTTGTCGTTAGTATCTCTATCACATTTTCAAAAGTCCTCATTTCTCGAACTGTATCTAGTAAACTTATGTGGGGCCGAACAGGGATCAATGCCGGGAGCTTGCAACTCCACTTGGTGTGAATGTTTGTACCTGTTTCCAAATCATCTTCTTAATGACAGACATTAAGATAATGAGGCATCAAGATATTTACCGACGGGTAGTGTCTTTATCAAGTTATCGATTGCCTGAAAGGAACAAGATACAGGTCCCATGATTATCTGAAACTGTATATTTATTGAACATCTGCCTATCATATCATATGGTTTTAAATTAAACTAATGAACTCACCAGCTTTGTGCAGACGTTTTAAACTAAACATTTTTGCAGGAAGACATTGAACACCAAGTGAGAATGCACTTCATACATTTGTAATTAAATAAATCTGATTGTGTAATAAACTTAGCTGTAATGTTGGATTTAATTACGAGACCCTTGGTAATGTATTTCTTTTAAGTTAATCTGTGTGCTGTGATATCGGTTCAAGTAAGTCACACCTCATCTCTGAAACATCACCACTATGCTTCCGCAAACTTCTCAGTGTGACGAATGACATCATCACAGGTGACGAGAGGTGGGGGTGTGACAATACGAAAAAATAAAAAAAAAATTATAAAAAACATCAAAACATAACCTAGAACATTTTGTTAATCAATTGTTATTCCATAAACTTTTAATCATATATTTTGTTAATTATAAAACTATTTGCAAACGGAATATATATATATATATATATATATATACACACATACAATTTATTCTTTGATTATTTTAGAATATTTTATTTTAATATCTTACGTAATTATATGTTTATTCTACCAAATTTCCGTAAATATACATATATAATAAATGTATATCACTTTTATTCAAAGTAAATAAATATTTCAGAATTATTATTATCTTTTTTTTATGATTTAATAATAAAAAAAGTAAAATAAAAACAAACAGTAATATTTATTCGATAACTTTTTTTAGGTAAATTAAAATACCCATGTTTGTTTTAACATTTAATAAACAAAGTAACAATCAAATAAAATATAGAGTAGAAATTTAATTTCTTTTATAAATAAAGGTTGAAATTATTACAATTAATGTTTGATAAACATTTAATAAATGTTTTATTTAAACTATTTTGGTGAGTTACTAATGTCAATTATTTAGTTACAAGCAACCACATTACACTCAAAGAATAAAAAAACAAAAGAGATTCTAATCAAACCTAATTAAATATAAAACGAAATGAAATATTCTATTTATTTGGCTAGACTTGCAAGTATATTTATTAAATAAATATGCTAAATGTTTCACTCAAGCTTAGACATAAAAATAACTATTCCTTACAATGCCATAGACTCGTATACGCGAAACTTGAACTTTAGAAAATACTCACTACTACAAAACAAGGGATTTGTTACCAGAATTTTGGTTGCAAAATGGTGGCAATTGCCTTGTTGAGACCAATTTACAACCATAAAGGCGAAAGGAAAAATGCAGGTGGCAAATGACATATTGCCACGATTTTGCCACCGTTATATTTTTTGCTACCATAATGTTGCTGGCAAAAAAAGGTCAAAAATATTGCTACCATTTTGCCACCATATTAGTTGCTACCATTTTGCCACCATATTCGTTGCTACTACAGCTACCATTTTCCTACCAATCTCATATTTTTGCCACCATTTTGCCACCAAAACCCTGTGTCACACCCCAAGCCGGCGGGGTTGGATCGGAGTCCCCGTCGGGCGGAAGATTCCCGGGGCGCGATATCATGAGTGATAATCGTGATCATCAGATTGTTTACATTGCACATGATATAAATGAGAAATGCTAAATAGAATAGAATTACAAAGTTAAATTACATCAGTATTGTTTATAATTTAACAATGTAAATCTACCATCAACATCATAATTTTCTATCTTGTATCTGTACATGATATACAAAAATGCATTTGCATGATGATGTTCCAAAATAATGCAGGTCCAAAATAAACTAAGTCTTCTATCTGAAGTCCTAGTCCAAAAGTAATGACTTCTTATTTGACCTGTTCGTCACCTGAGAAGTCATGCAAAAAGACCAAGTCAACACATGGTTGGTGAGTTCATGTAGTTTTATAAAATGAGTTTGAACCTCCTGAATGACAAACTTAACCTCACCATTAACCACCTATACCATCCAGTTCAGTATGCTTATATATAGGGCATATGTAGGGTCGAACTTACCGCCCGCCCAGCCACCGTCCCACCACATACAGAACCACATGCTATATTGTTCTTGGTGATAATTAAGCATTTCATCCCGTACCTCTTATTTGCTAACCATTGATTCTTAGTAGTTGATTACTCTGAAAATGTTTACCTTGATCCGTTGAAGTGACAACCTTAACCTCATCAACAACACCTATGTTATCCAATCAAGTATGCTTATATATAGGGCATATGTAGGGGACAAGCCCCAGCCACCGTCCCACCACATACCGGACTGCTTAACATATTGTTATTAATGATAATTAAGCGTTTCACTCCATTCTCCTCTGATTTAGATTCTGATTTCCACAATTTAATTTACCTTTGATTTTCTTGAGTTCATCATAGTTACATGATTTCCCAAAAGCAATTATAGAAATATAATGTTAAATGTTTAATTAAATAATTAAATAAATAAACATTCAAGTACAACTAAGACCTGATGATTGGGCCTTATTTGACTCAATCATTTAGACTTAGTTGTTGGTGGTTTTCCAAGTTCTCACACGTGACCCATATCAGGCAGGACTCACAAGGAGCCTACCTGAGCGTGCCGGGATTTTAATGATGCCCATATCAGCTTGACCTAATGGTCTACTGTACATGCCGAGAATTTACACATATCCTTTGATTCTTGATCTCCTTGATTCTCCTGATTTTTGATTTCATTTGATAGTTCACGTTATTGCCCATATAGCTTGACTGCAAGAGTCTACTATTTATGCCGGGACTTTATGTGTGTTACACGTGGTCTTGATTTCTATACAACTGACATCCACCTTAACTCAAGTATTAATGATTTCATTAGATCTTAATGATTTCATTATTTCCATGATTCACACACATTTATGATTTCTGATTCCTTGAGTCTCTTGATTTGATCTTTAGAATTCCCATGATTTCACAATGATAATTGATTCTTAATTAGGATCCTTTGTCTTCAGATCACACACTGAATTAGGTTTCTTTGAACATGATCTTTAGTTTCTTTGATTTCACTTTGCATTTAGGTTCTTGAATTTGAGCTTGATGGACTAAGGGTTTGTTTAGAGTTTAGAGTTAAAGTATTACTCGTAAAAGTAATTTAATTAACTTGATAATTTAATTTGCATAGTAATTACCTAGACATGAGTCTAGGAGTATCAACAAGCATAAAGATATAACATATAATGAATAAAAGCATTTAAGTAAACAATTTGAATAAAACAGTTTACGCATGCTTCTCATCCCCGCGTTTTAAAACAAAAATGTTTAGAAAAGGGGCAATGAACTCACCTGTGTTGCTGTGCAAATGAATCACAAAAGATAATGCGCGCTCTTTGTCTGTTGCTTATGTATTTTTAGCACCTGAGTTGTTTTAAGAGATTCGAATACAATAAGTATTTATAATAAACGTTGGGTAGGGTTTGGTCTCGGTGTGTAACTAAGTGTCCTAGATTACTAACGTGCTTCTAAGACTCGTTCCATCTAGTCTAGGATATTACCCGTTAGTAACCCAAATCCCACATTATTAAGTATAAGTATTTAGTTAATATTTTAGGTTAATTCATTTGAAGAAGAACATTTAATTAGAAAAATCATCTATTTTGATTTGAAAGAACTTAATATTTAATTTCTTTCTTTCAATCATAAATAATATGAATGAAAGGATATTTAACATTTGATGGCTTAGGTTAAGCCCATTGGGCCAACCTTGGACCCCTTATTCGACCTTGATATTTAAACGATTTTTCATTAGTTCTTTGATTGTTCAAGCATACAACTAGGTTTAGAAAGTTCCATAAAGCTATCTAACCCTATTGTATATTGAATAGCGTTTAATAAGTATTAGGTGTTAGTAACGAAACCAACATACCTACTTAGTTTTCTTGATTTCTTAGAAACCCTAATCATGGTTTCTAAATTGAATTCATGCATTCTAGACCCACCCTCATACGATAAGTTGGTCTCCTAATGTGAAGACCTAATTAAGTTTTATATGCACACACACACACACACCCTTGCATGAAAGTTCACGTAAAGGTTCCCATGCATTGTGGATTTGCATTGGGTTTGTTAAGTCTTCCATGCAAAACCCTAAACACATGTGTTAACCCCATAGTTCCACTTCCACCTAATTGGCCGAATAGAGTTGGTTCAAACTGACTAGCCATTGCGCGAATGGCTTAAGCCGAATGAAGAAGATTTGGCCGAAGGGAAGCTGGGGCGACTGAGGCTTAACCGAGTGGGGGTCCATTCGCAGAAAGCTTGGCCGATTGAGTCCTGGTTCGGCCGACTAAGGCTAGTGGCGAATGAGGTTAGGCGAATGAGAGGTGCTAGTCATTCGGCGAATGGGGTAGCTGGTTCGCTGGGGCCATTCGGTGAATGGAGTTTGATTCTGGCTAAAGACATTCGGCGAATGGGAGAGCTTAGTCGGCCATCTGCTGGCGTCATTCGGCCAAGCGCGGCCTTGTGGGTGCAGCTCTCTAATCCGACCAAATCGACTAATCTACAACTCATACAGGCTTCCTACATCATTTTGTGGTGTTGTAGTGCGTTTTTCCTAAGGTTTTGTGGCTGTCTAGCCGGCCAAAGAAGAGGTTCGATCCTAGGGTTTTGAAACCCTAAAATCGCAGAATAAAACTCAATTTTACCTCAAATCGAGCGATGTAAAGCTTGGATTTCTTGTACTTTCGTGATCTACGCGTTGGTGTGGTCATCTAGACACCAAAAACGCAAGATTTCATGGAGAAATGAGGGAGATCTAGCTTGGTGTTCTAGTGAGAGAAAGAAGAGAGAGAGTGAGACGAATTTGGATGGTGATAGTTGGTTGGTGGTGGTAGTTGTGGGGTTTAATGCCACATTAAATGGCTGAAAATAAACCGGGTTCGTTCGGGTTCGTTCGGTTTTTGCTCGGTTTTGCGTAGAAACGTCGGTTTCTCGTTGTTTACGTAACAAAACGATTCGGTTTTAAAAATAGAATCTATTAAATTATTTTAAGTTGTGATTCCTAATAAATTAACTAAATATCTTTATTTATTTTAAATTTTCAGAAATAATAAATTTACGGTTTAAAATCGAATTGTACGGTTGTCGCGCGTATTCGTTCGAATCGTCACCCGTACGAACACGACGATAACTATACTTTTCGATATTGTTTTCTAATTATTGGATACCATTCAGAACGTTAAACTTCCAGATTTATTCGTACGGATCGTCACCTATACGAATAATCTGTCGGTTTAGCATTCACGTAACGACATCCATATTGTTTTGTTCAATAAAACCTCACATACGTTTATGCGTAATAGAATCCTAACACATAATCACATGATGGTTCTGTATCGTCAGATAAATATCTGACTAATGAACCATAATTTTGAGCTTTGATTCTCTGAACTGAATCTGAACTGTGCTATGATAACATGTAATGACAATGATATACCAATGATAACTGAAATATGTACCTGATTTACTGTTCATGTACTGTAGAGATCACTGTTCCGGTGACGTTTCCGGCACTGATGTTACACCCTGTATAATCATTTTTCTACCATAAAACCACCTGAACCACGTGTGGTCATTTCATTCCACATCTCAAAACTTAGATTTACATGAATTTCTAAACATAATTTCATTCCACATGCCAAACAAAATAAAATTCTAAACATAATTTCTCAAGTATGAGTTACAGATCAAACACCAAACAAAATACAAACTATCCAAACATAATAAAAGTCTAAACAATCAAATTAATAGTGTTTTATAGTTTATTTCCGGACCAAAGTTTTCAACATATCTTCAATTTTTGACATCTGATTGCTCATAGCATCTTTTTTTGCTTTGTATTTTCCTTTTCTACCTCCAACTCCGCAATAATTCCATTTAATCTTTCTTTTTCTTCTTTTTTTTCCTTCAAAACCTGCTTGATAATCTCATTCAACTTTTCATTCTATAAAACAACCAATAAAAATTTGTTACGAGTCAAATTGAGTTCAAGTTACAAATAAAAATCATAATGGGTCATGTTCATATAGAGAGGATGATGTTGGTAATGGCATCAGTTCATATCTCATTAGACTAAGTTAAAAAACGAACTAAATAATAACACCCAATCATAGTCTCATATGGAATGAAACTCAAACTTATTATTCATAAAAATAATAAAATTAACATACCTCGGATCATGTCTGCCATGTTCGGTCGAGTCATTAACGCCATTTAATCCGTACACTTTTCCTTTATTATTGCCACCGGCAGCTCTTGACCACAATTCTTCATCAAATATGGGATGGTTGCTACATTCATCCCCATAATCCCCATACTTATCCACAAGATATCAATCGTATTTAACCTATTTAAATAAACGCATGATTACATTATTTAAATTCCATTATCTCCTTCATATGTTACTTGGATAACCTATTATAATATCTTGTTTCGAATTATAATATGTTGTTTAGACACATGTTATTTATATGTGTGTATGCACACAAAATAATATATGGTGTATATATATACATATATATATATATATCAATATATACAAATAATAAATTAATAAAAAGTTAAATAAAAAATGGATAACATCCTTTTAAATTATGGAGAAGTATAAAAAAGTAAGATACATATACTTAGTAATGATTTAAATTATAGAGAAGTATAAAAAAGCAAGTTACATATTTTCAAAACCTGCTACAGTTTTATGGAGTTAGAACTAAAAAATCTTAAATGCATAATTTTTGAGAAGAGGGTCATATGATAAGGAAGAAAAAGGACATGCAGACATGTTACTATCTTATTAATATTAATCAAAATATGAATTATTGTGGTATGGATATAATATTATGCATGCAACTCAAGCAACAGGATAGATAAACTTCAGCAGAGTAGGATCCAAAATCAAACACCAACTCTAAGTCTCTAACATTACAATGCAAGCAGCAGGAGAGCGATTTAATCCTAATGATATTCACTACTGCTAATATCATGTTCGAACAGTTCAAAAGATAATCAACTACTTATCGTGGTTATCATATCAAAATCACCAATGGAAAGATTGCTAAGTGCCCAACAAAACATGAATAACAAGGCATTCCCACAAGTTTAATGACGAAGATAGAATCAAAATGTTTTAATATTTTAAGGCCGCTTAATGGTGAAGATAAAATCAAAAAATTAGTTGCATCAGATCTTTAGTGTATTCTTGTAAAAGAACTGATAGAAAAAACTTGCAGTGTAATCACAACACTTCCTAAAAAGCAAAAATGTATTAAACTGACCATATAAATTTACCAGAAACAGAGATTATCACTGGCATGTTCAAAGAAAATATTAGAGAGACATTCATATCACAATTCATGTTATTTAAAGCAATAAATTCCAATTAATAAGATAGTTGACTTACCAGCATAAAATTTAATCATCTGTGATTTCATCTTGGCTTGGGTGAAAAGAACATGGATTCTAATCAATAGATCATCTTGGCTTACTATACAGACCTATACAGTATATACAATGTTAACATGTTCATTTTGTGATCACATCAAAGTTTGAATTTTTTTCTCTTTTTCTTATGCATGTATATAGTTGCCTTTGACCTACAGCATCAAACCCAATATAAGCCATACTCCATATGTATTGATTAAATATGTGTTTAAGTTCCTTCTGCAAATGAATTTAATTTTATACATGTTGCTTTAGTAGATGCTGTACATTTGACCAATGTGTCATGTCTCTTAAGATGAAAATCCTGCCAATACTGAACTCCTCTTTTGTTATTTCTTTTTGATGTAAATATATATGCATGTTTTATAAGATCAATATATCTACCTACTATCTGCATTGCCGTGGGTTCAAATCCAGACAAGAGGAAAATATTTGGGAGCAATTTAGGAATACGATAGTATTCATGTTAAAAAACAACCTACTGACTATCTACATGTTTTCCTGCAACTTGGCATTTGGGTTGGCTTCTCACTTGTCTGATATTACATTAAATCTATAATTTTGTTAGTATATACAATAGGTCATTATGATTAATTTTAACCGTCTGAATCAGTTCTATCCCTAGCTCCATTCTTGATTGTAATTTGCACACCAATAGGATATGGTATCAAATTAAATAAATATATATAGCTATGTAATTATTCAGTTGGTCACAGTTATGTAGTTGTGTTATGTTCAGAAAAATTGAGCCCAGCTGCTTTTGAGAAGTGTTTATTGGTGTAATTCCAGATGCAATTTACCCTAATCATGGAATGGCACACGAACAGGGGCTAGAAAGTTGTGAAAATGCGAAATATGTATATACCTGAGGATGAGAGCCAGGTCAACGTATGATTGCAAAAGACAACGGCTCGACATGAAATCACCACGACACACTGCGCAAATTGATCGTGATTCCGCGGCTTCCTCCCAGGGGCCGGCCTGAGAAATTGGGTGCCCAGGACGAGTCGGGGAAAAAAGGCCCCTAACGCATTCAAAGCTCCTGACCAAGCGGGGGTCAAGGGGGCCGCGCCCCCTTGCGGGGTCCTAGGGGCAGCGCCCCTGGCGGGGTCCAAGGGGCAGAACCTTTGGTGGCGGTCCCGCTGACTGGGCCCAATTTAATATGTTCGGGATTAACTTCCGTATTTTACCTAAATCAGTCATTCAATAATCAGTAAACTGTAAATCCATGGGCCCAATTTCTTGGGATTTTGAATTTCAATTTCTTCTTGAACGTGAGCTTCCATGGAGCCGGTTAGGATAAAGGGCTTTTGAGAAATGAAATGGGCCCATAAATATATTTAACTGAGTTATTTGTTACTCAAACCCGTGTAATACTCGGGTTTATAACCTAATATATATATATATAAATACATATATAAAAATGTGCCCCTCGAAAAATTGGGCCCGGGACGGAGGTCGGGTTTGCCCCTCCCCCGGGCCGCCCCAGCTTCCTCCAATCGATCGTTTACTGCAATCGATCGAACACAATGCACAATTGCGAAGGATTCACCACCGCGATTCACATGAGATTTTCGACTGATAACGATTGCATTTTTGCTTTTCTAGGTTAAAAGGCGGGTTCCCCATTTTTGTAGCTAATTTTTTCCCCACCCTATTTGACTAATTAAACGTGTCCGTGGTTTCCTTCTTCTTTTTTTTTTGCCACCGTTGTGTTGGTGGCAAACTATGATATAATTATTTACCTACCATTTTGCAAAAATAAAAGGTGGTAAAATTTCTCACCATTTAGCTACCAAATACTTTATATTTGCATTTGGTAAGAAATCGGTAGCAGAATTTGCTACCGTTTATTTTGGTGATAAATTTTGGTGGCAATTACCTAGTTTTATAGTAGTGACTAAGTTTGTTAAGCTATTCCTTAAACTTAATTTAGGTTGAAGTGTGATCCTTGACTTATAATTCAATCACACACATTGGACTAGCTAATCAAATCCAAGTGAGTATTCATACTCCCTCTTTTACTTTTTTGTATTTTTGGGATGTTACATATGTTACTCAAAACAATATTCATAATCAAAATCATTCGATGCAAAACTCTTTAGTCTATTTAGTTAGAATTCATTTTATGTGTATACTTGTTAGTATTAATTCATTATTACTATATCTAAGATACAACAAATGTCACAATCCAAATATACTATAAAGCATTCTATACATTTATTTTAAAATACCTAATCTATTCCCATTTCATGATTGATTAGAAATGGCTAGACGAGAACGTGCTGATGAACGTCGCATGGTTGCCGAGATGGCTCGACAAATGGAAATCGTGATACCTAACATGGTGATACGATTACAACAACAACTCAACCTTAACCCAACCAATACAAACAACAATACCGAAGCAATAAATCAACCCAAATGCTCGTTTAAGCACTTCAATTCATGTAACCCACCCAAGTACGATGGGTCGGATGGAACGACTGGGTTGCTCCAATGGTTCGAAGGTATGGAGAGTACCTTCCTGAACAGTGACTGTCCGGAAAATATGAAGGTCCGCTATGCAACGGGGACTCTTAAAAAACGAGCCCTCACCTGGTGGAACAATGAAAAGCGAACCATTGGGGAAAACACTGATGTTTAATTGACTTGGGATAAGCTTAAGGAATTCATGACCCAAGAGTTTTGTCCTCGCAATGAGGTCAAGAAGCTTGAATTTGAGTTCTGGGAGCTCAAACAAGAAAGTGGCGAGAACTTGGCCTATAACAACCGATTTCATGAACTTAGCTTGCTGTGCCCAAACATGGTGACTCCATTAGAAAGAGCGATTGAGAAATACATCGGTGGCTTGTCAATGCAAATACAAGACTCGGTCTTAAGCAGCAAGCATGCTACACTAACTGATGCCATCCACATCTGATAACCATGTCAAAGCAGGAACTCTAATCAGGAAAGGATCAAAGATTGAGAAAGGACCAGCAAGGGGTCCAACTGGGACTCTAAAAGAGTGGTCAAAGGACGATTCATCATTCAACTCCAACAAGAGATGGCAGATCACATGAACTTCGTTGCGATCAATGCTAAAGCAACTTGACAAGTAGCCCCTACCAATCACAACACCCAAGCCCATAAAAAGGTTTACACTAGTGTTCATCCATTGTGCACCACGTGCAATATTCATCACCCTTCTACTAGCCCTTTTCGGTTGTGCACCAATTGCAACCGTTTGGGTCATTATGCTAATAAATGCCTATTTTCTAACGTTCAAGCTCCTCTAGAAAATGTGTCAATTCAGCATAGCTCCAAAGCCTAAATTTTGTTATCATTGTGGGAATTCGAACCATTTCATCGTCAACTACCCCTTAAAAGCTAATAAGAAAGCTATGGTGATTACCAACAACCAAGAAGCAAGGGGTTGAGCTTTTAATGTCATCTCGAATCTGATTCAAGATAATAACGACATGGAGAAACGGGACGTTTTGGTTAAACAACCATATACCTATATCCTATTTAATAAAGGAATCAAGACACCATGATTCTTTATTACATTTTATAATTCATTCAGATTTCATTAGGAAGACATGACTTGGATTTATGAAATTTTGGTATGGGTGATTCCATATAAAATTCCAAAGCAAAATTTCATAAATCATGTTATTGATTTCTAAATGAATTGTTTCACATACGCATGTTTAAACAAAGACTCAAAGATTCGACGATATTATAGTAAGGTTAATGATAACTAGTTATCACAACCGTATAATATCACATACTAGTGTATTCTATATCATTTGTATATACAAAATCGATTATTTAACAACTCATACAATCATGAGATTCTATTGCAAGACTGCAAATACTAGAACCTCTATACTCATACAACTCTTAAATCAAGTCAAGTATTCAAACACCTATTTAGATGTATTCAAAGTTTATGTTAGTCTTGGTAGGTAATTAGAATGCTATCAAAGTATTAGTGATGTGGTGGGTTGGCTGCGGTATACCTTATATATAAGCACCAATAATACATTGATAGTAGTACCGAAAACTTGACCAAGGATAAGTTTTTTTTTTTAAATTCAATCTACAATTCGAGTAATCTGTTTTACAATCAAGTCTTCAACACATAGTCAATCATGTTTTTAGTGTTTAGATTAGTCTAGATCAAGGATTGGATTAGTCAACTTATACTAGAATTTTCAAGCAATCAATGGTTATGCATATACAAACATTTGGTGTGCATTCTTACACCATGTTAATTAAAAAGATAGGTAAATTATGTTTACCTTAAGTTAAGTAAACTATCGTCAGTGCGTTACCTTTAGTAAAGCAAGCCATCTATGAATTGAGACCCTAATTTTATCATACTAATAAAGTAAATAAACATGCTAAACAGATAATCCAAGTATAGAAAAAAAATAAAAATAAAAAAAATAATAACAAACTACACATGTAGCAACAATTGAATTTAATAAAATTTCGGGACGAAATTTCCTGAAGTAGGGGAAACTGAAATCCCTAAGATTTTTTGTTACAAAATCAAATTTATAATTTTACTCAATTATAATAAACCCAAATTTATAATTTAAAACATCACAAGCCATAAAACATTTTATAATAAAACCACTTTTAATAATGCTCTAAAAAGAATTTTATTTTGAGTGTGTATGTATAATTCTTTATAAAACTTATTAGGTCTTATTAAAAAAAAGAGAGAATTACTCACAAACTTTAATAAACCTTTAAGTTATATAATTTTAAGTTAAAGGCCATATAAGTTTTGTTTAGTTTAGATTAGTTGTAAGCATAAAATAAAATAAAATAATAAATAATAATAATAATAATATTGTCTTAAATTTTTTTAAAACCATCTTTGTTTTCATTTACATAAAAATAATAATATATAAACAAAAAGGGACTAAGTTCGCCAATGTGTAAAATTAAATCAAGAGAAGCAGAAGTTTAGAACCACAAATTGAGAAAAGCTCTGAATTCCAAGGACTGAATATGTAAATAAAAAATTCTTTCACCCTTTCCCTACTGGTCATGGGTTCGATCACCCTCACCACCGGTTTTGTTGCAAAAAAGTCTAAACCACGTTCTAAATCCAAATTTTAAACATTCTCGGTTGATATATACAATCACGAATCAATTAGGATGATCAATTCCTAAAATTAACCACAAGCCGCACAATAATCACAGCTCACGATTAGATCGGTAATAATGAGATATAATCAACCAAATTAGTGAACAATCAATCAAATTAAAGATACACAAACACTCACGACTATTCTCTGAATCAAAACAACACAAAACCACTATCAGAAAAATCTTCAGAAGAGAAGATTGATTAACTGTGACATCCAGTACCTGATCGTCCGACAAGTCCGTATGGTATGTGTACCTTCACTATTTACTGTGTGTAAATACAATGCATAAACAGTTTTGGTGATAAGAGAACTCAGAATACAAGAAACAGTTGTACGTATTTATGTGAAAACTTAAATACCGTAAGTACAACAACTCACGATAAACAATAGTTGTATGTATTTAGGTGAAAATCTAAGTACAATTAATACAACGAATCAAGAAAAACAACAGTGTACAAGTAAACAACAAGAACATATCGGTTGCGATCTGATATCCATAAATGACAGGAATCAAATGGCCGATAATTCATTAGGAAAACAATGTGAAAACAGAAAGTTTAGTGGAGTCCGTCAGTGAGAATCACAATTCAAGACACAATTACAGTGTCGTTTCAGAATAACGAACTGACAGTATGTTTGCGTGGGTGACGATTCACACAAACATATTTGTGAGTTTAATGTTCTGAAATGATAACTGGAAAATAGAAAACAAAATTCAGAAAGCAAAACCATCGTCGTGTTCGTTCGGGTGACGATTTGAACGACTACGCGCGAAGGTAACGCGATCAAACGAAACATTTAAAATAATTGTTTTCGATAAAATAATTCAAGAAAATAAAACGTAAAGGATTTACTAGGAATAACCACTTTCCAAACATTAAAGATAAATCTTTTTATTTGATAACGTAAAATATGCGCGTAACGATCCGGAAACGCAACGGAGACGCGAAACGAGCAAACAAAACGAACCCGAACACCCTCGGGGTATATAAAGCCTAAATGAGGCATTTCCCTCATTTATTTCACTCTTTCTCTCTCTCTAAACACCCTTTCCGGAACCTTCTCTCTAGAAAACCCACCTTCAAACCTCCATATCTTGCTCCTTTGCGGACGAAATCGAGTGTTCTTGGAGCCTAAACGAAGCTCTCGACCTCATCTACAAGAAAGTACAACAAATCTGAGCATTTGTCCAGCTAAATTCGAGGTATAGAAGTTTGAACATCATGAAAACAAGGGTTTTTGCACCTTTTTGTTTGAACCTAAACCCAACCGGTCCTAGATCCACCCCCACGAACTCTACACCTTCGAGAATCCTTTATCGCATAACACAATCGTGTAAACAGCCCTAGGACAAGTGATGCTCGATGAAGATGATGATGTTGAAGGTTCAGGGTTCGTGTGGAAGCTGGGTTAGCCGAACCTCGGTTGAATGGGATGAAGGGTGAACGAACCTTTGATCTTGGCCGAACCTTTCACCATCACCGAACCTTGGGTTTGCCAACCACTACCACCGAACCTGCATGACCAGTCGAACCTCAAACCCTACGAACCTTGTATAGACGAACCACTAGTGGCGAACTGATGTGTTGCAAAACACATCTGTTTTTCTATTTGTTTTTAATTAATTTGTGTACAGTTTTAGTCAGTTTTGAGTCGATTGATGCTGGTTCTTCACAATTCCACAAAATTGTTGCTTGCAGGAAATAAACATGTGTTTTTGGTGCTAAAGATCGAGAAATAGAGCTCACGGTTAGTCGAGAACAAATCCAAGACACAAGAAGAAGAATTCTGGAAATAAAGTCCTGTCGCGTCACGCGACACACATAGAAAACCCTGTCGCGTATCGCGACAGGTTGAAAATGACCATTTTACCCTTTTTAATGATTGCGGGTTTGACCCGACTATTTTGTCGGGTAGTGGGTACCCTCGCGTAGCGCGAAGGGTTTGAGGACACCTGTCGCGTAGCGCGACAGGGTTAAAAATCCAGTTTTTCGAGTTTTATGTGTGGGAAACGGCTGGAGGCGGGATGATTTGATTTTGGACGATCAGAGACGACTTAGGAGGCGACTAGGAGCAAGGATACAAGATTGGAGTCGAGTTTGACCATCGGGAAGCCCTAAACGAGTGATCCGAAGGGTGTAACGTGATCGGTTCTTCTTTCTTTCTTGTTATTCTCTTTTACTGATGTTTGAGATGTGTTTTAACATTGATTGCTACTGTTTATCTAGTATGAGTCGTGGCTAAACATTCTAGACCACCTAGGGTTTTATGAATATGCATGTTTGATATTGATAACGATTGATTGTGGAACAAGTTTGGATTTTTAATGGTTTAACGATTTGGTTTGAATTCTTGGATGTGTATGAATGTTTATAATGTTTGTGATTGAGATATTGGTTCCCCATATGCTTTGGCGAATGTCTTTCGTGTAATAGGCATGTGCTAGGTCATTTACTTGGTGTTTATGATTTGTGGATGTATTACTAGACGTAGTAATTCATAGGAACAATAATTAGGTCACAAAGGAATTAAATGTTTAACCAAATTCAATAGCCGTGAGGTGAGAGTTTGTTAGTGTATCTTGCGTGTTTAAGAACTAGTTAAGGTCTTTGTGAAAAGACCAAGATTAGGTAACTTGAACATAGTCTTGTATGCTAAATCCAAGATGAATTTCTATATTATCCCGTGCAATTAATGTATTGAGACTATCCTTTCCGTGAGGTAGATAGTTTTAGGATATACCATTGATGGGTTGGTTAACTTGTGAGAGTGATTACCCTAAACCGGTATTTAAAACACTTGTACACATTTTAGTTGAAATCTTTAAGAATGGTTAAAGAATCTCTAATCTGTTGATAAGTTAATATTCAAAGATCCCGGTTCCATAATAAGTTCCATGATCAATCTAAACATTTCAAACATGTATAAAGTAAACCCTAGGTAGTCTTTTCATCATTAGTAAATTCTAGTTGAACTTTCTCATTTGAGCTTTGATTTGTTTTCAGAATCTTATTAGTTTCAGTTTAATTAGTTAATTACTAAAACCCCCCTTTCAAACAATTAATTTAATTTAAGTATTTTGTATAGGTAAGTTCTTGAGTCTACTTTGTACTTTCTATAAGAGTCTGTGGGTTCGATATCCGGACTTGCTTTTCTGTACTACTTCTCGATAGGTTCACTTGCCTGTGAGTAGTTTGGTTTAGAGAGTCTAGAGTATTACTTAGTGTCTAGGTTAGATTTGATTTTTATTATTTTTAATTTGACTACTTTGTACACATCAAGTTTTTGGCGCCGTTGCCGGGGACTTCTTAGTCGATTGTGCAGTCTAGTCTTGAGTCTTATTTGTGCATATTTGTTTTAGTTTTACTTTTACTTTATTTTAGTTTATTTCTTTTAATTTATTTTTAATTGTTTGCAGGTTTGGTAGTGTATGCCACACCTACGTTCACACGGACCGCCACCTGAGCTTTCTTTGCCATTAAGGAGCGATTCGCGAGACTTCTCTGAGGGTTCTATGAGCGAGGTAAGTGCTTCCACTCCAGTTTCTGCAGATTTTTCTGAGCACACACCACCATCTTCTTCTAGTTCTTCCATCCATTCTAGTCCACGCTTGCACTTTATTCCACCTATGGCTGAGCGTCGCACGGTTCACCAGCAGGCCACTGCTGGATTCACGGGACTTAATAATCCCATCACTGTGCCAAATATCACGAATGAAAATTCGTGGCAGATTCCTTCGTACATCATGACGGCCATTAATAACACTCAGTTTAATGGCCGGGATGATGAGGATGCACCAGCCCATATAGCTCGCCTCACTCGCATCTGTGGTACCTTCAATCTTCAAGGTGCCACTGAAGATGCCATTTTCTTGTAGCTATTTCCTTTTTCTCTTGCGGGTCGGGCAGCCACTTGGCTTGATTCGCATGCACCCGGATCTTTCACTACATGGGGCAGTCTTAGGGATGCGTTCCTTAAGAAATACTTTCCACCTGCCAAGGCAGCTCGTCTTTGTGATGAGATCCACTCTTTTCGTATGGCACCCGATGAGCCATATTATCTTGCTTGGGAGAGATTCCAGAATTTGCTTAGCAGACGCTCCCAGTATGGTCTCTCTGATTGGGCCCTTGTAGAGAAATTCTACAATGGTCTAACTTATGAGACCCGGGCTCGTTTTGACACTTCTGCGGGTGGTCATCTTATGGGAAAGTGAGATGTTGCTGAGTGTACTGATATGTTTGAGAGCTTTGCTCAGGCTGAGTATGAGCAGAGTTCTGCTAATAGGAATTCAAATCCTATTTCTAGTTCTTCCTCTTCCACTAGAGGAGTTCACCACGTTAATGTGGATACTAGTGTGGCAGCTGCTCTCGAGGCTTTGTCGAGGGATGTGCAGGAGTTGAAGATGAAGGTGGATAGGTGTGAGATTTGTAGGGGTGGCCATGCCACATCTGAGTGTTTGGTGGTCAACCAGGAGCGAGTTGACTATCTTGGGGGTCAAGGTAGGGGTAACACGAACCCTTTCAATAATTCCTACAATCAAAATTGGAGGAACCACCCAAATTTTAATTGGCGCTCTTCCGGTGATCCCCCTGGTTTCCAATCTGGGTCTTCTCATAACCAGGGGCACGGTCATTCTTCGGTTAGTCATCCGAGTCATACACCGGGGGCGGGTAGCAGTAGTAGTGGTGGTAGTTCTGGGGGTAACATGAGTAAGATTGAGGAGTTATTGACCCAGTTGGTTGCTAAGGATGCTAATACTCAGAAAACCCTTGCTGAGCATGACATTCTTTTGAAAAACCAACAATCTGCTTTTCTTGATCTTCAAAGATCTGTTGGTGATATTGCTAAGCGTTTGGATGAGAGGCCCCAAGGCCAATTTTCGGGCAGCACTCAGCCTAATCCAAATGCTCATGTGAAAGCAGTGACTACTAGGAGTGGTCGAGGGGGTGTGAGTGTAGAACCACCGGTTGAGGTAGATGATGAGGAACCGGTGGATGAGGAGATTGAGATGGAGACTCCTGGGGGGTACACATGAGGCCAGTCCCAGCAAGTACAGTACCGACCAGTGAGTCTCCCGTAGTGGTCCCGGTTGAGAAGAAACCGGTTGAGGTTAGGCCGAGTCCTAAGATTGATCATTCACGACTTCCTTACCCTGCTCGCTTAGCTCACCAAAAGCATGCTAAGGAGTATGGTCATTTTATTGACATGTTCAAACAGTTGAAGATCAATCTTCCTTTTATCGAGGCTCTTCAGCATATGCCCAAGTATGCCAAATTTCTTAAGGATTTGTTGAAGAGAAAGGAGAGGTTAGGGGAACTTTCTAATGTTCCATTGAGTGGGGGATGTTCTGCGGTGATTCTGAACAAGCTACCGGAGAAATTGACAGATCCTGGGATCTTTACGATCCCATGTTTGTTTGGTAGTGACACTCAGAGGCACGCGTTGGCAAATTCAGGTGCTAGCATCAATTTGATGCCCTATTCTTTATATGAAAAGCTAGCATTTGGTGAACTTATGCCTACGCGCATGACATTGTCCCTTGCTGACCGAACGGTCAAGTGTCCACGGGGTATTGTTGAGAACTTATTGGTGAAGGTGGACAAATTTGTATTCCCCGTGGACTTTGTGATTCTTGATATGGAGGCCGATGAGAGTGTGCCTATCATTCTAGGCCATCCTTTCTTGAGGACCGCTAAGGCTGTCATTGATGTGTTTGATGGGAAGCTCACTCTTAGATTGGATGATGAGACTGTCACGTTTGAAGTTGTGAAGTCTATGAGGCATCCCGGTGATCATGATGACTTTAGTGACCCATGTCATTCTGTGTACTTCATAAATTCTTTCATGTCACACGTAGATAGGTGTCTTGAGTACGTGTGCGGTGCTGATTTGGTAGTTGAGAGGAGTGAGGAGGAGTGTGAGATTGATGATGAGGGTGTTGGTGTCATTTCTGAGGTGTTAGAGATAGATGAGTTGAGGGAGGAGAGTAAGAAGCCCTCTGTTGAGTCACCACCCACCCTAGAGCTTAAGGTTTTACCCTCACACTTAGAGTATGCATTTCTAGGAGAGGATTCCACTTTACCTGTTGTCATTTCATCTAGGTTAAGTGAGGAGGAGAAGAAGAGATTGCTAGATGTGCTGAGGTTGTATAAGGGGGCTATTGCTTGGAGACTCTCTGATATCCAAGGCATTAGTCCTGCTTATTGCACACATAGGATACTCATGGAGGATGAGTATAAGCCGGTAGTCCAACCTCAGAGGCGGTTAAATCCTAATATGCAAGAGGTTGTGAAGAAAGAGGTGTTGAAGTTGATGGATGCCGGTTTGATCTATCCTATCTCGGATTCATCGTGGGTGAGTCCTACTCAGGTTGTCCCTAAAAAGGGAGGGATGACAGTCATCACGAATGAGAAGAATGAGCTCATTCCATCTCACACGGTCACGGGGTGGCGAGTTTGCATCGACTATAGGAAACTTAACGATGCCACCAGGAAGGATCACTTTCCCCTTCCTTTCATTGACCAGATGTTGGAGAGATTGGCAGGACAGCAATTCTATTGCTTCTTAGATGGTTTTTCTGGGTATTTCTAGATCCCCATTGCACCGGAGGATCAGGAAAAGACCACATTCACGTGCCCTTACGGCACCTATGCTTACCGTCGCATGCCCTTCGGGCTATGCAATGCTCCTGCCACATTTCAAAGGTGCATGGTAGCCATCTTTCAAGACATGATTGAATCATCCATGGAAGTATTTATGGATGACTTCTCAGTTTATGGTGACTCATTTGATCAGTGCTTGGTGAATCTTGAGAGGATGTTGAAGAGGTGTGTAGAGACTAAGTTGATGCTTAATTGGGAGAAGTGTCACTTCATGGTGACCGAGGGGATAGTTCTAGGTCATAAGATTTCGAGAGTGGGGATTGAGGTAGACCAAGCTAAGATAGAAACTATAAGTAAACTCCCACCGCCTTCAAGTGTTAAAACCATTAGGAGTTTTCTTGGCCATGCGGGTTTTTATAGGCGATTCATTAAGGATTTCTCCAAAATCACTAGGCCTATGACCCATCTTCTAGAGAAAGACACCCCATTCGTTTTTGATGAGGAATGCATGAAGGCATTCAAATTTTTGAAGGAGAGGCTTGTGAGTGCTCCTATTTTGGTTGCCCCCGATTGGAGTTTGCCCTTTGAACTCATGTGTGATGCTAGTGACCAAGCCGTCGGGGCGGTCTTGGGGCAAAGAAGAGAGAAACATTTTCACCCAATATACTATGCTAGTAAAACTCTCAATGATGCTCAAGAGAACTACACGACTACCGAGAAGGAGCTTCTTGCGGTAGTGTTTGCTTTTGACAAATTCCGGTCTTACCTTGTGCTTTCAAAGACCACCGTTTTCACCGATCACTCGGCTTTGAGGTTTCTTTTTGCAAAGAAAGATGCAAAGCCTCGTCTCATTAGGTGGATTCTTTTGTTGTCGGAATTTGACATTGAGATCAAAGATAAGGAAGGGGCTGAAAATGTGGCGGCCGATCATCTCTCCCGGTTGGAGGACCCGGAGAGGAGTGAGATTCGTGAGGAGGAGATTGGTGATAGGTTCCCTCACGAGATGATCGACTTTGTTGAGGCGGAGAAGCAAGGAATGCCATGGTTCACCGACTTGGCAAATTTCCTTGCTCATGGAGTAGTGATTGAAAGGATGACTTCTCAACAAAAGAAGAAGTTCTTTAGAGATGCGGGTAAGTATGTTTGGGATGACCCGTATCTCTATTGTGTGGGAGGTGATAGGATTCTTAGGAGGTGTGTGAGTAAAAAGGAGGGCCTTGATATTTTAAGACATTGCCATGAAGGCTTGACGGGTGCACACCATGGACATCATTCCACCGCCCAAAAGGTCTTCGATTGTGGATTTTATTGGCCTTCGGTGGTGAAGGATGCACTTGAGTTTGTGAAGAAGTGTGATCCTTGCCAACGCACCGGGAATATCTCCTCTAAAGATGAGATGCCTCAAAACCCGATTCAAGTGTTAGAGGTTTTTGATGTTTGGGGCATCGATTTTGTTGGACCTTTCCCTTTGTCCAAAGGGAATAGGTATATACTCGTGGCCATAGATTATGTCTCAAAGTGGGTAGAGGCTCAAGATTTACCTACAAATGATGCCCGAGTAGTTCTCAAGTTCCTTAAGAAGTTGTTTAGTAGGTTTGGAACTCCTAGAGCTTTAATAAATGACCGTGGCACGCACTTTTGTAACACCATGTTAGAAAAGGCACTACAACGCTACGGTGTCACTCATCATTTAGCAACCGCTTACCATCCTCAAACAAGCGGTCAAGTGGAGAATGCAAACCGAGGCGTGAAAAGGATACTTGAGAAAACCGTAGGGAAGAGTCGGAAAGATTGGTCCGACAAGTTAGACGATGCATTGTGGGCGTTTAAAACGGCTTACAAGACACCTTTAGGAACTACCCCGTACATGGTCGTCTATGGCAAAGCATGCCATCTTCCCGTTGAATTGGAACATAGAGCTCTTTGGGCTCTAAAGACGGTCAACCTTGATCTTACCGAGGCGGGTAGGAAGAGGTATTTCCAAATTCATGAGTTAGAAGCCCTTCGTGATGCGGTTTACGCACGTTCATTGAGTATTAAAGAGAAAACCAAATCATTGCATGATAGGAAGTTGAAGGGTTTGAAGGAATTTAAGAAGGGAGATCGGGTTTTGCTTTACAATTCCCGATTGAAATTGTTTGGAGGGAAGTTGAAGTCCAAGTGGACGGGTCCATATGTGGTTGAAGAGGTGTTTCCATATGGAACCGTTGAATTGCAAAACGAAGTTGATGGGAACACTTGGAAAGTGAACGGTCATCGATTGAAACATTACATCGGAGGACCGATTGATGAGAATGAGGAGGGGAAGAGATCCTCCTAGAGAAACCCGAATGAGGACAATATTGAAGGGCTCTTGGGATGAAACCCAAGTGTAGAGTGTGTAAATGTCAAGTTTTAGAGTTTTTAATGCATTTTTGGTGTGTTTTTCGTAATTTTTTTTCGTTTTTCGTTTTCGTTTTTTGTGTGTTTTCTTGAGTTTTGCAGGTGTTTAATCATTTTGATGCAAGAAAGATGGATTTGAGGCACCAGGTATGTATTCTTTACCTTAGAATTGATTTTAGGTGTTTAGGAAGAAAAAGGGAGGTGAAAATTTGGCTAAGGCATGAAAATGCAAGAAACTCTCTGGAAATTTGACCCCGTCGCGTCACACGACACTCCCAAGCTAACCTGTTGCGCTACACTACAGCTTTGGTCAAAAACGCGGGTCAACAGGGTGTCGCGCTACGCGACGCATTTTTGGTTACCTGTCGCGATACGCGACACGAGCCCAGACGGCTTTTTAACTTTTCAAGCCCTAGATTTCACTTTTAACCCCAATTTCTCTACCCCAAGACCGTCGCCTTCACCATCTTCACCACCATTTTCATCTTCTACCACCATCTACCACCAATTTCACCACCAAAAACCATCAACCATCATCCCTAACTTCTATTTCACCTATTTCTTCCAACCCATTTCACCCTTTTCACCATCTCCATCCTCCATTGACGGGTCTAAGCAAGAACACGGGAGATTTGTTTCAAAGCTTCAATTTTTCTTCTTATTCTCGTTGTGTAAGTCGATTCTAAGGTAATGCGACCAACCATTTACAATTTTTCTTGCATTTTGATGAATTTTGTCAATTTTAGTTTTAGCCTAGTTTTAAATTTTTAGTTATTGAAGGTTTTGTGTTGATTTTAGTTTAGTGTTAGTATAGTTAGTCTTGTTGAATGCTTCTAGTTGCCTTGTTATAGTTGAATTTGTTGTTGGATGTCAAATGACCATAGATTGTAGTTTGGGAAAAAGACTTAAGGTTTGAAAATGGTTCTTTTGGTCTTGGCAGGTTAAAAAAAAACTGGTTTTAACAATGAAATTTGTCATGATAATGTCTATTTAAGATGAAAAATCAGTTTGTGGGATGGTTTGTTTACGGGTTTGTTCTTGGAACATTAAACGGTATTGTTGTGTAACCGCGAATGAAATGCTATACGGTTACACATTTTTGGTTTCTTTTCTAACTTGTCAGCTTGTGTTTGTTTTTGATGTTGTTTCAGAATGTCTGGAGCAAGTTCATCAGGTGCAGGTGGGAAAAGAAGAAGAGGCCCTGTTCCAAGGCCACGGGGAGAACCCAGTTCCCCAGTTCAACCACAAAGGGATGAAAGAACGATCAAATATCTCGAACCTGAGCGGATACCAGTCATCAAAACAAGAAGATTGAAAGACCACACCCTCCTAATGTTTGAAATGGGCACTTCCGAGAGTGACAGGCTTGATAGGTTTGTATCATTAGAACTCTTGCACCATAGAAACATAAATTGGGAATTAGTTGACCAGTTAGGCCAAAGAGATAGGTTGGAAAGGCTTTCAGGACCCAAGTGGAGGCGGGTGTTGGCGTGTGATTGGCCCCAATATAAGGAACTGACCATAGAGTTTCACTCAACCTTTATGTATGATGATTCGGAGTTTTAGTCTTTGGATGCTATTTCCTTTTCATTGGGGAGGCGGGTTTATGAGATGTCCATTCCACAGTTTGCTGTTGTTTGTGGGTTTTACACTGAGGACGAGGTTCTATCCCCAGATTTTGTACAGGCTTTGAGGGGAGCCACCAAGAGGGACAGAGATTTCTGTCTTTCTGAGGTGGATTTGAGTGAGTTCTGGGCCATGATTGCTGATGCCCCGTTTTCCACCAGTATGCTTGAATCGAACATCAGAGATCCTTTGTTGAGATATATTCATAGGGTTCTAGCATGTACTGTCATGGGTAGGAGTTCAGGAGAGGAAAAGGTCAACTGGATTGACCTTTTCTGCTTATATTGTATGGTGACTGGAAGAGAGGCGAATGTGGCATGCGTGTTGGCCACATCTTTAGCTAGAGCTAGGAGAGGGGGAGGACGAGCTAGACTGGATATGGGCCCATACATATACCGGATGGCTGAATATTTAGGAGTTTTTGACAGATATCGTCCTGACCTAATGATCCTAGGACCTTTGACCACACCGATAGACCTGAGGGACTTACAAAGAGCTGGGATTGTTGAGAGGGATAACCCACCGAGATGGGCTGGATTTATGGCTGGGCCTCAGGTGATGCCTCCACAGGGGACACCTGCAGCAGAGGCAGTGATGGGCTCGATCCCAACTCACAGACAGAGGCCTGTTTTTAGGAGAGACTTTCCCCCGAGGCAGTATCCACTTAGGGAGCCCATCCCTGATCCACTTACATTGGAATCTTTATGTCACAGGATGGATGGGTACCACGATCAGTACCGAGACTGGAGGGACCATTATCAGAGGAGACAGGAGGACGCTATGAGGTATTTGATGACTTCACTTAACATCAACATACCAGAGTTTTACAGGGCCCCTGAAGAGCATGATGGTGGAGACGATGATGAGTAGATGTGGAGAGGTTTGAGCTGGATGGTTGGATGCATTTGTGTATGCTGTTTGAACATTTGTATCTTCTGACATTTGTGACTGGGTTGGCTATGGGTTGGTAGATTTTAAACTTATTTTGGTTGTGGTTGATTACTGTTTTTCTGAACTCATGGTTATTTATTTTGATCTTTATGGTGCTTGTTTTATATGGTTGTTTATGGCTTGTGAAGCAATTTTTGTAGAGTGAAGAGCTTTTGTGGAAAGACTGGCACATGACAGTCTTCTTCTTAACCAGCTAAGTCATTTTCCTTTTTAACTTTCTTTATTTTCTTAGTTTTATTTTGGGTTTCCTTTTTCTCTACATTGGGGACAATGTATAGTTTAAATGTGGGGATGGGAATTTTAGTTTAGTTAACTTATTTTAGTTAATTTTTTTTTTAATTTTTGCTTTATTAGTAATTTTTGAGTAAAAATTTTCGCTTTACATCTCTATCTTAGTTCTTTTTAGTCCTTGTTTAGAGTTGGTTGCAAAAAGTATGATGGGAAATGATAGAAAAGTTGGGTTTTGTGGTTTTATTCATGGTTAACTTGTTGGTTTGGGTTTTATGCTTTGATTATGGGATGTGTAGGTAGGCTCAACTGGTTGTTTTGGTCCTGTAAGATTGGTATAATTTTACTAAAATGCATGAATTTCATGGGAAACACCTTGGGGATTTGGAATTAATGAAACTGTTTTCTAGTTATTGAGGAATTTTTGCATAATAACAAATGAGAGTTTTGAAAATCTGATTTTTTGATTGGCACATAAGTACTCTTTTTATGAGAATAAATCCGAGTCTTATGGCGCCTCCATTTCACCAAATAAGCTGAGTAAAAAAAAAGAGAAAGAAAAGAAGAAAAGAAAAGAAGTTGGACGAGAAACTTATGTGTCACACGCCGGGTTGCAGCCTGGTTGAAACACCACTAAGCTAAGTTCAATAAAAAATTTTGAATAAAAGAAAAATGCTCACGCTTTCATCTGATTCCATCATGAAAAATCTTATTTGAGAAATTTCTTGTTTGTTTATATGTAAGGATAACTTGAAAGCTAGAATCCAGGATTGATTTGGTTTTAATTTCCTAAGTGTGGGTCTAATGAAATGAAATGTAGAATATGAACATAATGGACCATGACTAAGGGACTGGGAAAATCAGTATGAGTTTAATAGGATAACAATACTTGCAATCTTTTTCAAGGCATTTAATTTTAAATTAATAAGTTTAATTGTGTAGAAACCATTTTATACAACTGTGATCCCAGATTTTTGCATAGATCTTTTCCAGGGACGAAAAAGAGATAAGTGTGGGGATGTGATGTGTTGCAAAACACATCTGTTTTTCTATTTGTTTTTAATTAATTTGTGTACAGTTTTAGTCAGTTTTGAGTCGATTGATGCTGGTTCTTCACAATTCCACAAAATTGTTGCTTGCAGGAAATAAACATGTGTTTTTGGTGCTAAAGATCGAGAAATAGAGCTCACGGTTAGTCGAGAACAAATCCAAGACACAAGAAGAAGAATTCTGGAAATAAAGTCCTGTCGCGTCACGCGACACACATAGAAAACCCTGTCGCGTATCGCGACAGGTTGAAAATGACCATTTTACCCTTTTTAATGATTGCGGGTTTGACCCGACTATTTTGTCGGGTAGTGGGTACCCTCGCGTAGCGCGAAGGGTTTGAGGACACCTGTCGCGTAGCGCGACAGGGTTAAAAATCCAGTTTTTCGAGTTTTATGTGTGGGAAACGGCTGGAGGCGGGATGATTTGATTTTGGACGATCAGAGACGACTTAGGAGGCGACTAGGAGCAAGGATACAAGATTGGAGTCGAGTTTGACCATCGGGAAGCCCTAAACGAGTGATCCGAAGGGTGTAACGTGATCGGTTCTTCTTTCTTTCTTGTTATTCTCTTTTACTGATGTTTGAGATGTGTTTTAACATTGATTGCTACTGTTTATCTAGTATGAGTCGTGGCTAAACATTCTAGACCACCTAGGGTTTTATGAATATGCATGTTTGATATTGATAACGATTGATTGTGGAACAAGTTTGGATTTTTAATGGTTTAACGATTTGGTTTGAATTCTTGGATGTGTATGAATGTTTATAATGTTTGTGATTGAGATATTGGTTCCCCATATGCTTTGGCGAATGTCTTTCGTGTAATAGGCATGTGCTAGGTCATTTACTTGGTGTTTATGATTTGTGGATGTATTACTAGACGTAGTAATTCATAGGAACAATAATTAGGTCACAAAGGAATTAAATGTTTAACCAAATTCAATAGCCGTGAGGTGAGAGTTTGTTAGTGTATCTTGCGTGTTTAAGAACTAGTTAAGGTCTTTGTGAAAAGACCAAGATTAGGTAACTTGAACATAGTCTTGTATGCTAAATCCAAGATGAATTTCTATATTATCCCGTGCAATTAATGTATTGAGACTATCCTTTCCGTGAGGTAGATAGTTTTAGGATATACCATTGATGGGTTGGTTAACTTGTGAGAGTGATTACCCTAAACCGGTATTTAAAACACTTGTACACATTTTAGTTGAAATCTTTAAGAATGGTTAAAGAATCTCTAATCTGTTGATAAGTTAATATTCAAAGATCCTGGTTCCATAATAAGTTCCATGATCAATCTAAACATTTCAAACATGTATAAAGTAAACCCTAGGTAGTCTTTTCATCATTAGTAAATTCTAGTTGAACTTTCTCATTTGAGCTTTGATTTGTTTTCAGAATCTTATTAGTTTCAGTTTAATTAGTTAATTACTAAAACCTCCCTTTCAAACAATTAATTTAATTTAAGTATTTTGTATAGGTAAGTTCTTGAGTCTACTTTGTACTTTCTATAGGAGTCTGTGGGTTCGATATCCGGACTTGCTTTTCTGTACTACTTCTCGATAGGTTCACTTGCCTGTGAGTAGTTTGGTTTAGAGAGTCTAGAGTATAACTTAGTGTCTAGGTTAGATTTGATTTTTATTATTTTTAATTTAACTACTTTGTACACATCACGAACCACCATCACCGAACCTAACCCATGGCCGGACCCCACTTGAACGAACCAAAAGGGTTCGCCGAACCGATAGCAGGGCCGAAGCTTCAACCGAACCTTGGGCTCGCGAACCACCTGGCCGAAGCTCCTAGCCACGAACCTGACAGCTCAAACCTTCAAGAGGCGAACCAGTGAACCACGAATCTTGATGTGGCCGAACCCTAATATTGTTGAACCCAAGTATGGGGCGAACCTAGGATATCCGGCCATGCACATCAACATTCAAAGCTCACACTATTCGGCCCATGTACTCACCCGACTTCACAAGCCCTGAGTCAACTGGCCCACGTTCCTTACTTGAGCCCAGTTCGGCCCATGGCCACTGGTTCGGTACACCATGGCTCAATCGGCCCAAGGATTTATTGGTTCGGCCCAACATCATTATACGACCCATTATGACTACTTCGGCCCAAGACTAGTCCCACATTCGACCCACATGGTTGCGTTGTAAACAAACACATAAAAAATTCAAGTTTACTACAAGGCTTGTGCCATGATCCTTTAAAGATCAATTAATACCTAGAATTCTTTCAAAGTGGGTTAAAATGTTAAGTTGTCATTAGTTAAGTACATCAACACACTAAAAAGAATGACAACTCTTTCAAGTAAACTATAGTTGGGGTTAAACAAATTAAACTTTTAAGTATTATACTTAGAAACTCTTATGGGTTTAAATTCCTCACAACTTATTATGGCAATGAATCAAGCAAGACACATAACATAAAGACATATTATAATAATGAACGATAACAATAGAACTGGGGCCGAATGAAGACCAAGACCGAGGAGTGTTAGCCAATTTTAGGGTTAACACATACACGCACACAAATTCGTACAACTTATACTTACAAGTTACAACAACGTGAAATCAATACAGGATCGTGAATACAACAACAAGTACAACAAAGAGCGCGTGTACTCTTGTTTAAGCTAAGTCAACCACAACAACTACAATGTGAGTTCATATGCCCCTTTTCTAATCTTAACTGATTTTAAACACTAGGGGCTGAGAAACATGCTAAATCTTTTATTTATTTAAAAGTTTTAGTTTGACATATTGCTTATACTTTGATTTAGATAATATTGCTTGACTTATTATCACTTATCATTGTATGCATGTTTGTATGATCATATTATGACAGAGATAACTATGATGAATATGATAATATAACTTCATAAATCATCAACACAATAGAATAACATAGTTGTAAGATTTTATCTTATAACGATTAATTATTCTTACAAGAACAGACGTTGAGATTATCACACGTGAACATGATGACAACAACAACAGCAAACATGAATGATATGAAGATAATATATCTTCATAATATCATTCAACACCATAGTTAGCTAAGTGTAATAAGACAAGATCTTATAACACTCAGCTTATAACTCTGTGCATCCTACAAGATAACACGAAACAAGTATCATCCACCACCTAAGTCGACTAAGTGTAGTAAGACTAGCTCTTACCACATCTTAGTGACAACAGGGTGACTATATGGAACAACAAAGAATGATAATCGTGATAACGTAACTTCATGATAACAACATCATTCGCACAAAAATTAACATCGTATAATAAGACAAGATCTTATAGAACTTTGTTAACAACAACGAGAACATACAACACTGAGAACAAACAACATTGGTGAACACAATACAATTGATTACTATTTAACTGTCTTTATTGTATCATTTCAATCATGTGCCATGTATTCAAGTTTGATCATTGTAAGTCCCTTCACAAATCGCTGACCAGTTAATTTGACGTGACTAAACCGACGATAGCATAGTGGTATCTTAGGTTTGACAAACCTCCAGCTTGTTGGGCTGGTATATTGATCGTATTCATCATTGGCCGGTAACGTATGACCGGTGACAGGGCGACAAACAGTCAGGGTTTGGTAAGCGACGCATGGTGATATTAATCCATCGTTACCTGTTGACTTGTAGACTGAGGAAATTATTTTCTCTCATGTCATATTTCTAGTAACTGTTTCGATTAGGCCTACGGTAATATAAAGTGGTAGAGGTAAATCAGACGCATTATAATCTGATTACGTGAGGATTGCAATGGATTCCTTTTAGGCTCTATGCACTTCAAGTTGAGAACAAATATCAATTGGTTAACTAACACTCTTATTATATAAAAGTGATTAATAGTTATCCCCACAAGTAATAGAATAATAACAAGGAACATATTAAATTAATCTAATTTCCTTAACACACTGAGGATTTGTCACACCCCCAAATTCCCACTCGTGGTGTCAGTCCACGTGGGTGTGACGTGGCCAGGATCACAGCTCATGGTCATATAGAACGACTCTATATGAGTTATACAATCACACAATCTTTGTAAAGTAAACAAGTTTTCAAGTAAAGCAGTGGAAATGTTTTAAACATCATAAGTAAACAAAGTTTGCAGCGGAAATTAATTGTATCAAACACTACATAAATCAAATGGTTTTCAAAATGAACACATCAACACAAAGCCTAGGAGTCTAATATGCAAGAGACTCTCTTGTACTCCTCCTTTGTGTCCTAGCGTGTGCTCCATTAGTTACCTGAGAATACATGCGAAAAGTGTCAACTAAAAAGTTGGTGAGTTCACAGGTTTAGACAGACTGAAAATTAAACAGACGTATACTGGGTATGTTAAGTTTTGTTGTTGGATACTACGATCCGTGGAGTGTGTCAGTTCATCTTACCGAAACTAGACTGTTCCCGTTTGCCTCCGCAGGTCATCGCTGAACCCGCATTCCCATCGAAATTACACTCGTTATGACCTCCAGTCAACATTGGTGCCGAGTGGGGTTAGTCAAACCCAGTAGTACTACGTAATTACGACTCATTTGTGATACAATTAACGGTAAGGATAAGTGAGGACTTTAAGCGATAATAGTTACACTCGAAAATGGTTTTCACAACATACCAGTACTATATCTAAAACAGTTGCATAGTATTCTCACCCCAAAGTTTAGTAAAACAGTATGAGAGTAAAAGTGGGGCTGTAAAACTCACCTGAGTTAAGTAATGTGTTTGCTCAAAAGAGATAGTGTAGCTCGCTGGCTAGTAATCACCTATATCACATAGGTACTATGAGTTTGTGTTTGCATACATGTGGGCCTCACAGGACCGTGTTCGTATTTAACAACACCAAGTTGTTAAGTGGGTCACGTTGACCGTGTTTGACCTAACGACCCGTTGGTGACGGTTTTTGGATCAAGTGCTCGGGTAATGTGCGGGTTAGTGTTGTGTGTAGTGTACGGATACCAAAATTCATTCCTATGAGGAAAGTTTCCACATTAGGCAAGTCAAGCATAAAATCACAATCCGGTTATTCTAACATGCATAATTATCCTAAATGAGCATGTTATCACATAGCACATAATTACACTTAGTTGGTTTAGCATGGTTTGCACATAAAAGTTTCTATAATTAGAAAGTTACAAAATAAACATGTGTCACTAAGTCTAGCTAACAATCTCATCATAACGTCATCATCCTAGTTCAAAATAATCGTTAAATCATATTCATTACAACAAACATGTCATCATTTATAGACTTTGTGAAATAAAGTTACTATCTATAGTAACCTATGACACAACGCATATTTCAACCATTTTAGAACATAAAATCATCTATTATCATCATAACTACTTTATAACCAACAAGTTACTATTTATATTAATATTCATAAAAATCTTACATTTGGTGATTTTAATGATTTTAATACATCAATAACCATCCTTTTAGTTTCTAAACATCATTTGAACATAACTTATAGATCTAAACACATGCATTAAGTCATTTCATCATAAATCAACATTTCATGATATTAAAGTTACCACAATTAGTAATAATCACATTTTGACATATCTTACTATCCATAACACTTCTAGATCTCACAAATCATATCCAATAACATTTCAATATCAAACTTCATGTAACTCCACCTAGATCATACATGCATGTTGCTAGAACACCCATTTATGACCAAATCATCAACATGCACATTGACATTATCATGGATCGTCATAAAAACTCAATCTATCATCATAGATAATCAATAAACATAGGAACATCATCAAACCCATATTCAAACAAGAGAAAATTCGTGTATGTGTGGATCTAGTGTGTGTATGCAAGCTTTGAACCTTGCATGTGGGTTGGTGTGTGTTGCATGTGTATTTTATGCTACATAGTCTCAAGATCTACCTTCCAAAGCTTCAAATGTGTTGAGATAGTGAATGAGCAGCCTCTTGAGCTCCTGGAATCGCTCCTAGATTAGTGCAAGTAATGGTGATGGTGGTGACAAGATCTCACGAGCCTTCCTTGATCTTCCCAAGCTTCAAATCTCCCAACAATGGCTTCCAAGGCTTCAAATGGGTGTGATGTGGTGTTGTAGGAGTGAAATCAGACGTTTTTGGGGTATTAAATGTAGGAGTTTACGTATGGTATTGTATAAAATGAGTATAGTAGGGTAATGATGAGATTTACAAGATTTTTAGTCGTCAGAGGAGCCAGGCGTAACGCCTGTCGAGGGCGTTTGGAAATCAGGCGTACCGCGCGCGAGCAACGGCTTGAGGCGTCCCCTTCCCCGTCCGCGCGCATCGCCAGGGGGAGGGTCATCGGGTCAGGTGTACCGCCTGGACCCTGGATCCGGCCCAATTTGGCCCATTTTCATGTTTTGGCCCATTTTTCGCGTATTTCTCGATTACGAGCATCGTTTCTCGACATATGGACATCGTTCTACTAACTTAGGTTCCCCGGAACCTAACGTGCAGTGAAAGTGTTCTGTGGTTTGATCCGTTCACCAACGTTCGTCATTCAAGACACGTGCGAGTGTTGTGCGATAATTCCTCGAATTATCAGTGTGTTTGGACTGTTATGCCACGTGTCACACTAAATATTAATTATTCTAGTGCCACGTATGAATTAAAAGTTCACATTATTATTAAAGTCAAGTAAATGCTGAACTGGAAATTGCGAGTTGTCACAGGATTTATCCATACTTTGGTTCGATAACTAAACCCCTCTTATTGTAGTATTCTACATATGATACAACGGGTGATGAACACAAACGGACGGGGGAAATGAAAATGGAAATCTATAGTTGTGTTGCAAGTGGTGCTAAGTTCTATTATGTATGTGGTGGGATGGTGGTTGGGGCTTGTTCCCCTACATATGCCCTATATATAAGCATAACTAATAGGATGAGGTACTACTTGTAAATATAACTATGGAGAGGCCATTGCGTGAATAGGTGAACCAAACAACTTATAAGTAACATGTATGACATTGTGATTGTGTATGTGAACAATTCAAGGTTTTCAATTATCAAACTTATGAACTCACCAACCTAGTGTTGACTTTGTTTAAATGCATTTTTTCTCAGGTGACGAACAGGTTTAGTCATCAGACATTCAGGGATATAGCTAGTGGACTTTTAGAAGACCTAGCTACATTTTGTGTCATGCATATATTGGATTGACAAAACAATGAATAATATTTTGTGAATCTTGTACAGTTACAAGATATAAACTCATTGATTCTTTCGATTAGATTTACTTAGTTAAATTATGAAGAAACAATGTAATTTAACTTTGTAACTCTATTTCATTGTCATGTTAGCATTTCTCATTGTGCTATGAAAACAATCTGATCATTTCGATTATCAAACGATATCGCGCTCCGAGAACTTTCCGCCCGACGGGAAAGTCGATCCAGCCCGCCGGCTCGAGGTGTGACATATTGGTATCAGAGCCATGGTTGTAGAGAAATATAGGTCATATTACTTAAACGGTTTGGCCTAGACTATAACCTAGGGACCCTCATGTAGTGAACATACAACATAAGTTTCTATTTGCATGTGTCTTCTGCATCTGATCACTGCACTAACCGATTTTCTTTCGGGTATGATCAGAATGCCACCAAGAAGACCACCAGCAGCTTTACTTCCACCACCTCAAGATTCTGCTCCACACTCATCGACACCAACACCACCTGACTCTCCTACACAACCACCTCCACCTCCTCCTCCGCCACCACCAGCTCATGAGTTGGATCCTGCTACTATAGCACTGGCCACTCTGTTGACCTGTCAACTGAGAGATGTGATCCCGGATATGATGAACAGAATCAACAGCCACAACAGCAACAACATCGCCAACTCATCTGGAGAAGGCAGTGGCAACACTCGACACCACCAAGACTATTCCTACAAGAAATTTGTAGGATGCAAGCCACCAAGTTTCCATGGCAGTGAAGGTGCCGTTGGATTGATCCAGTGGATTGAGAAGATGGAGACAACCTTAGAAATTAGTGGTTGTCCTGATCAACACAGGGTGAGGTATGCTGCTGGCTCGTTTAACAAGCGAGCTCTGACATGGTGGAACGCACAAGTTCAGACCAGGGGCAGGGATGAGGCTCTGTCAATGCCTTGGGAAGATTTCAAGGCCATGTTGTGGGCAGAGTTTTGCCCAAGGAATTAACTGAAGAAGGTTGAAACTAAGCTGCTTAACCTTGTTATGATTGGTGCTGGGCATCTGGCCTACACCACAATATTCCACGAGTTAGCTACATTGGCACCGGACGTGGTGCCAACACTGGAGAAAAGGATCGAACGGTATGTAGGGGGACTGCGGGCTTGTATCCAAGGGCACGTGATTTCAGCCAACCCCACTACTATGGAGATGGTTGTTACGCTGTCAGCAACCTTGACAGATGTGATGGTTGCCTCAAGGGCACTAAATAAAGAAACTGAAACAAAGGCTAGAACTTCAAGAAAGCCGGATAAAAGGCCGGCCAAGAAACAGAAGGTGGTCAAGAATTTTGCTGCGACCACTCAGACAACGATGATCAACCAACCAACCACCACCACTACAAATCAAGAGGCCCTACACCGGCACAGCACCATTGTGCAACACCTGCCAGTATCATCATCCACCAAACAGCCAGTGCAGACAATGCACTAACTGTGGGAAGTTTGGTCACTGGGCCAACCAATGCAGGAGCACGGGGGCTCTGAACAGAAACAACAATGCAACCACTACTGCTACCACTGATCGCAGGTCTTGCTACAACTGTGGCGAGCCTGGAAACTTTTCTCGAGATTGTCCCAAGAAGAATCAACCGAGGGCTCAAGTTGCAAGAGGTAGCGCCTTTCATATTGGAGCAGCTGCTGCTCGACAGGACCCGAATGTGATCACGGGTACATTTCTCTTATCTGACTTTTATGCATCCATATTATTTGACACCGGTGCGGATCAGAGTTTTATCTCATCCGACTTTGCATGCCATCTTAATCATGTTGAGGAATCTTTAGACTCCCCTTATACTATTGAGATAGCAAACGACAAACAGATAACGGTAGACACAGTACTTAGGAATTGCCCACTAACACTTGGTGATCACACATTTTCTATCGACTTGATACAGATGGAATTGGGCAGTTTTGATATCATCGTCGGAATGGATTGGCTATCTCTTAACAGAGTTGAGTTCATCTGTTCCGAAAAGCTACTACATATTCCAGTGGAGAACGATCAGATCTTGGAAATTCATGGAGATCAAGCGAAACGCAGTGTCAAGATAATATCGTGTATGAAGGATCGCAAGTACCTCAGAAAACAATGTATTGCATTTCTAGCTCACGTAGTAAAGAAAGACTAGAAAGCAATCAAGATTCAAGAGGTACCAGTTGTGAAAGACTATGCGGACGTGTTTTCGGATGATTTACCAGGACTGCCACCCGAGAGATCGGTGCAGTTTCGAATTGATTTAATTCCTGGAGCGGTCCCTGTAGCTAAGTCTCCTTATAGACTTGCACCATCAGAAATGCAGGAACTGTCCAATCAATTACAAGAGCTACTCGACAAAGGATTCATTCGACCGAGTTTCTCACCGTGGGGAGCTCCGGTTCTCTTTGTTAAGAAGAAGGATGGATCCTACAGAATGTGCATCGATTACAGAGAGCTCAACAAACTCACCATCAAGAATCGGTACCCGTTACCGAGGATTGATGATTTGTTTGATCAGTTACAGGGAGCTCAATACTTCTCAAAGATAGATCTGCGTTCAGGTTGTCACCAGCTCCGAATTCAAGAGGAAGACATACCAAAGACGGCATTTCGTACCCGATACGGTCACTATGAATTTATGGTGATGCCATTCAGACTGACGAACTCACCGGCTGTGTTCATGGACTTAATGAACCGGGTGTGCAAGCCGTACCTAGATCAGTTCGTTATCGTCTTTATTGATGATATACTGATTTATTCAAGAAATGAGAAGGAACATGAACAACATCTCAGGACAGTCTTGGAAATCCTGAAAGAAGAACGAATCTATGCCAAATTCTCCAAGTGTGAATTCTGGTTAAGAGAAGTTCATTTCTTGGGTCATGTGATTAACAGTAATGGTATTCACGTAGATCCTGCCAAGATTGAAGCAATCAAGAACTGGGATGTGCCCACAACACCGACAGAAATCAGATCATTCTTGGGATTGGCAGGTTACTACAGGAGATTCATCTCGAATTTCTATAAGATAGCCTTGCCTCTTACCAAACTCACACAGAAGAGTGAACCATTTGTGTGGACACAGAAATAAGAGGAGGCATTCCAGACATTGAAACAAAGATTGTGCAATGCTCCAATCTTAACACTCCCAGAAGGCAATGATGACTTTGTGGTATATTGTGACGCTTCCCATCAGGGACTCGGTTGTGTTTTAATGCAACGAGACAAAGTCATTGCTTATGCCTCATGAAAACTGAAGATACACAAGAAAAATTACACCACACATGACTTAGAACTGGGAGCTGTTGTCTTTGCTTTAAAGATTTGGAGACACTACCTGTATGGTACCAAATGCACTATCTTCACAGATCACAATAGTTTACAGCACATATTTGATCAGAAGGAGCTTAACATGAGACAGAGACGTTGGGTTGAGCTCCTGAACGATTACGATTGTGTGATCAAATACCATCCGGGCAAAGCAAATGTTGTTGCTGACGCCTTGAGCCGGAAGGAAATAGTCAAACCCTTGCACGTTCGAGCAATGGGGATGACCGTGCAAACAAGTCTTAGAGATCATATCATACAAGCACAACAAGAAGCAATGGCAAGAGACAATTTGAAACACGAGCTCGATTGTGGAGCCGAGAAACATTTTGAAACAAAACAAGATGGAGTTATCTATTTTCAGGATCGTGTTTGGATCCCGGCAGTAGATGAACTTCGAACACTCATACTTGACGAGGCACACAAGACACGTTATTCCGTTCATCCTGGTGCCGATAAGATGTACCAAGATCTTAGGTCATTTTATTGGTGGCCGGGTATGAAGAAAGATGTTGCCACTTATGTTGGAAAATGCTTAACATGTGCCAAGGTCAAAGCTGAACATCAGAAGCCGTCAGGTTTGCTGGAGCAACCAGAAATACCACAATGGAAGTGGGAACAAATAGCTATGGATTTTATTACCAAGCTACCCCACACTTCTAGCAGACACGATTCGATTTGGGTCATCATTGATCGATTGACCAAGTCCGCTCACTTCTTGCCGATCAGAGAGAACTACAAGATGGAGAAACTAGCAAGACTTTATGTCGATGAAATAGTAGTGCGGCACGGTGTGCCATATTCTATTATTTCTGACCGGGACAGTCGATTTACCTCGCTGTTCTGGCAATCATTGCAACAATCTCTAGGGACAAGTGTCAACTTGAGCACCGCTTATCATCCACAAACGGATGGACAAAGCGAGAGAACAATTCAAACCCTGGAGGATATGTTGAGAACATGCATCCTAGACTTCGGTGGAAGTTGGGATAAACATTTACCACTCATTGAGTTCTCCTACAACAATAGCTACGATAGCAGTATTGGATGTGCTCCGCTTGAAGCACTATATGGTAGAAAATGTCGGTCTCCAATTTGTTGGACCGAAGTGGGAGACAACAGAATCACGGGGCCTGGACTTATTCAGGAGACTACTTATAAGATAGCCCAGATACAACAGAGATTACAAGCAACACGTAGCCGCCAAAAGAGTTACGCAGACAAACGGCGAAAGCCTTTGGAATTCGAAGTGGGTGACCGAGTCATGTTGAAAGTTTCCCCATGGAAAGGCGTGGTTCGTTTTGGGGCTAAAGGCAAATTAGCACCAAGGTATGTCGGACCGTTTGAGGTAACTCAACGCATAGGTCCTGTGGCATACAGACTCAAACAACCTGATGAACTCGGCGGAGTACGCGATGTATTTCATATATCAAATCTCAAGAGATGTCTCTCGGACGAATCATTGATCATACCTCTGGAAGAGATACAAGTTGATGAACAATTACATTTCATTTAAGAACCTGTAGAGATTATGGATCGTGAAGTCAAGAGACTTAAACGAAGCCGTATCCCTATTGTAAAGGTTCGTTGGAACTCCAAGCGCGGACCAGAATTTACCTGGGAGCGTGAGGATCACATGAAGACAAAGTATCCCCACCTGTTCGAGAAGTAGAGCCCGACAAAGATGCTTAAATTTCTGGACAAAATTTCTTTAACAAGGGGAGACTGTGACATCCAGTACCTAATCGTCCGCCAAATCCGTACGGTATGTGTACCATCACTATTTACTGTGTGTAAATACAATGCATAAATAGTGTTGGTGATAACAAAACTCAGAATACAAGAAACAGTTGTACGTATTTATGTGAAAACTTAAATACCGTAAATACAACAACTCACGATAAACAATAGTTGTATGTATTTAGGTGAAAATCTAAGTACAATTAATACAACGAATCAAGAAAAACAACAGTGTACAAGTAAACAACAAGAACATGTCGGTTACGATCTGATATCCATAAATGACAGGAATCAGATGGCCGATAATTCATTAGGAAAACAATGTGAAAACAGGAAGTTTAGTGGAGTCCGTCAGTGAGAATCACAATTCAAGAGTCGTTTCAAAATAACGAACCGACAGTATGTTTGCATGGGTGACGATTCACACAAACATATTTGTGAGTTTAATGTTCTGAAATGATAACTGGAAAGTAGAAAACAAAAGTCAGAAAGCAAAACCATCGTCGTGTTCGTTCGGGTGACGATTTGAACGAGTACGCGCGAAGGTAATGCAATCCGACGAAACATTTAAAATAATTGTTTTCGATAAAATAATTCAAGAAAATAAAACGTAAAGGATTTACTAGGAATAACCACTTTCCAAACATTAAAGATAAATCTTTTTATTTGATAACGTAAAATATGCGCGTAGCGATCCGGAAACGCAACGGAGACGCGAAACGAGCAAACAAAACGAACCCGAACACCCTCGGGGTATATAAAGCCTAAATGAGGCATTTCCCTCATTTATTTCACTCTTTCTCTCTCTCTAAACACCCTTTCCCGAACCTTCTCTCTAGAAAACCCACCTTCAAACCTCCATATCTTGCTCATTTGCGGACGAAATCGAGTGTTCTTGGAGCCTAAACGAAGCTCTCGACCTCCTCTACAAGAAAGTACAACAAATCTGAGCATTTGTCCAGCCAAAGTCGAGGTATAGAAGTTTGAACATCATGAAAACTAGGGTTTTTGCACCTTTTTGTTTGAACCTAAACCCAACCGGTCCTAGATCCACCCCCACGAACTCTACACCTTCGAGAATCCTTTATCGCATAACACAATCGTGTAAACAGCCCTAGGACAAGTGATGCTCGATGAAGATAATGATGTTGAAGGTTCAGGGTTCGTGTGGAAGCTGGGTTAGCCAAACCTCGGTTGAATGGGACGAAGGGTGAACGAACCTTTGATCTTGGCCGAACCTTTCACCATCACCGAACCTTGGGTTCGCCAACCACCACCACCGAACCTGCATGACCAGTCGAACCTCAAACCCTGCGAACCTTGTATAGACGAACCACTAGTGGCGAACCACCATCACCGAACCTAACCCATGGCCGGACCCCACTTGAACGAACCAAAAGGGTTCGCCAAACCTATAGCAGGGCCGAAGCTTCAACCGAACCTTGGGCTCGCGAACCACCTGGCCGAAGCTCCTAGCCACGAACCTGACAGCTCAAACCTTCGAGAGGCGAACCAGTGAACCACGAATCTTGATGTGGCCGAACCCTAATATTGCGGAACCCAAGTATGGGGCGAACCTAGGATATCCGGCCATGCACATCAACATTCAAAGCTCACACTATTCGGCCCATGTACTCACCCGACTTCACAAGCCCTGAGTCAACTGGCCCACGTTCCTTACTTGAGCCCAGTTCGGCCCATGGCCACTGGTTCGGTACACCATGGCTCAATCGGCCCAAGGATTTATTGGTTCGGCCCAACATCATTATACGACCCATTATGACTACTTCGGCCCAAGACTAGTCCCACATTCGACCCACATGGTTGCGTTGTAAACAAACACATAAAAAATTCAAGTTTACTACAAGGCTTGTGCCATGATCCTTTAAAGATCAATTAATACCTAGAATTCTTTCAAAGTGGGTTAAAATGTTAAGTTGTCATTAGTTAAGTACATCAACACACTAAAAAGAATGACAACTCTTTCAAGTAAACTATAGTTGGGGTTAAACAAATTAAACTTTTAAGTATTATACTTAGAAACTCTTATGGGTTAAAATTCCTCACAACTTATAATGGAAATGAATCAAGCAAGACACACAACATAAAGACATATTATAATAATGAACGATAACAATAGAACCGGGGCCGAATGAAGACTAAGACCGAGGAGTGTTAGCCAATTTTAGGGTTAACACATACACGCACACAAATTCGTACAACTTATACTTACAAGTTACAACAACGTGAAATCAATACAGGATCGTGAATACAACAAGTACAACAAAGAGCGCTTGTATTCTTGTTTAAGCTAAGTCAACCACAACAACTACAATGTGTGTTCATATGCCCTTTTTCTAATCTTAACTGATTTTAAACACTAGGGGCTGAGAAACATGCTAAATCTTTTATTTATTTAAAAGTTTTAGTTTAACATATTGCTTATACTTTGATTTAGATAATATTGCTTGACTTATTTTCACTTATCATTGTATGCATGTTTGTATGATCATATTATGACAGAGATAACTATGATGAATAGGATAATATAACTTCATAAATCATCAACACAATAGAATAACATAGTTGTAAGATTTTATCTTATAACGATTAATTATTCTTACAAGAACAGACGTTGAGATTATCACAGGTGAACATGATGACAACAACAACAGCAAACATGAATGATATGAAGATAATATATCTACATAATATCATTCAACACCAGAGTTAGCTAAGTGTAATAAGACAAGATCTTATAACACTCAGCTTATAACTCTGTGCATACTACAAGATAACACGAAACAAGTATCATCCACCACCTGAGTCGACTAAGTGTAGTAAGACTAGCTCTTACCACATCTTAGTGACAACAGGGTGACTATATGGAACAACAAAGAATGATAATCGTGATAACGTAACTTCATGATAACAACATCATTCGCACAACAATTAACATCGTATAATAAGACAAGATCTTATAGAACTTTGTTAACAACAACGAGAACATACAACACTGAGAACAAACAACATTGGTGAACACAATACAATTGATTACTATTTAACTGTCTGTATTATATCATTTCAATCATGTGCCATGTATTCAAGTTTGATCATTGTAAGTCCCTTCACAAATCGCTGACCACTTAATTTGACGTGACTAAACTGACGATAGCATAGTGGTACCATAGGTTTGACAAACCTCCAGCTTGTAGGGCTGGTATGCTGATCGTATTCATCATTGGTCGGTAACGTATGACCGGTGACAGGGCGACGAACAGTCAGGGTCTAGTAAGCGACACATGGTGATATTAATCTGCAGTGATATTGTAATTAATCTATCGTTACCTGTTGACTAGTAGACTGAGGAAATTATTTTCTCTCATGTCATATTACTAGTAACTGTTTTGATGAGGCCTACGGTAATATAAAGTGGTAGAGGTAAATCGGATGCATTGTAATCTGATTACGTGAGGATTGCAATGGATTCTTTTTAGGCTCTATGCATTTCAAGTTGAGAACAAATATCAATTGGTTAACTAACACTCTTATTATTTAAAAGTGATTAACAGTTAACCCCACAAGTAATAGAATAATGACAAGGAACATATTAAATTAATCTAATTTCCTTAACAAAATGAGGGTTTATCAATACTTCGGTTCGATAACTAAACCCCTCTTATTATAGTATTCTACATATGATACAACGGGTGATGAAATCAAACGGACGGGGGAAATGAAAATGGAAATCTATTGTTGTGTTGCAAGTGGTGCTAAGTTCTATTATGTATGTGGTGGGATGGTGGCTGGGGCTTGTTCCCCTACATATGCCCTATATATAAGCATAACTAATAGGATGAGGTACTACTTGTAAATATAACTATGGAGAGGCCATTGCGTGAATAGGTGAATCAAACAACTTATAAGTAACATGTATGACATTGTGATTGTGTATGTGAACAATTCAAGGTTTTCAATTATCAAACTTATGAACTCACCAACCTAGTGTTGACTTTGTTTAAATGCATGTTTTCTCAGGTGACGAACAAGTTTAGTCATCAGACATTCAAGGATATAGCTAGTGGACTTTTAGAAGACCTAGCTACATTTTGTGTCGTGTATATTTTGGATTGACAAAACAATGAATCATCTTTTGTGAATCTTGTACAGTTATAAAATATAAACTTATTGATTCTTTTTATTATATTTACTTAGTTAAATTATGAATAAAAACAATGTAATTTAACTTTGTAATTCTATTTCATTGTCATGTTAGCATTTCTCATTCATATATCATGTGCTATGCAAACAATCTGATCATTTCGATTATCAGACGATATCGCGCCCCGAGAACTTTTCGCCCGACGGGAAAGTCGATCTAGCCCACCGGCTCGGGGTATGACATTAACCCTCCATTCGCACCTGTTCAAGGACTCAACCACAACAAATTCGAACTCATATCAAGTAAGTTTATTCCCATTTCACTCGGAAATCGATGAAGAACATTAACCCTATGGTTAATTACACTCACGATTTCAGTACTAAACGAATTGGATCCAAACTTGATTTTAGGGTTCATATGTGTTGGGATTGATTTGTTGTTTATGAATAACAACAAATGAAAACCGAAGTTCTCAGCGAATCAACCCCTAGCCGAAGTTCCAGGGACTGAATATGTAAATAACAAATTCTTTCACGATTTCGTGTTGGCATTGATTTGTTGCACCTCAAAACCGTTTTTTTTCTTTTAAGCTTGTTTTAACTTATTTTACTTTATACGAAAAAATAAAAAATAAAAAATTCTAAAAAACATCAAAACATAACCTAGAACATTTTGTTAATCAATTGTTATTCCAGAAACTTTTAATCATATATTTTGTTATTTATAAAACTATTTGCAAACGGAAAAATAATATATACAATTTATTTTTTGATTATTTTAGAATATTTTATTTTAATATCATACATAGTTATATTTTTATTCTACCAAATTTCCGTATATATATATATATATAATAAATGTATATTACTTTTATTCAAAGTAAATAAATATTTCAGAATTATTATTATCTTTTTTTAAGGTTTAATAATAAAAAAAATAAAATAAAAACAAACAGTAATATGTATTCTATAACTTTTTTTTGGTAAATTAAAATACCCATGTTTGTTTTAACATTTAGTAAACAAAGTAATAATCAAATAAAATATGGAGTAGAAATTTAATTTCTATTATAAATAAAGGTTGAAATTATTACAATTAATGTTTGATAAACATTTGATAAATGTTTTATTTAAAACTATTTTGGAAAGATACTAATGTCAATTATTTTAGTTACAAGCAACCACATTACACTCAAAGAATAAAAAAAAGCAAAAGAAAGAGATTCTATTTTACACATGCCATACACACACACACACATATATATATATATATATATATATATATATATATATATACTGGGAATTAATAAAATGAAAATTTCATTTTAGTGTGAAAACCTTGAAAACTAGGCAAAAATCATATAAAAAAACGTAATTTTTGTGAAATTTTTTTACAGGTTTGTAACATTATTAGGCAGATTTTTATAAAAAATCAAAAAAGCGTCGAAGAAATATTTTAAAAAAATGTTTTATAAATTTTTTTTACGTTGTAAAGCATACGTAACGCTGCGTCAGATCTAACGAAATTTTTTACACTTTTTACGTATGTTTTACATTTTTTTAACGTTTTGTTACGTATGTTTTACATGGGTTTTCATGGTTTTTAGTCTAAGAAGTGTTTTCAAATTATTCATACCCTATATATATATTTACAGTATACTCAAATTCAAGATAAAAACACTTATTTTAGGGTATGATTATTTTAAAAAAATATTGTCATATAAAAAGTTACGAATTTTTAAAAAATAAGGGAATTTGAAAAAAAAATGTCTCTTTCTATCATATTTTTTCACGTTTTTTTCAACATTTTGTTCTTAAGTATTGATTTAAAATTAGAAAACTTAGATCTCTTTAAACTCTTTTTAAATTTTTTTTTATAGTATCCATTTCTATATACATATACACATACACAGGTGAAAAAAATCAATTGGATGCATACTATTAGGTTGTGTTATCATCAAGTTTTTTTCAATCTACGTAGGCGTCACATAATCAACCAACGTCATCACCTTCTTATCACTCTCCATCACTTTCCTATCATTCCACGTAATCACCCCTTTTCTCCCTTCCTTTTTCTTTCACCTCGTGATGCTCCTCACGCCCCCTTCAAGCCCCTTTGTAATGGGGGGAGGGCGTGACCGGCCCCTCTCATGCCCTATCACACACCATAACACATACCCTTAATAAGGTTATTTTTTTAATATTAATAAACCAATTGAACTATCAAGACAAGACTATGTTTGTTATCAGGGACGAAGATTTTAAGGGGCCCGGGGGTGCCCGGCCCCCTGACTTTTCGCTTAGAATTGTCGATATAATAGTATTTCGTTGGAAAATCCTTCGGCCCCTCCGTTTTTATCCTAAAACTCATTCGGCCTCTCCGTTTTCTTCCTAAAAATCCTTCGACCCCCTCCGTTTTCTTCCTAAAAATACTCCGCCCCCTCCGACTTTTCTTCAAAGCTCCGTCACTTTTTGTTATATAAAAGGAAAAAAGTAGAGTTAGAAAAAAAACTTGAAGTCCTACGAATTTAGCATACTGGTTGAGGTTTAACCTTTCAACCGAGAGGTCATGGGCTCAAGCCAGCCAAAGGCGATTTAAAAGACATACATGTGAGGGAAAGAATTTTGAGTTTAATCTCAGGTTTTGGACCAATGAGGGGTGAGAGTTTACCCATTCCAAGAGGTTCCCGCATATCTGGTGTGGTCGCGTCTTACCTCTGCCCGATGAGCCCGGTTAAGACAACATACGTGGTATGTATGATCGTCGCCGTTAAAAGAAATAAAAACAAACTTGAATAAAAAATAATACATGTACGCATAAATTGCAATCGACTTTAAACATATTATTGTTAGGGAAAATTCCCAAAATGGCCATAGGCGCCTAGGAATTTCCCAAAATGACCAAAATCGGTCAAATGGCCACCTTCTATGCAGTCGGCCCGCCTGTTTATTTTTCCCCAGACGCACACTTATTCAGCCAGTAGAAATTTGTCACGTCATCGGTTCAGTCGTCCACGCCCACATATCTGACACATGCGCCTTTTCTTTTTCAAACATGTCACAGGTGCCGGTCCCACACCTGCAACCGTGTCACAGGCGTCCGCCCGTATAGGGTTTTTTTAACGGTCGTTTGTTACGGGCGTCCCGAACCTAAACACAGTCGTCCGAACCACCTATACAGTCGGCCCGGACCACATTCCAGGCGTTTGAAATTTTTTTAAAAAAAAAAAGATCAGGCGTCCGACTACACCAAGCAGGCGTCCGACTCTACAGAACAGGCGTCCGACTCTTTAGAACAGTCGTCCGACGACTGCAAACTTTCGAATTTTAATTTCAAATTTGACCATGTTAAATACCACCAGTTACACACCGAAAAATCTGTACAAAAATTTCCAAACAAAAATTTTCAAAAGGATGGAGTCTACGGTAATTGTTTGCACCGGTGGGAACTGGGAAGATAATAACGGTGTCTATGAATACTTGCATGTCGATTGTTTTCAACGCGCTTTATTCATTCCTTCTATGATCGATTATGATGAACTGATTGAGCTTATTTGTAATCGTTTTGATATTTTGCAAATAGCTCGTTTATCTTACAAATTTTCAACATATGCATATCCTGTTGACATATTTGATGACGACAATATGTCAGTTTTTAAAAAAATTATTGAAAAAAATTCCAATGATGTGTGTTATATGTATGTCATTTACGATTGTAGAGCGAGTCAACATCGTGTTAGAAAAATTTCATCTCACGGATCTAATTCAAAAAAAAAAGATTTTCCTGACTTAAACATCCCTGCTTTTAATTCTAATGATTTTACCCATGAACCTGATTTTAATATAGATTTAAATAATGAATTACTTTCCAATGACGAACGTGTAAACGAGTATGAACGTGTAGGTTCAAAAAATTTAAACTATCAACAGAAAAATGGATGACAATGTTCTCAGAAAGCACTCGGTTAATAAAACAAAACCCGCCATGTTTAGCCTTCGTATTGTCACCAAACATAAAACATGTTATCAAACAAAACTCGCGGGGTCCAAACCGAAGGTTTTCTTTAACTGGACCCCCAACTAAATATCTTATCCCGTCAAACTCGGGCTCCAAATTAATGTCAACCTGATGAAGCAATACAGCATGAATTAGTTGACCGTCTGGCTGCATACTTTGGATATTTAACCATTTCGCGAAGCATTGATTGTTTCAAATTTGTGTTCGCGTTTCGTTTTTCGAAATGATGGATTTCACCATCTCAATATATTTCCAACAGATTCTAGTTTTACAGTCAGCCTAAACATTAATTAAAAAAAAATTAAGGCATTATGAATAGTGTTTAAATGAAATATAGGCCGCGTGATGTGTCAGAAAAAATACATAAAATAACTTACCTGTGACATTTTCGAGGAAGAAAAGGCAATAACGGACAAAATATGAAATGTGGTCCCGAGTTGTTCGTGTTTCGGATTCGCCGACAAGGAGTATAGGCGGACGACCTCACGTGGTGGTGGTCTAGCCTTTTTTTCCTTTTTGGAATATATGTAGACGTGGTAAAATGGGTAAATGTGGAAAAAATTTGAAATTTTTACCTTTAGGCGGGAGAATGGGCGGACGCCTATTCTGTAAAGGCGGACGCCAAAATCGGTACGAGCGGACGACTACATGGAACGGGCGCCCGACTACTCTGATCGGGCGGACGACTGTTCTAAGCAGGCGGACGACTCTTCTGATCGGGCAGACGACTATTCTGATCGGGCGGACGACTGTTCTAAGCAGGCGCCCGTTTTACTTTTTCGAAAAAATTTAAAATTTTAAAAGGCTTTCCGCCTTTTTTTAAATTACATAATTATTATTTTAAATTTTATTAATTAAATATAAAAAATGATAGACAATTTTCGGGACAATATAAAGGAAGACGAAGGTGTTCAAAAAAATTTTTTTAACCGAAGTTAAAATGTCAACTGTTTATATGGAAGAAGAGGAGAAACCAATCGAAGGTGAATCACTTCAAGCTGAACAACGAGTTGATCACCATCAAAAGAAAGTTTCACAGGAAGGTGACAAAGCAGTCGATAATGAAGAAGAATCAGAAGATAGTTTTTGGAACTATTTTGTGTAAGTTGTTGTTTGGCTTGAATTTAGTATTTTATTTTTAATTTTTTCATATTATACTTATTTATATAATATAATATAAATAACACATAAACGAATATAAAGACTAAAATTACAATCATTTTTCATTAATTTTCCGTGGTAAACAACGCCAAAAATACAATTGCTCGGCCATAAATTGTCTGTAAGAGATACAATAACTATTAAAATCTTTAGTTAAATTTAAAGGTTTTCCCGTTACTAAATGCTCCATCAGCATGCATACAAAAACACATTCATTGTCGTTTAATACATTCGAAGAATTGATAAATTCATCATTCATTCCAAACGTTATGCCTGCTTCCGGACGCTTGGTTTCTTTCCAGTAACGAATGGTAACTAGCAAAGCGGTAAAATAAACAGCAATCTTCCTCAATGCAGGATGGAAATGTATTATGTAGTCTTCACCGGTAGTACGTTTGTTGTCAAACAAAAACAGCTCTTGTGTTTTTAGGTCGACTTTTAGAAGACTCCAGTTTTGCCGTTGAAAACAATAAGGAAAATAAACAAAATCAATGTCGAAAAAAGACGGGAATGGTGTAAATTTCCCGTTTGCAAACTTCACAGAATTTTTGTTACAAGAATCTAACAATAAATACACAAATGAAGGTGGTAATATTGTCCACCGTAGCTTTGAAGATGGATTACTTTGAACTTCCCTATTTCTCCATTTCATCAGCCTTCCAACCCATCCTTCAATATGCTGTACAATATTAAAAAGTTAAGCAAATTTAAAAATTAAAACAATAACTTATCGCAAAAATTTATTGTTGATGATAGATGTCCGTTATCGTAGTATCCAAGTAAGGTACCCCAAAATCATTTGTCAAGTTTTTCATCATTAAAAAACACCGCAGAATAGCAAAATGCCAAATCACCGGCATGAAAAAACTCGACAACATCTTTAGACCAGTTATCTGACTCGTCGTCGAGAATCGCCCATTTACACTTCCGTATATGTTCCGTAGGTACGCTTTCTTTTTCAAGGATATTTTTACCACGGTTATCTAATGGTTTTTCACTTGTCGTTGCATCCGTTGATTTTAAAGTTCTCCACTTGGATAATATCCATTTTGAAGGTTTATCAGTAGGTTGGGAACAATATTGTTTATCCATCCTTTTGAAAATTTTTGTTTGGAAATTTTTGTACTCGGGGTGTAACTGGTGGTATTTAACATGGTCAAATTTGAAATTAAAATTCGAAAGTTTGCAGTCGTCGGACGCCTGTTCTGTAGAGTCGGACGCCTGCTTGTTGTAGTCGGACGCCTGATCTTTTTAAAAAAAATTTTTCAAACGCCTGGAATGTGGTCCGGGCCGACTGTATAGGTGGTTCGGACAACTGTGTTTAGGTTCGGGACGCCCGTAACAAACGACCGTTAAAAAAACCTATACGGGCGGACGCCTGTGACATGGTTGCAGGTGTGGGACCGGCGCCTGTGACATGTTTGAAAAAGAAAAGGCACCTGTGTCAGATATGTGGGCGTGGACGACTAAACCGATGACGTGGCAAATTTCTACTGGCTAACTAAGTGTGCTTCTGGGGAAAAATAAACAGGCGGGCCGACTGCATAGGAGGTGGCCATTTGACCGATTTTGGTCATTTTGGGAAATTCCTAGGCGCCTATGGCCATTTTGGGAATTTTCCCTTATTGTTATCATTGCTCTTCATTTAGGTTCAGACTACCGAGTACACACCTCCTTACATAAACACAACACATTCCCACCTGGTTTAATTTGTCCATCCTAATTTACTACCACCAACTGTTGCTTTGTGGTCATATGGCTTCCATAGATCCATCCTTGCTATCAAACCCTAAAGAGCAAAAATGGGTTGATGAAACTAGCAAAATCTTGAATCATCAGCTCGAAACCGACATCGAAATCCCTTCAGTTACAGTGTTTCAAGTACCTGAAACCATGACCACGAAAAAGCCCGAAACCTATGAACCACAACAGATAGGATTGGGTCCGATCCATCACTTTCAGCCACGAACCTACAAGAAGATGGAGCAGAAGAAACTTGATGTCATGCGAAAGGTCCTAAAAGATAATGATGTTAAGGATTATGAACTCACTATCCTTAATAATGTTAAAAAAGTTGTCCCCATTGTACGTTCATGCTATGACATGTTCCTTGAACATGATGATGAACATTTGACTTGGGTTTTTGCCATTGATGGTCTATTCTTGCTTAATATCTTTCATAACTATAATCAACCTGAACCAACAGAAGTTGGTCTGAAAGAAAGATTGGTCGCGCAAGATGTATTGATGGTAGAGAACCAAATTCCGTTTATGGTCTTGAAAGAAATCGATGAGGCTTTGCATCCAACATCAGTGGTCTTGAAAGAAATCGACGAGTCTTTGTGTTCATCATCATCAGGTTGTTCCTTTGATTTTTTTTGGGGTAATATTAGGTGTTTTAGGAAAAGATAAAGGGTTTTATAGTGTTTTTGAAAACAATTGGTTTTTGTTGCTAAGTCACGACTCTTTTATAAAGTCGCAACATCTTTGCGGCTTACATATAAAAATTAGTTCTTTATTAAAAAAAACACATAATAACTCTTAATCTTTTCCTTAAAAACTATAATAACTAAAAAATTCTAGGTTTTCGTCCAAATGGCTACGAAATTTTTTGTTGAAAGTAGATTCTTAGAAGACTTTTAGGTTTTTTTTTTAAAAAAACTTTGTAGTGTTTATAAAGAGATCGTTGGAGGGTTAGCAATTTCCACCTTGTTCTCCATCAAAGTTTTTAAGAGGCAATGACTTTCGCTTTTTCTATACCAAAGTTGCTACCTTCAACTGGGGCAGTAAATGAACAAATACGAACGGGCCCTTATTCGTGTTCATTCGTTTAACTTTTAACTTGTTCACGAATGATAACTGAATGAAAATTCTTGTTCGTGTTCGTTCATTAAGGAATTTAACTTGTTCACGAACGCTAACAAACATGCATTATTTAAACAATAAAAATCAACATTGTTAATATAAATCATTGTAGATAAACTTTTGTAAACAAATAAATTAAAATATTATAGTATTAAACTAAAAATAAAAAATTTAAAAATATACAACACATTTCATGAATAAATATAATAAATGAACTAAACCGCACATAAACGAACATGTTACCGAACGTTCATGAAAAACAAATGAACGAACACGACATCTGTTCATGTTCGTTCATTTAACTAAACGAATGGAATTTCTTGTTAGTGTTTGTTCATTTATTAAACGAACGAACATAAACGAACGGTTCGTTGAACTTTCAGTTCGTTTACCGCCCTACCTCCAACTCCACGTCAACTTTGATGCAGAAAAGTGAAAGTCACTACTCTCTAGCGATTTACCTAGAAACTCTTTAAGATTAAAAGTGTAACACCCCGACCGATGGCGGAAACATCGGGGCGGCACGAAGTGTAGATTGTTCATAGCACAAGGTATAAAGTTGTAAATTGTTCATACATTAAACTCAAACATTTATTACATTGCTTCAAATTCTCAAACCCTAACTGTTACATAATTTAAATTCTAATACATTAAATACAAATTAAATGTAAGCTAATCCAAGCTCGTTAATATAGCTAACTTGTCATTTTCACCTGAAACATGTTTAAAATCAAGTGTCAACTACGAATAGTTGGTGAGTTTCATAGGTTTGAATACTCACACCAAAATATGTTTACAAAAATGTTATAAATGATGTCATATGTGAACATGAAGCATAATGAACATAGTTAAAATGAACTAGCAAGTAAAGCAGATCAACTTATGTTAACAAATGATGTTTGACCAATGTTTAGCACTACAAACAATGCTCAAGCTAGTAAACTATCACCACGGGCTTCCCCAACAGGGTAAATCAAACAATGGTGGGATGGTCAATCCAATAGATCTATCATAGTCACTAAAATGTGTGTGATCAATGCTTATCCTTAACTAAAGTTCACAAACTATAAAGCCATTAGCTAAGTTCACATGAATATGTTTATAAGTTAAGATAAGTTCAAAGATAACATGTTCTATCCCAAAAGTTCAAAACAAGTAAAAGAATGGCTATGAAGACTCATCTTTTGATGAGTTTGATAACTTTGCAATAGAAAATTAAATAGTAGCTCAAGTTGTCCAACAAGTTTAAAGTTCACCTAAATGTTTCATTTGGCATAACGTTATACAACTATGGTTTCTATGGATTCTCTAAAAGTTTAATTAGATCAACGAGTTCGAATTGTTTTGAATTGCATAAAATTAAAATTCAATATGATATATTTGTTAAATGAAAATAGTAATGATGTTTAAAATGTTTAAATTCTTATGTTGAGATAAAAAAAAAATCAAAGCTTAAATAGTTTACGTGAAACCAAAAATAATAATTGTTTGAAAGGATTTATTAACTTAACATACAAAATTATAAGTTTTAAAACTTTAGATAACTTACTTGAATGTTATGAAAGACCAAATTTATTTTACAAATATGCAAGAATGTTTTTATTAAGATACCATATTTTTGTTTATCAAAATTTCTAAAAAAATGTATTTTTATATGTACAATATATTGTATTTATTTATTTAATTTTAATTATTTTTTTATTTAAAAGCAAATGAGATTGTAATTTATAGAACTTTAATATAAGGTGTTTAAAATTTATTTCGATGTTTAAAATAATTTTTATAGGATATAAAAATATTTAACTAGTTGTATAGCTAATAAATAGAAATTGTCTCTTTTTTATATATATTTACTTATTAGGATATTTATATACGTATATATAAATAAAAGAAAATAATAATAATATTTTTTTTTCTTAACAGAATGTGTATATCACAGTATTTTAATTAAAATATTTTCTGTGAAATTAGAATTTAAAAAAAGGTTTTTAATTAAAAAGATATTAGAAGTCCCAAGTTCTTACCAGATGAACAAAGGCCGCAGCCGCGAAAGGATTCCACTAATAATTCTTTTAAGCTAACCTCACTCGGTTCCCCCTCCCAATCAGATTATAACTAAACAAACCCTAGTTTCTCCTTCGATCAAATTCGATTTTCAGTCAACCCGATAGCCTCTATAAGCATAGGGCTATCATTGAGGGTTAAAGGACGAGTAGATTGGTGTGAGAAACACCTACCTATTTTCGCTTGTAGATGATACTCGGCTGTAGAACAGTGACGCACGAACCGGAAGTTTTACGGCTTCAATTCTCGATTATACCTGGTTTTTTGTATATTGTACGATTACAGAGAGTTTCGTGGGTGTCCAAGGTCATTGTGTGTTCATTTGATTTAAATTTTATACATGTTTGGTTCGGTTTTGAATTCACGCGTCTTTTGTTTTATTTTTGGTAATGGTTCTCGCAATTACACCTATTGATCGATCAAATTAATTGTTAGAATCGTTTACGCGTCTCAAATAATTTCCAAATCAAGACTTGATTAGCTGTAATTGATCTGGAATAGCCGAATGTTGAAACCGGGTCGAGTGGAAGAGAAATGGGTCGTGAGGGTGATCCATCAAAAGAAACGGGTGAGAGAGGGATAGAGTTTAAGGAATTTGCAACTTTGGTCCCTCCTTACATTCTTTTTAATACCAGTTTCGTTTTTTACAATTTTAACCCTTTAACTTTATAACACAATGTTTTAAATTGTTATAAAATTTTTATAATTTATTTAAATAATATTTTCATGAAATTTTATAAATGTTTTATTTATTAATAAAATGTTTTGCGATTTTTTTATTAAAACTTTATAATCCAAGTTTATCTATTTGTTTAAGTTATCTATTTACTATTAAATTCTAAATTTTATAAGATTTATTATAAATAAACTATAGAAGCATATTTCTTTTATTTCTCAAATTTGTATAATTTTACATATTTAATCATATACATACATTCATACATATATGTATATAAACTCATAGAGGAAAATTTCTAATGACGTCATAAATTAATTATTAAATATTATTGTTTATTATTAATTTTTAGGAATGTTACAACCAGAACAGCCTAAAAATCATTTAACAGTCCTTCAATAACCTATTTCAACAAAAAAATTCAATTGATTTTTTATGAGTGAGATTTTTACTATAGGTATCTTACTTTGTTTGTTTGTTTGTTTCAGGTGGTTCATCGTCTCCATCCAATAATTTTTCATCTCCCATATTTCATACCTTTTGTACGATCCATTCGCCACTTAAGTTGTGTTCAGAGCGGCAAGCTCCTTCTAATGCAGATCATCTACTCCATTATATGTATTACTCAATAGTAAACAATGTCACCCCAGTGTACGCTTCAGGTTTCATTTCTTCTCTTCTAGAAGAATATTTGCCTTATACAAATGACTGTTTTGAGGTCCTTAAAAAACTCCCAAAAGATGAGATTGTTAAAGCATATAAAAAAATCATCTCAATTCTAGAAACTTTCACACAAAGTAAACTTATTATCCCTTCAGCTTCCAACCTTCATGCTGCTGGATTCAAGTTTCGTAACCTTGAAGAACAAGAAGGCATTCTTGAAACACACGTTAGGGAAAAGGAAGTCTACCTGCCGGTTGTTACGTTGAACAAAGATTCAGATGTCTTATTAAGAAATTTGGTTGCTTATGAATCGTTAAAATCCAAATCTAATAGATTTCCGCTTGCAAAATTCATGGTTTTGATGTGTGCACTTGTCGTGAATGTGGATGATGTCAAGTGTCTCGAGAACGTTATCAAAGGCGGCTTGTCTGCGGATGAAGTTGTCAAACTCTTCACTGGAATGAGCGGTTCCATACCCGCCATGAAAACGACTGAGAAATCGTATATTCATAAAACAATTGATGATATAAATAGGGTTTATAACAGTAGGCTAAGGATGAAGCCATATTTGTTCTTGAAAAAGCTCGCACATTGGTTGTTAGTGGCTTTAAAGGGTATTGGTGGGTTTGTTGAATCTTCATGGAAGATTGTAGCTTTCATTCTTAGTCTTGTATCAGTGTTGGCGTTAACGGCGCAAGCTTATTGTGAAGTTTTTGGATGTGGTAAAACTAAACGCTGAAAATGTTGCCCTTTGCCGTACATTTCGATCTAAGCTCGCCACAAAGTCTGTTTGTTAGATATGGATCACTCGTGTTCAATAATGGGCTAGTTAGTCCTAGTCGGGTCGGGTCTGCATAATTTGTATGGCCCATTTGTGTTTCTGTTGAGTCTGTTTGCTTACGTTTGAGTTTACCAAGTCTTATGTTAGCCGTTTAGGCATTTGATGTATTTAATTAAGCACTATGAAGCTAATGAATAAGAATCACTGAGTGTTTGTGTTTTCGATATACTTGTATTCTTTACAAGTTTATTTTGAATTATTATTATTATCTTTAATAATGGCTGTCTAGTTAATTAAACTTCAAGTTTCGGTAGTAATGTTAGTTGAGATGTTCGATTTGCTAATGTCATGTTAAGATTTGTCCATTGTCTAAGCATTGTAAATAGATTATTTTAAGTTTTTAGGTTTGTGAAAAATCTGTGGTTATCATTCCTTTATGTTCGATGTATGTGTTTGAGAGCATTAGTAATTTAATGTTAAACGAGTTTAAAATTGAAAATCATCATTTCTAGAAAAACTGTAAATTTTCGAAATGCATTTTCGATTCATGACGTCATGCTAGTTTCGGTTGTAACGATCGACCATACATGGAATGTTCGATTTATGACGTCATGTTAAGTATGTTGATTGTTTTACTTGTTGTAATTAGGCTATTTCAATTTTTATTTATATATGTACATAACGATGATATTATGTTTATCTTAAAGATAAAATATGCTTGTTAATATGATACTATTATTTTTTATATAATGCCGTATATAATAAGAGTTATTAACATTTTAAAAAATAAAAAATTGAAAATCAACAAAATTAATCATGATTAAACCTTATAACAACTTTTATTTACATGTTAGATCTCAACTATTAGTTATAAATGTCATGAATATTAATTTTCCTATTTTTGACAGAATATCATCAAGCAAAATATTTTTGTTAGAAAAATCTTGTTAGAAAAATTTTATTACTTAAATTATTAAATCATAAACAATTTCTCTCATTTCTTTTCATAAAATTCGTTTTATAATTTGTAAATTTTTTAATAAAAATTAAATATTTTTTATACGCAACTCGTGTGTAGTATTAGGTCCGATGCTAGCCTCATGGTAGCATATCAAATCTGATGTACATGTTGAAATTAGTTGAATTATGAGTTTGGGCTGTACACGGCAAACTATTGACAATTGCGTTGTAATCCAACATGTATACGACCCAAGAAGGTGTTGACTGTCAAAGTCAAAACTAGGAGTGTTCAAAAAATTCGAAAAAAATCGAAAAAATCCGAAATCCGAACTGTATCCGAAAAACGAAACCCGAAAAAACCGATCCGAATTAAAGACTCAGATATTCAGATCTGATATCCGTTTTCTGAATTCGGATCGGATCGGATATACAAAATCTGTTTTATTCGGATTAGATATCCGAATTCAATCCGAATAACCCGAATAAACCTTGTTTTTCGGGTCATTCGGGTTGTTCGGATTATTCGAATAGAAAAATAAGTTTATTCAGGTTTTTCGGGTATATTCGGATCGGACTGAAAATTTTCGAATTCGGATCGGGTCGGGTTTCGGATAAGGCATTAAAATTTTCAAATCCGAATAACCCGAATAAACTATTATCCAACTTATAAACACCCCTAGTCAAAACAGTATATGTGAGCCCACACACAGGAAAGGGCTTAGGTGTGGGAATTGGGGATGCTTATAGAGTTATAGTCTCGTAATAACAGTTTTGGGGAAAACTATAAGTTAAACTGTTAGTAACCGTTTTTGATCCTTACAAACTGAAACCGAACCGTTAAGTAATAAAGCCGAAACCAACGGTTTGGGAATTGCGTACCAAATTTTCTACACTTCAGTTAACAAAATGCATTAAGACAAGGTAATAAGTGGGACAATTAAGCCTGACAAAACGTGTTTCGTAATAGGTTTAACATGTTTCAGACAACACAATTAATGCAAATATAAAATATGAAAACGACTTTGTTTGATAATTTAAGCATGACAATTCTATATATTATGCATCAAAAAAGAAAAATTGTGAAATCTCGTCTCTTATTTTTTTATTTAAAAAAAAATCGAACAGAGATTTTTTGTTAAACAGTTCTAATCGTATCTTAACAAGTATTCATTTTGCCAGCTCTAGGGACAATACTAACCTGATTAAAACAAAGTCCTCCAGTAGTTACACATATGATTCAATCTGATGGCATGGCATTTGGATCATATTCTACAAAGAAAATATATGCAACCTAAATTTTTAATCGGATTTACATGTTAATAAATTTTAAAATAAATACATACATATAAATCTCATTAAAACAACTATGGTAAATAATTGCAGATACACAAACTCAAGTAAATTAATAAAACCGACTTGAACCGATTTTGAGATATAGGACTATAGGAGGAGGACTGCATGAGGCCGTTTTAGAAATAAACCGTAAATCAAATCGTTTGTTATGGTTTGAAGTTTTTTAACCATCTGACCCAAAGTAATAAAAAAATAAAAACGAAACCGAACTGATGATTGGTTTGAACATTTTGTTTAAGAAAGCAAAATTCAAAAAATCTGAGATTTGAAGTGTATCAAAAACAAAAAGAAAACGATTCGAATGAGATATTCGAATATTCGGACAGATCCGGTCAGATATCTATTTTTCTTATTCAGATCGGATTGGATTATACAAAATTTTGATTATCCGGATCGAATGTCTGAGTTCGACTCAAATAAAACAAGTTAATTCAGATGTAAAAATTAAATTTATTCAGATTATTCGGATGAATTCAGTTAGGAATAGCATATTTGTAATTCAAATCGGGTTATGTTTCGGATATGGTCTTATAATTTACAAATATGAATAAACCGCTATTCAACCCAATGAACATGCGTACTAGCCAGAAGCTAAATAAAGAACTAAGATCATCTGGTGGTAATAAAAGTTGGTGTTAATGTTTGGTGTGTGTAGTGACCCAAGTTTTAAGTCCCAATTTGAAATATCGATCATTTAACGAGATTAGGTAACTTGTAATGACCAGTCATAAATAGATAAGAGAAGGGAGACGATGGATTAAGTATAATGCTTGAGTGTGGTTGTATCCTGTCAATAGAATGTTACGCTACATTTATCACTTCATGTATGCGTCACATAAACGACTAAAACTATCATTCACTCATCACGTCCGTCACTCCCTCACGATCGAACACTGCTTCCCATGACCATACTCACATATGCCCTCATTCACGTCCCATTATGCCCATAAGTAGTGGGTTCGGCCGTTCGGGTGCCATGTAGACGTGACCGAGGCCCTTCACGAGCGATCACCTCCCACTATACATGGCCTTAGTAGGTTGATTATATCCTAGTTTTTTTTAAGCTAAACACTAAACAGAGATAGTACAAAATTGCATATAATGACATTTAACGACAAGTTTAGTTTTTCAACCTACGCATCTAAAGAAATTCAAATATTGCAGCTGGCGTTTAATAATTGGGTAAATGCTTATTAAAAAGGCATAAGTGCATAACATTGGTTGAATAATATTGGTACGGAAGGAAAAACTGAACATGGATTATGGGGAAATCACCAAAATAACCACTTTGACCAAAAATTTAACCAAAATGACCATTTGACTTTTCCATCACCAAAATGTCCATGCCTTTACAGGCGCCGGCGCCCGTATACTTACGGGCGGCCGCCTATATGGGATCCAATGGGATTTCGCCATGTGTCTTTAACGGGCGCCCGGACCGACCACACAGGCGCCCGAACCTAGTTACGGGCGTCCAAGACTTTTTTTCGCAAAACGTGTCACAGGCGCCCGCCCGTACTTTACAGGCGCCCGCCCGTACTTTACAGGCGTCCGACTGTACTTTTTTATTTTTAATTTTTTTTCTATTTTTTTAATTTTTTTTAAATGACTTTTTTATTTTTTTATTTTTTTAGGGGCGGACGCCCGTGACAAAGGTGTCAGGGTGGGCCCGACGCCCATGACAACTTACTTTTTTAAAGGGCGTTCGTCAGATTTAAGAGGCGTGGGCGCCCGTGTAGGACACATGGCGAAATCCCATTGGATCCTATATAGGCGGCCGCCCGTAAGTATACGGGCGCCGGCGCCTGTAAAGGCATGGACATTTTGGTGATGGAAAAGTCAAATGGCCATTTTGGTTAAATTTTTGGTCAAAGTGGCTATTTTCGTAATTTTTCCCATGGATTATACCTACGCGGTCACTTAAATTTAGATGAAATTGACTAGCGTGCGAATACCGTGTGTAACAAAATCGATTGTTGTTCATTTGAGAGCACGTACTTTTTATTGAACAGCATACGTTCATCTTAAAGATAAAAAATGCTTATTAATATAATATTATTTGTTTTTAAAATAATATATTATATCAGAAAAGCTATAATTTAAAATTTTTAAAAGGTAAAAAACTTGAAAAACCAACAAAAGTAATCATGATTAAAACCACCTGATATCAAATTTTTTATCTACAAGTGTATCACAACTATTTGTTATATATGTCATTAAGGGTGTTCATCGAATCGAATTTTGAATAGCTCGAATATTTCAAATTGAATAATTTCGAATTTTGTATTTTCGAGTACGATTTGTACTCAATTCGAATTTGAAATAAATTCGAATAAACCAATTCGAAATTTGAATTCAATATCAAATTCAAAATTCGATTATATTCTCATTCAAAATTCAAATTCGAATCGAATTCGAGTTAATTTGATTTCAATTTACTTAACTAATTTGTCTAAAGTTATATTTATAAAATTAATGTTAACTTTAAACATCAAAACATAAAATAATTAAAACAATAAATAAATAGTTCTATTATAAAGTTAACATTAATTTTATAACTAGTTATATATACAATAACATTTCATACATATATAAATATGTATAATTTGAATTTCGAATCGAATCATATTGAAAAACACAATTCGAGATTTAATATCAGGTTTCGAATTGAATCGAATTCGAATGGGAAAATTTGAACTAAATTTCGAAATGGTGATTTTAGAATTAAAATCGAATCAAATTTCAGTTTTTCCGAATCCAATTTGAAAAATGAGTACCACTAGATGTCATGCTTATAAATCCTTTAATTTTTGAGCGAACATATTTCCAAAATTTTTCAACCAAAATATTTTTGTTAGAAAAATGTTGGATAATATAAGACAACTGTCTCACAAAATTTTCCAACATTATAAAACAAAATTTTTAGAAAACAAAAGTTTAAAAATATAATATTATTATTTCATTAATTAAATTATGAAGTTATGCACAATTTCTATCATTATTTTCCTAAAAATCGTTTTATAATTTGTAAAATTTTTAATACATATTTAATATATTTTATACTCAACTAGTGTACGTGTAATATTAGGATACTAGACTCATATTTAACATATCAAATCTGGTGTACATAGAGGTGCGTAAATCGGGTTTTTTTGAACCGGTTCCGATTCCAATCGGTTTCAGTTCCGGTCAACAAAGTCAATACATGGTTTTGGTTTCAGTTCCGAGTTTCGAACGGTTTTTGACTGGTTCCGGTTCTGGTTTTGGCCGGTTTCAGTTCGGGTTTTGGCCGGGTACAGGTGGAACCAATTCCGGTTTTCCTGGTTCCGGTTTTAATTTGTCTAAAAAACCGGACTCATTTGTATTCATTGATTCGGGTATGACTGGTTCTTGTTCGGGTTGCCGGTTCCGGGTCTTTTTTTTTTTCCCACGTCTAGGTGTACAATTGTACATGCTGAATTGCTGAATTAAGAGTTTGGGCTGGACACATCAAACTATTGATAATTGGGTTGTGATCCAACACGAGTACGACCCAAGAAGGCGTCGACAGTCAAAAGTCAAAACAGTAGGTCACGCCTACACACGAGAACAAAAAAATGGGCTTAGGTGTGAGAACTAAAAAAAAAAATTATGAACGCAACCATTAGGCGGCTCTAACCGACCGATACCATAGCCAACATGAGTGAGGTAAATCACGTGACTTAGGAAAAATTGGGTGGTGACGGGCTTTAAACCCTAGACATCCATTATGGATTCTCACCCCGTTACCACTAGGCCACTATCGCCGGGACTAGGTGTGGGAACTAGGATGCTTATAGTCTGGTTATTGGTTTTTGGTTATAATTTAAACCGTGTATAACGGTTTTTGATCATTCAAACTTAAACCGAACCGTTAAGTATTAAAGCCAAAATCAATGGTTTGGGAATTTCATACTAAATATTCTACACTCCAAACAAAATGCATTAAAATATAAGGTGATAATAGGCAGGACAATATTCATCTAATTAATACAATGTCCTCCGGTAGTTACACACATGATTCAATCTGATGGCATGACATTTGGATCATATACTAAGAATTGAAATATATGCAACCTAAACTTTAAATCGGATGTACATGTGTATATTAGATTTTAAAATAAATATATACATGCTAATCTCATTAAAAAACTATGGTAAATAATTGCAGATACATAAACTCAAGTTAGTTAATAAAACAGAATTGAAACCATTTTGAGATATAGGATGAGGACTAACTGAGGCAGTTTTAGAAATATACCATAAACCAAATCGTTTGTTACTGTTTAAAATTTTTTAAACCATCTGGCCAAAATTTATATAAAACCAACCACATAACTAAACTAATGACCGGTTTGAACAGTTTCATGGTTTTAAACCAAACCGTGAACACTCTATGCAGATTGCATGATAGTTCAAAGTTCAAACCACCTCCCTTTTTAACATTGTTTTCAGAATTGGTCCGCCCGGTTGAACCGGTTGGACCAGTGATAATTGAAATTCAGTTCAATTAGTACTATGGTAATTGTTGGACTTGTGAAGCGTATTGATTGAAACAAATTTCATTATTCTTTATATTAAGTTACATATATAAATACTTGATCAATATAATGATATAATCATAGTTAGAAATCTAAGATTATTGCAATGGAGCACAAAAATAAACCTCACAAATATGAAGCAACTTATTGAAAAAAAACTAGGCATGAAAAAAACATGACTATAAAAAATAAATAAACAATCAATAACAATGAATAAATTATAGAATTGATGAAATTTATTTTTCGTTTTTCTATCAATTTCTATCTTTAAGAAAAATGAATTATCCTAAATACGAGTTAAAAAACTAAAATTTAAAGGCCTTAAAAATATTAAAACCCTATGTTAGTGCCTTACTTTTATTAAACAATACGTATAATATATAAATTTCTGACCTGGTTGATGAGAAGAAGAATAAAAAAAGAGAAAATTACCAAACTAATCATTGTTGACAATCTTTTTACCAAAATAATTAATCAAATTCCGGCGTTTTAGACGCCGCTTTAGACGCCCTTAAACTGTACTTTTTCTAAACATATGGGCCCACATGAGCGTCTAAAGCGGCGTCTAATACGCCGGTAGAAAAGGGGTCTTAGACAAAGCCGCCGACATGTGGGCTCGTATGTTTACAAAAAGTAGCGTCTAAAGTGACGTTTAAGGCGGCGTCAACGACGCCGGTAGAAAAGGAGTCTTAGACACCCCGACAAAGCCGTCGACATGTGGGTCAGTATGTTTAAAATAAGTACACAAAAGGGAGTCTAAATGAGCGTTTAAAGGGGCGTGTTAGATACCGGAATTTGATTGGTTATTTTGGTAAAAAGATGGTTAACAATGATGTTTTTGGTAATTTTCCTCAGAAAAAATGTCTTTTTTGTTCGTGAAAAACCCCACACAGGGCGTGAATGGCGAAGTGCCACGTATATTCTTTTTGGACCTTTGGCTCTCCGTCAGTGACTATACAGTATAATTTTACATCATTTTTGATATTGCACGTGAAATATATATTAACGTGACATTAAGTTTATTTTTTAAAAGATGTTTTAATAATTATATTTGTGAACGTGTAATGTTGTAATTAGTTTAGTATAATTTAGTAAGAGAAAGCTTAATCGTTCAAAAAAACAAAATAAAATAGACCCATGCTATACGCACACACACAAAAATGATCGAATACATACTAGGAACTTTGCATCACTAGCTTAAATTAACCCCTAATCGCCATTGTTGCAACCATCCATATGCGAAAGGTTTTAGGTTCTAGCCCCATTTGCGATTCGATCACCAACTTAAACGATACCATCTCTAAAAAAATCTACTTGTTGATCGAGGAATGTTTTGGTGATAGACAATGTGTTGTGTTATTAGTGGCGTTAATTTTTTGAAACGAGGGACGAAACCAATATTTTTAACTAAAAATAATCTTTCGACCGAAAAATTAACATTACGGACGTAAAAAGAGAGGGACGGTTGCCCCTACCCTTGAAAAGCTTCGCCACTGTGTGTTATAAAGCTTCTTTTGACTTGAGCCACCAGCTAGCCATGGTTATAACTTGCATGAAAAATGATATATATGTACACACACATATGCTAGAGATTTATACTTTGCAGCATGTATGTGTATGTATAATCTTAGATGAATATTGAGCGTATTCCAAGGACTCTATGGATTGATCTTATCATTTATAAAGTTCAAGAGTATGAGAGGGTGTATAATGTAATTTGTGACGAGCTAGAGTGATATTCAATTGAGAACTATTGCTACTTGAGAACTAAAATAACAATTTATAACCATAAGTAAAAAGGTTATACAACTAATTTTCCCTATTATAAAAGAAATTTAAGTTTATAACCTCTAAAACATATGCTAAAATGATTCTTTTTAGTTCTTTAAAAATTATTGGTTATCAATTGAATGTGTACACACACATACATACACACATACATGCATGCATTCATACATACATCAATCCATGCATGCATGCATGCTAGATGTTTATACTTGTAACTATTGGAAATTTTGGAGACCTATTAATAAATCACTTAAATCTTAAAACAGTGAATTGAATACTCATATTAAAGGTTTACAAAATACGTACGGGCTTGAGATTAATTTATGGTAGTTTTTAAAAAGATTGTTAATTTTACCTCAAACACAATTATATCGTATATGGTAGTTTATTAAATCAAATATCATGTATATATTAATATGTTACATTTCATATTTAACGTTGAGCTCGATATTATCACACGTATTCACATGACATCTAGTGGTTGATAAAAACCCTAATAAAATGAAACACGTCCCCTCTTAATTAAAGAAACTAAGTAATCAATCAATCTTATTCAATTTGCCATATAGATGACAGAACATGCCGTCAATCAGTCGATAGAAAATGTGTCCATTTTGGTCTAGCCATGATCAGACCAACCCACGAGTCCCCCATGGTCTCTTGAAACAAAATTACATTTCCCCCTTTACTATGATCCATATCATGCATGCTAATAAATGGGCTCTAAACAGACAAAACGGAGAATATTAGTGGTAAATGAGATTTGATGTTATAATAAAAAAAGAAAATTTAATGACATTGAAATACAATATGTTTGCTTAAAAGAGTAAGTCACCACAACAAGCCACTAAATCAAGACCACGAAGAAATAGTAAAGCCTTTGAAGATTAAGGAAATGATAAATGGAATTATTGTTTAATTGTAGCATGTATATATGAGTATGTGTAATCTTAAATGAATATTGAGCGTATTCCAAGGACTATGTATAAAGTTCAAGAGCATGAGAGAGGTATATATTATAATTTGTGATGATTGATTACCTTTGTTTTCTATCATTTTTAGTGTTTATTATCTTAATATGTTAGTACCCATATATTGCAAAGGTTAAATAAAGAAATATAACGAATAGTTATCAATGAAAATTTAGGTAATATAAGATTATTTTTTAATCTAAAATACGATTACAATTTCGTATGATTTAATATTTTAAATATTAAAATAATAATATTATTTTTTTAAACATAAACTTTTTTATAGTTTGATTTTCTTTAAATATAGTTTTTTAAATAATTGTTTTTGAAAATTTTATAACTTATAATACTTTTTTTAAAAAAAGTGTATTTAATATGTACAATGAGTATTGCTATATTTTGATGTACGTGTATTGAAAAAATCTTTTTTATTTTGAAAATGTACAATGAGTATATTTGATATTTAATACTATTATTTAATATTTGATGTATTTAATATGAGAAAGATGCTAGAAATCAAGGTTGAGATGCTCTAGAATTATATTATGTGACAACAAAAATCTTTATGTATTAGAATACATAGATATTAATTACATCATTCAAACCATGATTGTTATTCACTCATTCTTAACCATCATCACCCATCTCATGCTCTTTAATTGAGTGTTCATATAAGATTAATTTACAAAACAAGTAGATCTAGCTTCCATATTAGAATTATCAATTGGTATCATACGGTTGATTCCTCAACTTGTTTTAATTTGCGAGTTTCTAGTCAAGTGTTTCGGAGGTAAAAGTGTTTTTTTTTGTTGTGCTCTTGAAGAAAAACAATTTGGGTTTCGTTTTTGTCAATAAATCTTTATGCGCTTCTTAGTTACCGTCAACTTATCATTAACTAACCAAGCTTCAACATATTAGTGATGGCATGTTGAAACTATCCCTAACTCATTGTTTGTCCCTAATAGCTCTTATTATTATAGATTTGTTGTTCTAAAGATCCCTTGAGAACAAACATCCTTCTTGAAAGCAAGAAATCATTTCGAGAGACTATAACAACTAGAACCGTGATTCTTTTAGCCCATTGTCATTTAGGAGACCTTGTTGATGCTATTGACGGGGCTTGAAAAAAACTTAAAGGAGGCCGAAGTGTTTTTAGAAATAAACAGAGGAGGCCGGACTCAATACCTATAAAATTTTCCAACGAAATACAACTAAATCTGCCCTTCTGAGCAGAAAAACGGAAATTTTACGACAAAATACTACAAAATCGGCCTGTCCGACCATCCAACAAAAACTAGAACCAGAGTTTTTAAACGGTGAAAAAATGATGTTGTTTGCAAAACATTTTTTTTGAACGATATATTAATTAAAAAATTTAAGAATGGAATTAGGTAGCGTTTGGTATGCAGGAATGAATGGTGGAATGGAATGAGTCATTACGTTGGAATGAAAAGAAGCGTGTTTGGTTACCACATAGGAATGGAATGCACTATTACATAAGGAATGTGATTCCTTCACTTTTGATGATTTTCATTCCTTGGAGTAAGGGTGTTTTTTTCTCATTCCTTCTCTTGAAGGAATGATTCGACCAATGACTCGACCCATGTCCAAACATTACCCGACCCATGTCCAAAACTATGACCCGACCTATGACTAGAACCCCAACCCGACCCTTGACCTGACCCATGACCCGAACCATGACGCGAACCATGATTCGAACCATAACTCGACCCATGACCTAAACCATAATGTGAACTATGATTCGAACTATGACCCGACCCATAACAAAACCCATGACCCAAACCATAACTCGAAAGATGACCGAACCTTGATTTGATCCATGACTCAAACAATTACCCGACCCATGACTCAAACAATGGCCCGACCCATGAACCAAACCATGCCCCGACCCATGACCCAAACCATGATATGAACTATGATTCGTCGCATGACCTAAACCATGACCCGATCCATGAATTGCCCCGTGGCACGACCCATGATCAAACCATGGGCAAAACAAAAACGGACCAATGAACCGACTGGCGGTCCGAACCATGTCTCGACCCATGACACATGAACCGATCCACGACCCGACCCATGATTCGAACAATGATTAGAACCACGAATCAACCTATAAATTTTATTCCATTTCTTCATCTTCTCATGTCTAACAAACAACATGAAGTAATGAATCATTTCATTACCATAAGTAACCAAACAGGACAATGGAATGGTAATGATCCATTTCATTCCTTCGTCCATTCCATTCCTCCGTCCATTCCATTCCCCCGTCCATTCCATTCCTTCATACCAATCGTATTTTATCCAAAAAAAAATATAACATGTTACAGTCTTTTAGTAACTATTTAATATTTTTTATTTAATTTGTTTATTACACGTAATATTAGCGTACTAATATAATAAGGTAAAAAATTTGAAGGAAAAAAAAACTACGGGCTGGCTCTCACTCCTTGCCCCTTTCTATGCACCACTTAATTAGTGAACGAGAAATAAATAACAACAAAAGTCAGCACCAACAACTTTAAAAAGAAAAAAAAAACACAAAACAAAACAAAAACAACTTTTTAGGTATCAAAAAAAAACAACTTTTTAGGTATCAAAAAAAAAACCGTCCAACTCCATTGACCTTCGGTAGAAATTTGCTCGACTTTATCGCTAACTTTTGTAAGTATGCTTTAACAACATCCACTTTATGTCAAAATCAATATCCAACATATTCAAGTAGTGTTTAGCATATTCAAACACTTTGAAAACTTTAGATCTTATAAGTAGAGGCAGGGTTAGCCGGTCAAAAACTTGTTTTGAAATAATCGAACAGATTAACAGGTCAAAGTTTAGTCAACAGTTTTACAAATAAGCAGTTCGGTTAATAATTGGTTTTTTAAGCTCTAAAATCGAAACCGGTTGTCCATCAGATAACCGATTTTTTACTTAAGTTAACCAATTTTATCTCTTAAAACCTCAAACCGGTCCTAAGCCATCAATTTTACCAAAAACCTAAAATTGGTTCAAAAAACGAGTTTCTAACAAGTTACGAAACGATACCGGTTTAGTTAAATTGTTTTATTTGTGCATCTCTCTACTCATGAAGTCATAAGTGTTTGCAAACATATGTTGCATTCTTTTCGATATCAAGTGTCTCAACTTTAATTACCTTAAAATTAATCACAAACCGAACAAATTAATGTTGCCTCACTTTGACATCTTTAATTCTTCCATGATACAACTAATTCTTGCATGAGGTAAGATGAAGCTGTTGGACCGATATGCCTAAGACACAACGTGTAACAATGTTACTATTGATATGGTATCCCAAAAGGTCACACACCGAGCAAATATTCCAAATGCACATTCAAACTCGGTTTAATGTGTATTACCCAATTAATGTCAAGGATATAATATTATTAAGTCAAATAATAATACATAATGAATCAATGTAGTAAATATGAGTTGCTACATGATTTATATTGTATATTAGAAGACTTACAAAATTAATAGATTATATGAGATTATTCTATTATCCAATGTACAATATGAAATAATCCCATTTGACTAATTTTGTCTTCCAACGATGGCACATGCAATATTTTCAAAGTGTTGACTTTAAATTTTATGGTTCCAAGACTTTGACATTTATGGCTTTACAAAAGTTGAGATATCAAAAGAGGTTTGATTCCTTTCTAAAAATTTCATTTGAAATAAGGGATTATCAAGGCTTTCAAGAGTGTGATACGTGAGAATCAAAAGGAAGAGTTTTGAAAGAAAACAAAATAAAAACTTCATAAAACTATATGTTAGTTTTCTTTTGTTCTTGTGAATTGTTTGATTTCTATTTACATACATATAATCACCACAAATCAAGTGTTTTAGAGAGTGTGTATGTTTCTTGACATTGGGGTTGGAGGCTAGCACCTTTGGATCAAACTTGCTTGGTGTGTTTATCTCTTCGAGTGAAGACACTTGTGTTCATATCATCCTCATTTTTGTAGCTACCACTTCTCTACAAAGGTTGTTGATACTAAACACCCTATGGTTGTATTTTATTTAAATTTCAAGAACTACATATGGATCCTTGGTGGGTTTTGGTTTCTAAAGTTTTAGATTTAAACATGTTAAAACAAGCTTCCGTTGCAAAATAATTTTATAAGGCATGTTTAAAACCCAACAGAAGCAATATTTGTTTTAGTCTTGCTTGCGTGTAATTATATATGAAATTCACTCATTCATAATACATGTTTCAATAGGTTTTTAGTAGGCATGATACTATTGACCTCAACTAAATGCTTGAAGTCATTTCTTTGTTTAAAAAATATTAAATAAATAAATAACAAAAATAAATAAAACTCCCTTTGACTAAGTGACGGAGCTTGAGTAAATTGAGATGAGGTGGAAATTTATATAACTTATAATACATGTTAATTTTTAAAGCAAGTGGAGCGAAACTATATTTTTAACTAAAAATAACATTTCGGCCGAAATATTAACATTACGGACCGAAAAAGAGGGGAGATGGTCGCCCTCGGCCCTTAAAGAGCTTCGCCTTTGCTTTGGTCGATTTTCATTCCCTCTTAGAAACAATCTTGTATTTCTCGTTAAAACTTAAACATGATATATATATCTGAGATTAGAGTTTTGAATCTTAGTATTGGAGGTCACATTATCATTTTTGAAGCATGCTTGTTTGCTATTATGCTCTTAGAGCTCCATTTTCCACTCTCTAGTGCCCTAATTTTTTTTTTTTTATTTTAATTTTTATTTTATTTTTTTGGCGTCAATAGAGTAAATTCCTATAACCCAATACTACACAAACAAGCCAATGCTAGCATGTTAAAATCATTCACACTCTTTGTTATAGAACTTTAATATGAAGTTGGGTACGTTTAGGTTTAGTCTATGGCTCTAAACATATAAGAATCGTTGTGTTGGATTGCCGTGTTAGATTAAAAAAACCTTTACACCGATTATAAATTTTTAATATTCCTCCTTAATTATATCATTGGCTAAAGTTATTAATAATTATGTTTCGGGTAAAAATTAACAAACTTAACTTTTAGCAAAACCGAATTAGAAAAGTGGGGTATTGTGTTTTACAATCAAATATCTCAAATATATCAAATCAGTGATCAGAATATCCCTGAGTATCCTTAGGGATATTTCAATATATGAAACAGAAAAATAGTTAGACACACGAGATTTATACGAGGAAAGACCTTTAATCCCTTAGGATTGCCGGCATAAAAACCTCGGGAGTTGACAATTGTCACTCTGCCTAGTTTTGTTAATATGCGAACAAGTAAAGTACAACCAAAGAGCACAAGTTGATCGATGCTAAGTAAGTAAATGAGCTTCTCTGTGATTCAGTGTGTATCACGTGTCATATATCGATCAATTGCCTCGGTATATATACAATGAATTTACAAACAAACGGTCAACAACGTTCACAAGGTAGTTGCGAATATCTTAGCACTTTCCAAACGTGGGAGACTTGTTCAAAATAATGGCGTAAATCTCTATTGGATGCCGCGTCTCAAAATAAATCAGTTGAAGTACGTTTCCGTGATATTTGGCTGAGTTGTATAACAACCTGTCAATGCCTGAAATCTCGCAATACAAATTAGGAAAACAGAGATAATGATTAGTCAATTATATATCCCTAAATATCCTTGATCTTGAAATATTCCGGATCCTGAAATATTCCGGGTAGAAATTTTAGCGCCTAACAAATTATATAAATCAAACTGCTTGATTTTTGGTTATATCAAGCAATATCTTCTAATGAAATTTACACAATTGTACACCAATCAAACACCATTATAAAAAAGTAAGAAAATATATGCCATTTTTTTCTTAAATTCACTAGCATTAGTTTTGAGTTGACTTCTAAAATATGATGCCCGTTGAAGATATAGAAGATGGATCCAAAGAACCATTTAATGGAATGACTTATGTCAAACATTTATATGTGTTCAAAGCAGGACCTCACTCTAAATGTCTTAGCTTTATGTTGTTTTATATTTCAACTTTTTGGTAGATCATGAAAATGATTACACTTTTGAACCTAAAAAATTTCCACTACTTGAAAATTGTGAAAAAATAAATTTGTTAAAATTTTCGACAAGTGCAAATGAGCATTTATAATTCACCTTAATTTTAAGCTTCGAATTCACGACAAGGAATTTCTATCGGAAAATCATCAAAAATTTAAAGATTTATAGTAGGGTTCTGAATGTTACATCATGTTCGACTTTTTGAGCTTTCATCCTAGTTTAGGGCACAAATATCAGAAAGGAAGTAATAACCACTTCTTCAACAACCTTAACACAGTGTTTTTGTTGGAATTTTATTTCTTTCTTTCTACGTACGTATGTATGCATGTACGTATGTATGTATAATGTATAAATACATATACACACATATATGTAGATAGATATAGATACAAAGGGAGAGTTCTGAAAGCAAAAGATGATTTGTGTAAGAATTGTATAAAGGATGTATGATAATTATCAATCAAGATTTGAATGTTCTTGCGTGATAATCATGGGCGCACCTTTGTAGAGACAAGGGGGGGCGACCGCCCCCCCTGTTTTTCCGTCCGTAGTGTTAATTTTTCGGCCGAAATGCGATTTTTAGTTAAAAATAGAGGTTTCGCCCCCCCTGAATTTAAAAATTTAACATGTATTCTAGGTTATAAAAATTTCCGTCCCCCCTCTCAAGTGTGCCAAGCTCCGCCACTGGTGATAATTTTTAGAAAAGTACATGGCTATCTATTTTTTTCTTTCGAATATTATTTTCATACACACACAATACTTTGTTTTTTATGTGTATGTTTAAATTCACTTTTGTATAATACTTAACATCTGTATAACTTTTTTTTATGTAAAGTCATGTTAGATTTAAACCTTAATTAATATTGGGATCGGATTGATATAAAGGTTGAACGAGCCGAATCTAAACGAGCCTGATCTCGTGCTTGAGCCAAAAACACGAAGAGATAAAATAAATAAACAATTATTACAATATTTTTGATCAGATTTAAAATAAATATAAAAACAATAAAAAAATAACTCTCTGAAACTACGTTAAAAAAAGGATACAAATTCTATATTTTACCAGTTCGGTTCAATTAGGCATAATCGGTTTTCAATTTTATTTTTCCTTATCCAAAACCCTAATTCAATTTGGTTTGATTTCGGTTAAAAATGAACAAACCAAATATAACCTATTAAACCTATTAAAAACCAATAAAGTGGTTAAAAACCGAATAAACCGAATTTAACCATATATCCTATTAATAAAAATAATATATTTTAATATGTTTTTCGTTTAATTTGTTAATCGAACAAAATGAATCAAAAAAAATATTTTGAAACCAAAAATCGAATATGGGGTAGTGGTGTCCAATTGGCAGAGCTCCTGGTGTCCAATTGGCAGAGCTCCTGGTGGCGGTCCTGCAAAAAATTAACCACTTTTAACTATCTTGCGGTTGGTTGGTGAAACTAAAGCAAATTCACAGATACATCTTAATCTCACAAAATTCGAATGGATTATCCCGATCAATTATCTTAAACTTGGATGAGCAGAAATATTGGTTTCAGAAAGTGATTCATTACACGATCTAATAAAAATACTTGTATTAATCTTTGAGTTCTTCAACAATTTATGTGTCATAAAACAATACACGTTATATTAAGTCTTCATAATGAGTCACATCTTACATATTAAGACGTGCTCCACCTTATAATCCAACGAGTCACTAATTCATATTATGCACTTACGTGAATGGAAAAATAATTAAGCTCCTTTACCCCCAAAAAAATTCTTAGGGCCCCTTCTTTATGATCTCATTTATTAATTAAGAAATTTTAAGAATAAAAGAAGACTTTTTTCTGATAGGAGAATTCGAAATGTACGATTTTCCGACAAGAAAATAATTATGTCTTGGAATTGTAAGGTTGACATTACCAATTAGGCAATTAGTTGCCTAACCTTAATGTATTACAATCAAAGGATAACGGAGCAAAGTTACTTCTGCTTTACGATAAATTGGTATTATTAAATTCATGTGTTACAACGTGATGGTATATGCTTAAAAAGTTTTATAAAGTTGAGGCGAATCAACAAGTCACAAATAGTTCTACATCACGTACTAACCATCTCCATTGGGTGCACATTTGAATTAAGTAAATGAAAAATATACATTACACCCAAAAAAAAGGAAGAAAAAAAACTTCATAATCAACTCAAACTTTTTACTTTTTTTTTAAAATATTAAAATTATATTAGTCAAAATATTTTAACTTTAGAAATATCACAAACTAAAAGAGTTAAAGAAGTCATTCATTAGATATTGATGAGTCAATTCTTGATTACATGATATCTATTTTTTGTTTGGGTGTGTTGTATCTTCATGTGCAATAGCCACGACAACCACTTTCGCAAAAAATTCAATCACTGAATCAGAGCTACTTGATAATTCATGAAATTTTATTTTATGTTGATCGACTTGAAAATTTTTTAGAGTAGCAAAGATAGAAAAAAATTTTAGAGTAGCAAAGATATTTGATTGTATGTTTAAAATGAATGATCGAGTTGGGTTAGTTTATAAGGTGAGAAAATGTAAAAATAAATAAAAATAAAAATAAAACTTCTTTAATCATTTTAAACAGTCACATGACCAATTTGCAAGCGGTCAACATGTTTCACGAACCCATATATATTCGAGCCCTAGACACGAACCCTTAGACCACCCGTAATGGTTTCACCGCGGGACGAGTGGGGTTCGGTGGGGTAGCGGCCCCCGGCGGGAACACCGCCCCCCCTCGGCGGGATTGATTTTGTGAATTGGGCGGCCCCCGCTCCCCGTTCTCCCCCTCTCTCACACCGCCATCTCATCTCTCACAATATGGAATGTTTTCCGGTGAGGTGACCATTGTGGGGTTTTAAGATTTTCAGTAGGGTGATGACGTGGCAGAAAATTTCAGTGGGGTGAGATTTCAGTAGGGTGGGTATTACAGATGGTCTTATTGCTTGTAGCAGAGTTCTCATTGAAGCCAACAAATTACAAACCGAATCCAACCTGTGTACGCACCTGGTGGCCTATAATGTTTTAGTAAATTTTTCTTTATTAAGTTTCCATGGTTTAAACCTTATTATTGGAGTGTTTATGTCATAGTTTAAAAAAATATATAGGCACACATGACGTCACTTTGAGAGTTGGAGCGTTAGAGGGACGAACTTGGATTTGGATACGTATTATGTGGGTAAGGGTAAAGCACGCAGACGATTTATGAAGATTAAGCATATTAAGAACAGAGAAAGTTTTAAAAATAGATGAAGATGGTGAAGAAAAAAGAGACAAAAATATGAAATATAACTTAATGATTAAAAAGTAAAAACAAATAATATTCAATAGTCAATAAGATTACATTACTTACTCTTCATATGCTCTCAAACTCCACAAATGAAAAATTTTATAGAGTTTATAAGGAATAACTCTCCAGACTACATTTGAAAAAGACACCCTCACTCCCTCTCTTTTTTGGTTATCGGAAGGATATTGTTATTCTTCGAACGCTTCCAGTCTTGTGAAGGTTAATTGATCATCTGAACACTGTAGGTTTTCTAAGGATAAACCTAGATATCCTTCCAACGCTAGTTTGGACTTGTAGACGTTGGAGTTTGCCAAGGCTTTATGTGTTTTGGTAAACACCGGCCTTTTATAATCTTACACGAATATTTGATTTTTTTTGTTTTTTTCTGTTTTTATTTTAGGTACAGATAAAGCCAGTCCAAATTTTCAGTTTTTTAGAAAACTTACACTAAACTTGTCAGTTTCTATTTAATTTTGGTTATTTCGGTTTGAATTTTCCGGTTTTTGGGTCAGTTTTTGGTTTTATATACACGCACCCTAGCTAACAACCGTCTTGTTTTCTATAGGAAACCTCGTGAATGAATTAATCTAAGAAGTCAAAACATTAACAAAACTGAAAGAAAATAAAATAAAATAATTAATCACTTCTTAAAGCACGTATACTTGCCAAAAAACTACAAATGTTTTGTGACTTGTGGGTAGGAGCAATGAACGGTTAAAAAATTAGGAAAACATTTTCTCTTCTACTTATAATAAATAAGTAACTCAAATACCACTTGTCAAGTTTTTAAACCATTTTAACATGTGTCACATTCTTACTATGATATACAATTCTCTTTCCAATTAAATGCACATATATTCTTTTTATTAAATAATTAAATTAAATGCTAATTACTAAATTTTAAATAAATTAAAAATCAATTTTTTTAATAAAAAATAGATTTTGAACAATCTCAAAAATGAAATGTTAAAAAAAACAAAAAGTTAAAAAAAATGGTATTATTGTTTTGTCATTTAAAATATGTATATATACATAAATTCAATCATGTATATTTTATATCAAAAATTGTTTTTTAAATCCTATATTTTTATTAGTTAATATATATGTATATGTGTGTGTGTGTATCGTGATAAACACATATATTGTCCTAGCAAACTATTATCTTCTAACTAATCGATCAATATATATATTTTTGAACAGTAATACTAACATATTCATATTCTACTCTTAAATAGTTTTTTTTTTGTTTAGATTTATAGATAACCTCCTTTCTAAGAAGCGCTGATCAATATATAATTCATTTTGTAAAAAATCATAAGTTTCAGAGAATTGAAAGGAAACCACACCTTTTTGTATGGACCCTAATTTGTCACCAACATCCACATTTAATTAACTAATTTTCATTTGAAACTCTTACCTAATTAATTGCTCATTTAATAATGAGATTAATTAATTAATTAATGGAAGACAAAACTTGCAAATAAAAGAAAACGTACGTACACCATAGGATCCAATAGCCACTGTACCTGCAACATGACGATGCATGCATGGGTCCCCTAATCTTGTTTGTATAAATAAGTTGGGCAGGATGATGCACATCTTACAAACCATTCCATCTCAGTTAATATATCTAGCTCCTTCATTGCTTCAAGTTTCCCCATAAAGTTGGTTTTTTTCCTGAACGGCAGAGGGTCCCGTCGTGTTAGCTTCAGTTATCCAATAAAATTGTTACGTATTTTGGTTATTGAAAACCTATTTAGGTTAAATTGCATTTTGCAGCCTGTTGATTACCTTTAATTTGCCTTACAAAGAATGAAGCTTTATCTCATCTTTATTGTGTTTCTTCTGTCAAGCTTGTATACTTATGAAGCTCAAGGTATGTATTGTATATGTGTATATATGTGTGTGTGAAAATTTAATTAAACCCATTTTTTTAATTTAACGTGAGTTCCAATATTATCTATACAACTTTATAATACATATAGGAATGACACAATTGTATTTTACCAAAAAACTCTTAAAATTAAGAGTATTACAACTCTTAGAACGCAAAGTACAACAAACAACCCTTTAAGAGCAAGTAAATGTTTTCTTTCACTTTTTAGTAATTTGTCCCACATTGATACATTTAAAATATAAAATGTCATATAATAGTTCCTCTCAAATCAAATAAATCATTTCTTCACACTTTTGTCATATCATATTTGGCATTTTAAATTATTAATTTTATCATAATAAACTTTTTAGTTAAAATAATTGATTTGACAAAAATTAAGTGGTTTAAGCTTTTTACGAGTCAAAATCAGTAGCCTAATTGTTTTGTTTTTCGCCGCATCGCGCGGGTATCTCACTAATATATATATATGAGAAAGATAATTTGAAAACCCTTCTTAATGTGAAAACTATGAAAATCGCGTAAAAATCATGTAAAAAACGTTTTTTTTCCTGAATTTTTTTTATAGGTTTGTAGCATTATTTGGTAAATTTTTATAAAAATGAAAAAATTCGCCAAGTGAATTTAAAAAAAATTATTTCGTAACTCACGTAAAAATACGTAACATCTGGGCGCAGTAGCTTAATTGAAAACACAAAAAAATTTAAAATCAACTTATGAGTTGGTTTGGCTCGAATCATTTATAAACTCAAACAACTCAACTCATTTACAAATTAAACCGAGCATGAGCCAGTCTTGGCTTATCATGAACATACTTATCTTAACATTTTTAACACTTTCATCCCCGGTTAACCGATGACCCAATTAACGGCATGCATATATAACAGTGTTTCAATTACTTGTCATCACTTGTATATCTCACGTTTTGCATGTTTTATAACTTATTTGCAGGCACAAACCGAAAACTTATGACAAAAATTGCATCTTTCACCGCTACCACCACTTATTCTAAGGTAGGTTTTTTTCTTCTTTATTTTTTGTTAATTATAAACAGGGGCGGATTCAAGTAGAGTGGAGGGGGTGGCAAGGCCCCCAATCAAAACAAAAAAATTCTTAATACATTAAACTAAAAAACATTTGGCCCCCTTGTGTTTTATTAACATGCCCCTAATCAAACTAAAATTTATGGTTATTTTTCATATTGTTGTTAATCTAGGTCTTGAAATCACTTGAACCACACGTTATTTCACATTGAATTTTAGACAGATGAATATTTCATTTTGAATTTATGAATTAAACAAACTAGCGGTTTAAATTTCGCGAATATGATTATAGTGTATGTAACTTATTTTTTACTTCAATTTGTCATCCATATTAACAAGCTCATTTTTTCGTGTTTTACCTAACATATTTTGACTCTTTTTAACTGACATGCGTTAATTGATTTAGCCTTGTTGTTTTATTCTATTTGTTTTATGCCCCCACTGACGAAAATTTCTAAATCCGTCACTGATTGTAAGTACAATCGATTACTATTATCATTATTATTTTTAACATCGAACACGTATACTCCTAAAATCCACCTAGACTCGTTTTATGAAACTCGAATATGTATCACCTAGCTTGTCAAAGATAAACACGAGGTGAAATTAGGCCAAAAGACTATCAGCAAATTTTTTTTTGATATTTAGGAGTAAATTAAATTGGCTTTAAAATCTAAGGACATATAATATATTTATATTTATGTTAATTATTTTGTTCATATATGCCCAGGACCCGAATAATGAAGAAGACAAAAACGACCCGAAATCAGAAATCAAATCTGCTAACGGACCAATAGCGTACAAAGACAATTTCATGTTTAATTTGTTGCCGGAAAGTTTCCAACATGAAGCCAACGGACCCTACCCGAATGACATATACGTTGTCGATTATACTCCTGCTAGGCAAAAGAGTCCGATACACAATTAAAAATTAAATAAAGACAAATTTAAAAATTATGTAATAAAAATAGGAATCATAAGTCTTTTTTGAGTTTTGTCTTCTATCATCATGCTGCGTAAATGTATACAACACGATATGCAATTACAAAATAAATAAAAAAAAATTATATTCTATGTTATTTTGTCTTGTCTGGTGGAAATAATTAACGTAGAAGGCGAGTCACGTTTTATTAAAATAAGAATAAAATATATTAAAGATACTCTCTTTATATTTGAGAACAAATTAGTGCAAAGCCATGTATATGTAACAACCGGTTTTTAATAATGAAATGTATTGTGAATAATCGTTAATTGAATGATTGTGGTTGTTGTGATTTGAAAATATGTGAGATTACGTCATCTATGACAAGAGCACATTTGGTCGTGCATGAAATCCACGATGATTTAGCAATTTTAATTATTACAGGTTGATAGTATGTGAAAAAAATGGCGTTAGTAGATCGCAAAGAAACATCCATCACCTAATGCTTATTCAAATAGATGACCAACCGATTTCATGTCGAGAATCATAACTCGGAAATGAAGAAAATGAGTGTAAGCGAAATCGCGAAACGAGGCTCCGATTTCAAGATACACTGAATCGAATATAGCAATAGATAAGAGGTCAAATATTTTGAACTCTTTAGGTTTTGAAATTATAACCATTGGAAAGAGCTCGAAAAATCGTGAACGTAGGCGAAAACCGTGCGTAAAACGGAGTTCGTATGCTCCCGGAATCGCGAAAACAAGGAAAATCAAAAATTTGATAAAAACCCCTTGGGGAGGTACGCCCCACGCCAAGCTTTGGGCTGGGGCGGTACGCCCCACGTGCTAAGTCGGTTAAAAGTGTTTTAAACGATCAGAACGCATCGGGGAAGCAATTTTCTGATTATTTTCGATCCATTTTTGCTCCAGACGAACATCCATCAACTTTTAAGCCCAAAACCTTCAATTTAAAGGTTTCTAATCATCCAGATCGCACATAGGATCGTGTTTTCAAGTCCCGATCGTTAATTTAACCGTAGAAATCCGTCAGATCAGGTAACGGTTTGTTTTATCCTACTAGTTTAATATTGTGTGGATTAAATCTAGTTTTGATTGTAATACTATGATTATGGGTATTGATTATTGCCTAGTTGATAACTAGGGATTGTTAGAAACGAAGAAATTGTTGTTTTGATGGTGAAATCTTCGTTTTAAAGCCGGGATAATGTCCGGTTGTTATGAAACCCATATCATGGTGTGATAACTAGTAGGAATGGGTAGATTATGGTTTTAAATGAAACATGGATTATAATCCATGGATTAAACGATGATTATGATGAATTGATGTTAAAATTATTAATAGTTATGATCTTAAATGAAAAATTAAATAATAAAAGTGATTAAAGATCGTAACTAATATAATGAGCATCAGTTATTTGATAAATTGCCTAACAGAGGCATGAAATGTGATTAATTGTGATAATTGACTAAAACTTGCTAAAGATAGTAAGATAGAGTCAATTATATGATAAATTGACTTTGAGAAAGTCAAACCAGTCAAGTGCGTTGAACTTGATTATAGGTGTTATATGTATTGAGTATAGTTGTATATGTGTGAATATGCAACTAGGTATTGACGGTGAAAGTCAAGGGATAAGCCACAGAAGTGGAAAAGAGGTTGTAGGAAGTGAACAACCGCTTGAACCAGGTAAGTTACCCAACTTACTGTAACATTACATATAAGTAGTAGAAAGAGTCTACTTGCATATTTGATATATGTGAATAATGTTAAATATGTGATTGAAACTATGGGATGAGAAATCCTTTAGTTTGTGTTTGTTAAGTTTCAATGGGAAACGTATATGCAATATATTTGCATTAGAATAACTTGATGACCCGGTGATTGATTAATATGATTTGGTGTTTATAAAATAATGGGGCAAAACTTGATTAATGAATCTAATGGAATTATAAGACCTTTGAGAAGGCATTATTAGTTTCAAAACGAATGTTATGCTTGTGTGGTGTGCATAATATAAATGCATTAAAATTTAGCCGGATGAGCCGGTGAAATTGATTTAATTGTTGAACCACAAATGTGTGGCTAACCGGTTAATCCGGGAACTAAATTGTTGAACCACAAATGTGTGGCTAACCGGTTAATCCGGGAACTAAATTGTTGAACCACAAATGTGTGGCTAACCGGTTAATCCGGGAACTAAATTGTTGAACCACAAATGTGTGGCTAACCGGTTAATTCTGGAACTGAATTAAATATGACTCCACAATGGTGGATAGCCAGAGGTGCTGGCAATTGTCTAGATGGAAGTACCGGTGGGTGAACATCTTAGACTTGATAAATATGACTCCACAATGGTGGATAGCCAGAGGTGCTGGCAATTGTCTTAGATGGAAGTACCGGTGGGTGAACATCTTAGACTTGATAAATATGACTCCACAATGGTGGATAGCCAGAGGTGCTGGCAATTGTCTAGATGGAAGTACCGGTGGGTGAACATCTTAGACTTGATTAATATGACTCCACAATGGTGGATAGCCAGAGGTGCTGGCAATTGTCTTAGATGGAAGTACCGGTGGGTGAACATCTTAAGACTTGAATTAATTATGATATCACAAATGTGTGAATAGTCAGATGTGCTGACAAATAACTATGGTGGAAGTACAGAAATGTGAACACCATAGTGTAATTTTGATTAAATTATTGTGAACAATAGTTGATGATTGGTAATGTGATATTATTACCTGGTGAGAGTCAATCCGAATAGAAATGACTCCGTTTGAATATTGATTGTGAAAAATGTATTTATACATTTTGTTGTTGAGAAACCATTGGGGTTACTTACTTAGTTCATATGAACTAATTGTGACTTATATGTGATGTTACAGGTCAAAGATAGATATGCATCGGGCGATCAGATCGGGCACGTTGTGAAGCAGAACCAAACGTTATGTAAATCTTGGGAGAGATTAAATTTAAACACACCAGTTTTTATTAATCATAAATGTAAATGATTGAAATTAAGTGTGTTTAACTTATAATAATGAAATTTCACGCTTCCAAACATGATTTTTGATAAAGTTTAATCTGGGACCTAAAAATGGGACACGTGTAATCGTGTGAGAAGTTTGGGTGTTACAGTATACTAAACTAAGGACAGTATAAAATTAAAATCAAAATTATATAAAATATTATAGATAATTCAAACCGATAACTACAACAAATTCTTCAAAAATACTTTTTACAGTCTTCTTGATCGACTCTAGTATTCAATCTATTGTGTTTTTCACTTAATCTCCACTGCAATATAGAATAAACGTATTAATGACTTTGGTTGATGCACGTATTCAATATGCTTCACTTAAAACAGGTGTCACGCATCTTCTTAACACGAACGTGTCTGTCTTCAATTCTATGGCACAACAACCGAAACAATCTGTGTACCGTCGGGAATGTCTACACACCCAATATAATGTGTAGAATTGGTAGAAATTATACGAAGTTTGAGATGGTAGATACAACTTCATTCAAAAAAACAATCAACCAAAAATGAACATACAAATTCATTAGTTATATCCAACAATTGCAACGCTTCATTTTCCTTGTTTCAATGAACCATCATACATACATACATAACATACATACATACATACAAGTTATAAACACAAACGATTGTGTATAAATCATTTAGGTTGGACGGAGATTGTACCAAATTTTTTTTTATGTAGGTATTAAATTATCTTAGTATTTTTTTTTAAATACACTTTCTTGCATATATGAATTGGTGCGCTTTAAGCTAATTCACAGTTCAGTTGAATTACATATTTACATTGCCTTGGTGTGTCGTGCTTTTCTGAAAGAAGATGTGTGTCAAATGCTAATATTTCTTTCATTGTTTGGAGTTTTTAAATCAAAGAATTTAGAGTTGTTATTTATTTTTTTTTATTTTAATCTTTGGGAAAGCATGCATAAAAAATAAGTTTGTGATCACTATAATCACTTTAAAATGTTATAGTGAATATATTTATCAAAGGGCCTAATTTTGAAGTTAGTCTAGGACCCCTTTATATATTGAGTTAGAGGTGGGAAAAAAACCGAACCCGAAACCGGCAACCCGAACCGGAACCAGTCATACCCGAACCGATGGGTACAAACGGGTACAGTTTTTAGACAAATTAAAACCGGAACTGGTTCCACCTGCACCCGGCCAAAACCCGAACCGGAACTGGCCGGCATTGACTTTGTTGACCGGAACTGGAACCGATTGGAACCGGAACCAGTTCCGGAACCTTAACCGGTTCCAGAAAAAAACCCGATTTACGCACGTCTATATTGAGTCGTCCCTAATCCGGAGCAATGCTAGTTTCTAGACTAGTTTGATGGGTCAATCAGCCCAATCAAGGACATATGAATTATGGCATCAAAAATATTAATTGTCTTATATTTTTAAAGGTTTTTGAGCTTTCATATACAACATTGTTAAAAAATTAGATTGAGCTCGGGGAAAATAGGTGAATGTTTTTTGTGCACTAATATATAAGAAAAAGATAAGTTTTTTTTCTTTACTTTTTTTTAGAAATAATTATGTTTAATATGTATATATAGGATTGGGATCAAATAATAACACACTCTTAAAGCAATAACTCAGATAACTTTGCCAAGATAAAGCCAAATCTTCGATTCTTTTTTTAACATAATTGTAACACATTTAAAACACTATGTTCTTTTATGAGTTTGCGAAAACTCATCACCGTTTGAGAGTTTACATTGTTGTAAGTTTTGGGGCTAAAACAGTTACAGTGCTTTAAATCAAAAACTTACAACGATGATATCTTTTAAACGGTAATGAATTTTCACAAACTCATAAAAGAACATTGTGTTTTAAATGTGTTACAATGATGTTCAAAAAAGAAATCCAAGATTTGGCTTCATCTTGGCAAAGTTATCTGCGTTATTGCTTTAAGAGCGGGTTATTATTTGAACACTTTCCTACTATATATGTGTGTGTGTGTGTGTGTAGGGTACAAATCCATTGTTAACCCAATGTTATTGTGTTAACCATTTAACTCAATATTAACAGTTGATCAAAAATGAGATGGAGTAAGATGATGTCATGTGTCAAATTTGTCTTATTAATAAAAAAAAGTATTATAGTCAACTGATTAGATACAAAAAAAGTCATATTTAACTTAGTGGTGACAAGTGTCACCTACATTTTCTCACATCCATATTTTAATTTAAAATAAAAATTTACCCCTAATTTTTTAAAACTTGATAACTTTTTTATAAATTATTTTTTTATAAAAATTATACCAATAAATTTGTCATATTTTTCTCTTTAATTCAAGTATAGTTTTGTCTTTTTTTCACTATTTCATAATTACATCAATATAAGTCTTGTCATTTTTTTCCGCGTAACGTAATTACATCAATGTAAGTTTCGTCATATTTTTCAACATTTCGTAATTACATCAATGTAAGTTTCGCCATTTTTTTCAACATTATCTAATTACATCAATGTAAGTTTCAACGTTTTTTATCATTTTGTAATTATGTCAATGCAAGTATCGTTATTTTTTCAGCCTTTCAACTTTCGTAATTACTTCAACGTAACAAACGTAATGTAATATTTCTATTTAATCAGTATTTGTTACATTGATGTAATTATGGATGCTGTTACACTACGTTTGTTACGTTGACGTAATTACGAAAGTTGAAAGACTGAAGAAAATGATGAGACTTATATTGATGTACTTACCTAATGCAAAACAAACGTTGAGAAAGCATTGATGTAGTTACCTAATGTTGAAAAGAAATGACGAAACTTACATTGATGTAATTACAAAATGTTGAAAAAAATGACGAGACTTACATTGATGTAATTACGTTACGCTAAAAAAAATGACGATACTTACATTGATGTTATTACGAAATATTAAAAAAAAATGACGATACTTACACTGATGTAATTACGTTACGCTGAAAAAAATGACGATACTTACATTGATGTTCTTACGAAATATTAAAAAAATAACGAGACTATACTTGAATTAAAGAGAAAAATAAGATAAATTTAATGGTATAATTTTTATAAAAAATGATAATTTATAAAAAAGTTATCAAGGTTTAAAAAATTAGGGGGTAAAAAACTTATTTTTAAAATTAAAATATAGATGTGAGAGAAGGTGGGTGACACTTGGCACCACCACATTAAATCATATTTTGAAATAAAGAATTTTACCATCTTACCCTTTAGCAATGTAAATCATTGGATCTAAATCTTGATTGTTTTATATTAAATCAATGGCAAATATAGGGTTAAACGGTTAACGCATTTATGGTGGGTTATTATAAAATGTGTATCCTATATATATAGTATATAAAAACATATACTATTTAACCCAAACTATATAGATTAGATAGAGATCCAACAACAAAAACTTTTTAATTATTGGCAAATTAGATTTTAATAATCTAAAGTTTTAGAAGTTGGTCTTCGTCGGTTTCAACTATGGAAATCCCTAATATATGTCTCTACTTTTATATTATTTACCTTTGGTGGATATCCGTTAAAAAAAACTTAACGTCGTAAACTTTTTTTTTTTCAAATTTCAAAAGGATCTTTTTGGGCTTTTAATCAGAATGAGAATACGAGTCGAATGATGTATAACTTAACTCGAAATGTTGCTCCAAATTTCCTGATTGATTATTTCCTTGATCAATTGAAAGTTTAAACACCCGATTGAAGAATCGTTTCATTATTTGAAGCAACGTTTCGAGGTAAGTTATACATCATTCGACTTGTATTCTCATTCTGATTAAAAGCCCAAAAAGATCCTTTTGAAATTCGAAAAAAAAAAGTTTATGGCGTTAAGTTTTTTTTAACAGAGATCCACCAGAGGTAAATAGGTCGAAAGAAGTAACTGTTATTGTGGATTTTCATAGTTGGGTTCGGTAGCTGCCAACTGATAAAAGTTTGGATCATTTAAATTCAATTTACCTTAATTATTTAACCCATTTATTTTTTAAGCATTAATTGCCACGTATCGGGTTGTACCCAATGAGTGGTAATACAAATGTACGAGTCGGGTGAACCATGTGGAGCGGACCAAACATCACAAGTTAAACTAACGCCGGTTTGTAAGTTTTTAAAACCCAAAATAAGTTCATTTTTAGCTTTTTTCCACATTTTTAGACAATCTCTTCTAATGGTAGAACGACTTACGTGTGTGTAACGAGGTTGAAGAGTTTGTTGAATAAATCGAGTTAGACGAGGGTTGTCGAAGTGGCTAAATGGTAAACTTTGTTGAATCACGAATTGCGCCATTTGCTCCCGAACCGCATCCACACTATAAGCGAAAATATTCCCTTCGTTCGACATCTTCGGTTGACCTCGTGCCGCTTCGTTCTTCAAAGCTTTGCAATATTTGAACTCGTGATGGTTTTTCAAAGTACTATTCGCGTCGTGTTTGAAAAAACTACCACAAAGCTTGCAACGAGCTTTATTCGGACCGCTCGACATCCTACACAAATCATAATTTTTCCATATTTCGGGATTCCTCTTCGTAGGAATAACTTCAACAACTCAAGGTTTGTTGAAGCACCTCAACCAACCGAAGAGTTAGCACTTGATGAAGCCATTTGTGAGCGGGTTTGCATTTTGAGAGTTTGGAGAGCGTCTTTTGCGTTTTGAGAGCGTTTTTTGCGTTTGAGAGTTGTGTGATTGAACCTAAACAACCCCTACTTATTTATACTAAACTTATGGGGTCTAAGATGGCAAAAAACACCAAAAAAAGGGTCCAAAATGGATTCAAACGGTCAAAAAAATGGTAATATCCAAACTAGCCGTTGAAACCGGTTTGTAAACAGGTTTGGGGAACCGGTTCCTAAACCGGTTCGGTTCGGTTCCAAACTGGTTACAACGGTCGAAAACCCAAACCTACTCCAAACCGCTAGATCGGGCCGGTTTCCAAACCGATTTGGGTGAAACCGGTTTTTGCTCTTGACAGGACTGGTTTATAAACCGGTTTTTCGACCCGAACCGGTTTGTTTTAGCTCCTCTAATTACAACTTAGAAGAGAAAAGTTTGGTCCAAGAGATTAAATTTTAAAATGAAGCCCAAAGGAGGAGGCCTCATTCAAAATTTACAAACACTCCGATTCTCCGACAGCACCACCCTCATTCAAAACTACCAGATTTTATTAAGATGAAACCAATATAAGTTCGTTATTATATATTAACACTACAACAAAAGTTGTTTATTAAGATGAATCCTATAGCGATAGCAAGAACAATTGTTGTAAGTTAACATATAGAAATAAATTGGCATCGCTATAGATGTTCACATTTGTGTGTGCCTATATATAGATATATTTGATGTGTAGCAACTAAATATTGTCATGTTGCCTTTGGCAACGTAGGAGGGAAAATTTGTTGCCTGATAAACTCCCTGTAGTGACAACTAGGCCTGTAAACGAACTGAACAAATCGTGAATTGTTCGGTGGAAAGTTCGTTAATGTTTGTTTATTTAATAAATAAACGAACATGAACACACATAGTGTTTGTATATTTATGTTTACGAGCTGTTCGGTGATGTTCGTTTATTTGTGTTTGTAAATTTTCGTTAACTATCTAATGTTATTTTATGTTCGATTAACTATCTAATTGATGGATGATATGTATTTACATTTAAGAGATTTGTCGTTTTTGTTCGTTTATGCTTTGTTCAATTGCCTTCGTTTATGTTTGTTCAATAGTGTTCAATAATTTTCATGTATGTTCAATTATGTTAGTTCGTCTATTTTGGTTCGTTTGTGTTAAATTATGTTGATGAACATTTCGTTTAATTTTTTAACGAACGAACACAAACGAATATGAACATGTTCATTTTCTTAATAAACGAACACAAACACAATATTCATGTTCGTTAATCTGTTCATGTTCGGTTAAATTTTAATGAACGAACACAAACATGACTGTGTTTGTGTTTGTGTTCGTTTACAGGCCTAACCACGACAAGTCACCAAAAAATAGTTTTATTTTATTTATTTATTATTTGAATTCTAATGTTTCATTTTTTGTTTCTACTATTGGACTAATGAATAATAATTTATATTTTGATTATTAAGATTTGATCTACAAGTTTTATTTGAAGGACGTCATGATTAGTTTAAGTATGTAAGGACATCATTTTATTGCAATTATTGTTGAAAGGTAATGTTTCCCTTGATTGTCCATTTATTAGTTTAAGCTATATTTCCGTTGATGATTAAATTGTTACTCATTATTTTGTATTTGATCTTCTGAACAGAGGTGGGCAAAAACCCGGAACCGAAACCGGCCGTATCCGAACCAGTGGGTACGGATGGTTCCGGATTCTCAAAGAAATCGGAACCGGAACCGGAAAAAGTGGAACCGATTCCACCTTTACTCGGCAAAACCCGAACCGAAACCGGCCAAAAACTGATTGAAACCGGTAGAAAACCGGAACCAGTTGTTGAATTCGTTGACCGGAACCGGTTAAAAAAAAAAAGTCTGCCCACCTCTGCATAGAGGTGGGCATTGAAACCGGTTTCAAACCCGAACCCGGGGTTCAACCCGAACCCGGGGTTCAACCCGGAACCGGACCCGGTTTCTAACCGGTTTGTATTTTGAATTTCGCCACCGGTTCCAAATCGGGTTCAACCCGAACCGGTTCCAACCCGAACCGGTTCCAACCCGGTAGATCCAACCCGGTAGATCCAACCCGGTTTCAACCCGGTTTTGACAGTTTGAACCAAAAAGTCGAGTTCTAGCCGTTGAACTAGCCGTTTGGACCGATTTTTAGCCGTTTTTTTGATGTTTTTTGGTCCAAAACTTAGTATAAATTGTTGTGGCTTGTTTAGTTTGATTCCACACTTGAAAACAAACATTCTAAGCCAAAAACGCTCTCGTTTCGTATACCCGACTGCTTTACTCTCTTTGTTTCGCGATACATTTTTATTACACGCGTATTTTAAACCACTTGTTAACGCAATGGCTCAATCTACATCTTCTGTCAGTCAAGGTTCTAACGCCGAAGTTTCAGTTGTCCGTGTTCTTACGCATAGTAGGAACATGGAAATATGGTGTAACTGGGATTTAGTTGAGATGAGTGATGGGTCTCAAAAGGCTCGTTGCAAGTATTGTGGTATGCTTCTTGCAAAAGAATCAAACACGAGTTTGAAGAAACATAATACCAAACCATTTTGCAAGGCGTTGAAGAATGATCCAGAAAGTCAACAAACACAAATCAGTAATTATGGTGGAATTTTTCACCACAACGTAGACGAGGTTCGTGATAGAATGGCGAAGTTCGTGATTCAAGAGGCGTTGCCGTTTGGACATTTCGACAACCCTCGTTTAACAAACATGATTCGAGATACGCTTCAGCCTCGTTATAATCATGTAAGTCGAAGGACGCTAAGGAGTCATTGTTTAAAAATGTGGAACAACGCAAAAAAAGATTTGATCTTATTTTTTGAAAAACTAAACACTGGTGTAAACTTAACTACAAACGTTTGGTCTGCACCAAATGGTTTACCGGAATCGTATATTTGCGTCATCGCCCATTGGGTGGATCCCGGTTCGTAGCAAATGATGAAACGTACGATTGCGTTTGAACTTTTCCCGTATCCACATACGGCTGAATATTTGTTTCAACTATTAGATTTCGTAATAACACAATTTAATTTGGAAAAGAAACTATTTTCAATAGCATTTGATAATGCTTCAAACAACACTGCTGCAGTTGAAAAATTAAAATTAAAATACACACCATTTTGCAACGGTATATTTTTCGACAGTCGATGTGTAGCACATATTATTAACTTAGCGGTGCAAGACGGTCTTTCTTCACCGAATCTTGAAACTTTCAAATATGGTTTTAGAAATATGATACATGATGTTTTTAAAAAAAGTAGAAAAACATTTACCGATTACAAAAAATTTTGTAAAGATACGAACAGACCTTGTTATAGTCCTAATTGGGATATACCTACTCGGTGGAACTCCACTTTTAAAATGTTTGAAAGTGCTTTAAAACAAAGAGCAACTTTACAAACATTTCATACGAGTCTTTGTGAAGGTGGTTACGCCGAACAATTTTCGGACTTGGCTTGGGAAAATATTCAAGATTTAACTGATTTTCTTGAAGCTTTTAAAACCGCCACTACAAAATTATCAGGGGTTTATTATCCTACTAGTCCATTGGTGTTACCAGAATTGTATTTGATGACGTCAAATTTAAAAAAACTTGAAATGAAAAACCAAATGTTTGAAGAAATGATAAGTCCAATGAAAGTCAAATTAAAGAAATATTTTAAAGATTTACCACCCGTGTTTACTTGTGCCGCTGCTTTAAACCAAATTTTGAATGTTACGGGGGTTGAATGTTTGATAGACGAAATAAATGATAATTTGGATATTCATGAAGAAGATCCAAATTTTTCAAATGATGCAAAAAAAAGTTTTCAAAAAAGTTTACAAAGTATGTATGAATTTTATTTAAATAAATATGGTCCTAATATAAACATACGTACGAGCATGAGCGCATCAAGCTCGAGTAGTAGACCTCGTGATCCGCTTCTTAGTTTATTTAATACCGTTCGTAATGAAACGGCAAAACGACAAAGGGGTAACACCCCTTCAAGTGAGCTCGGAAGGTATAGTGGAACAGATTTTGTTTCCACTTTTCAATCCGAGGATTATCACAATTTAGAACTTTTGTCATGGTGGAAAGGAAAAGAATCTGATTATCCGATTCTATCCACTATGGCACGTGATTTACTAACCGTCTAAGCTTCTACCGTAGCTTCGGAATCTGCGTTTTCTCTTAGAGGCAGGGTATTATCTTTACGAAGAACAAGACTTACTCCGGAATCAGTAGAGATGTGTATTTGCTTAAAGGATCACTTGGACGCGATCGATCGAATTCAAAACATAACAAACCTCGAAGATGAAATCGAACTTGAAACAAGGGTACACGAAGAGGAGGTGGATGAAGGATTATCTCCCGACATATCCGATGAAGAACTTGCACAAGAAGCTCATGCTCGTAAACGTACGCAAACGCAAGCGGGAACAAGCACGGAATAAAACGCATGTTCTCAAGTTATTGTATTTGTATTTATCTTTTTAAGTTATGTATGTTTTTTTTAAATAATTAAAAGAGAAATAAATGTTAAATACAATTTTTATTTTTATGTTATGTATGTAATTTATTGTAAAATTACTAGAAATAATAATGAATTTTTTTAATATCATTATTTTTTTATACATGTTCTTAAATCAAGTATTTTTTTTATTATATATGTATGTCTTTTTTTTAAATAATTGAAATATAAATAAATGTATTAAAAGTTATTTTTATTTTTAAGTTATGTATGTAATTTATTGTAAATTATTAGAAATAATAATGTATGTTTTTAATATTATTTTCTTTTTATTTATGTATTCACATTTATAAAAAAAAAATTAAACCGAACCCGGTTTGAACCCGGTAGGTGTACCCGGTTCTGGACACGACCCTACCCTACCCGGTTCTACCAGTTTTAGATCTACAAATGTGAAACCGGTTCCAAACCGGTTCGGGTTCACCTCAAAACCAGTTTCGCCGGACCCGGTCCAAAATTGAACCCGGTTTGCCCATCACTACCTCTGCAGCCCTGCTTTTGATTTTTGAGTATTTGGATGAAAGGCCCACGGTCTGGGTATGGAAATAGTGGCTTGAGCCTTGAGCCCTTGACCTGGTGATTTGAGATTGTTGATTTGGGCTGGATATTGGTGATGGGCCTCACACAGGAGTAGACAGGAGTTTCTCATTCTGAGTTTTATTATTATTGAGTTAGACATCAATACGTCATACAAGAATATAAGATTTTATTATTATCCATTCTATAATTATTTTTTAAAAGACTGATAGTCGATTAAATGACATGTCCACAATAGACATCTGTTTTTTTTTTGATCCTACGACATGTATGAAAAAATATGACTAGTGAGACAAAAATAAAAATAAAAAATAATTTTTTGATTTACCAACTTTTATATATTAAAGCTAAAACAACTAAATCATTGAACCCATTTAATTTAGCAAAAAAAATAATATTGAACTCACTTATTAGAAATATATAATTCGATGTCCCCATTCAATCTAGTAAGATTTCTACTGGTTTTGATCAAGTTTTCATAATCAGACCTAACAACAAATTGGATATTTTGTTGGTTTACCCGTCGAATTAGTTTTTATATTAGCTAATTTAGTTTAATAATATAGAAAATTTATAATTAAATGTCAGAAGACAAAATTAACAATTATTAATAAACATCATATATATTTTTTTAACTAACAAAAACTAAAATTTTTGCATAAGCAATAGAAGAAACTTATATGGGTGATTGAGATATGAAGAATATAAATAAGAGTACCTTCGCCGTTCAAAAAAAATATAAATAAGAGTACCATTTAAAAGATAATAAAATAATTAATGATGCTAATCAATGAGTAACATTTACAAACAGAAGTACAAGAAATAGTGACAAGACCACCCTACCCTAACTTAGCTACCGCTCTGTTCAGAGTTTAGAGAGAAGACAAATTGCTTTGTAATATGATTTAAGCAACTATATTCTAAACATTTGTGTAAAAGATTGTTTCCCACGGTTTGTACGTATGATCTCAACACACACATATACACATGAAGAACTTGCATCGTATGATAATATACATATACATATACATATACATATACATATACATATACATATCTATAAAATTTGAGTCATAAAACTTGAATCCTGATCCTAGTGAAAATCAAGGAACTCCCAATGCCATCAAAAAAATACGAAATGGCACACAATGCCATCACCACTTACGAACAAAAGAAAAGATTAACTATTATTGCTTAATATAATTATTTAACAAAGATTTATACGAGAAAATAAAAGTACGTGACAAGGCATCAAAATTTTAAAAAGTTTTAATTTTGTACATGAATTAATGTAAATTCAAGTTTATCTATTTTTAAATATAAATTTTGTTTGAAAAATAGAAATTAATAAGAATACGTGTTCATTTAGTACCCCTTGACTTCTCTATAAAAGGTTTTGGGTTCAAATCTGTGCCGAATCATATTTGCCGAGCCAAGGTCAGGGGTTTATACAGTTGTGGGGTTCCTCCTGAGGTGGGCACGGACATACGTCCCATAGCGTCAAATCTGAAGGAACGATTGAAATCCTAGCCGTTTAAAAAAAATTAGTGCTACATTAACAAACAGTAGCCTTAAATAATTTCCTGTTGATTACGAGTGTTTATATTTAACAAATAAATAAATAATAACATAAGCTGGAATAGCTCAGTTGGTTAGAGCGTGTGGCTGTTAACCACAAGGTCGGAGGTTCAAGCCCTCCTTCTAGCGTTTTTTTTTTTTTTATTATTAAGTATAATGAAAATTAAACCGTTATAAATTTAAAACATATAATACCAACCATATTTCAATTGAAGTTATGCTTTTATAGTGTGTTCTTGTCCCTGGTGGCCTAGTGGTAAGGGTGTGGGAATCTATAATGGAGGTCTAGGGTTCAAAGCCCGGCACCACCCAATTTTCCCTGAGTCACGCGATTTACCTACCTCATGTTGGCCGTGGGACCGGTCGGTGAGGGTCCCTCATGTTGACCGTGAAACCGGTCGGTGAGGGACGCCTAATGGTGGTGTTCACCATTTTATAGTGTGTTCTTGTTAAATCTATGATCCGATCTTGCTTAACTTAAATAAATAAGTGGATTAGAAACAAAAAAAACTTTTTATCAAAAAAGTTTCATGAAATACTTGACTTATTCAACACTTTAAAATCTAAATCCCCAATTGCCAGAATAATTTAAACAGATGTGTTACTATCATCTTTAACATATTAAATTTACCTTATCAATTAACTCAATATATACTCACCTGGTGAATCAATTACTTCTTAGATGGAAGGTTCTCGTTTTAAATTCAGATAAAGAGTATATTATTTAGAGTAATTTAAGGATAGGATTGATTTGTTGTTCAAAAAGTAAATAAATAACTTTCTATAATTGTAACAACTAGCATTTACATTATTAACTATACAATAACAAGTGCCATATGGTGAATATCGAACGTTCGAGCTTTGCCTGGAAAAATGGTCGGGTTGGGTAACGGGTCAGAACGGGTTCGGGTAAGAACGAGTTTTAAGCTAAATCAGTTTAGGTCTAAATGGATTGTTCTTAAAAAACATCAATTTAATTTAACTTAAGATGTGTTAATAAGTAAACAAATAGTTCATTATTTTTTTAGTGATTTCTCATCAAATATGTTACTAAGAATTTAAAATGTTTGAATCTATTACATAGTTTTTGATTACCCATCTTAACCCGCATTGTGTTAAGTGCTACACATCTCAACTCATTCAATATTATGATGTTACTCATTATACTGCAATTGTTTACTCAAACCAACCAATTTCCTTTGATATGGGTAAAAATTGTCACCTCTAGTTTGAGCTATCATTGATCGAGTCTAAGTGAAAGGAATAAAATCTTTGTTTAAATTGTCTACATGCATGCTTAGGGTGCAAAGTAATTAATTTTTGCTTGCTTTATAAAAAAAACGTCATTGATTAATTAAGTTTGTTGCTTTCTTGAGTCATATAGAATGGTAAATTGGTAATATATCCCTTCTTAATCATCTTAAAAGATTAAAAGTGAGTATAGCAGTTTGTCTACTAGATTATTTGATTTTTTTAAATCTTTGTATGGATACAATCTTTCTAGCACTTTATTTTGAGTTGTTTATTATTCATTAGAATGATTAGAAGAGGATATAGCGACGACACCTTGTCGGTAGTGTTCCTCTGAATTTTCAAATTTTCAATGTGTAGCAACATGTTGTCGCAATATATAGGGCTGGGAAAGGGGAATTTTTGCGGTTGTGGGTAATCCAATAGCGACAACCTATTTGTGACAAGGTTTCGTTTTAAGCTAAAGCGGTGATTTTAGAACTCTATAGCGATGATTTTTGTCGTCGCTAACTCACGTTATTCTTGTGGTGTGTCCTATATTTTAGTATTTCATTTGACTAAGTTGCGTCCTTAGCCAGAGACGAAGATGCTAAAAAGAACAAGGGATATGATAGAAAAAAGAAGGGAAATGGAGCTAGTTAAATTTTAAGATGGGTGGGTAAATGGACCATTTAAATCTGTATATGATTTCTTAAAAAGGACAACTTTTTTGGACTAAATAATAAATTGAATAACTAATTTATCCCAAGTAATTTGGATTTATGTTTTAAATCTTTATATTAATTGTAGTGTTATCAATTCATAAATCCAATCCGATGGTTCTGACCAAGAAAACAGCTAAGACGACCGTTTAGTTGTTCAGTCTGGTTATATAACATTAGTTCTCATGGTTCGACACTTGGTATTTACCTAAGCTATGCTTACGTGTAATATGTATAGAAAATGTTTTTTTTCTTTTGTACCGCTTATCAGTTCGGTTTCATGATTGGTTTTTTCTCGCTCGATCGGTTTCAAACTTTGAAACCGTAGTGAAAAGTCTGATATACAGTTTTCACTAAAACTGTGTGCGTGTAGAGTTGATGTTTGAGTCGGCTTTTTAACAACCTCAAAAAGCCCAAGCCTAGAAGATCAAAGCATAAAACCAATGCATAACCAAACCATCGACAACGGTTCAATTTAGTCTTTTTTTTATTTATAACAGTTTGGTTTGGCTTCGTTATTCAAAAACCATTATAAACAGTTAGATTTACTGTTTCACCTAAAAACCGTACATGAACACAAATTCTTGGCAGCCAAAACATTTATAGTAGCCAAAACATTTATCGTTAATGGTACGGATATACCTATTAGATTCGAATCCTGAATGCTTAAACCTATGGCAGATTTGTGTGTTACAACGATCACGTGTCTCTTCTTCCAACACGAAATCCCTATCTTTGTCTCCTCCTATTCGGCAATTCCTATGATTCTTATCCTCCCCTCCATTCGAATCCATCCAAAACAAGCTTCTGATTGCTTCAATCAACTGCCTCTTTTAATCCACTCTAATCAGCATAATAATTTTCAAATCGCTAGTGGGTCGCTCTTTTGTCGCCCAGTAATCATGCATCACATTATAAAGAATCCAATTTACAGCTTCATGTTAGCTTTTCATGGGTATTTACTGATCTGATGAACTATGTTTGAGTTGGGTTTTAGTTTATTCAACTGAAAACAACTGTCAGACATCAAATTCATAACGTTTTCTCTGAGGCATTTCGTCGAATGGCTGGTAAGCTACCTGGAATTGAATGTGCTCGGAGAAGAAGGTTTGGTGGGAGTAATGGATGGTCTGATTCTTCGTTTATTACCAATTCGCCTTTCGGATCGACTAGGATTAGGAGGTTTTATGATACCCATTTCGTCTCCGCTCCGTTTTCGGTAAAGATTGACACCATATTCATAGTTTATGAGCTAGAAGTTGTATCGAAATGACAAACCTGATGCACGAGGCTCACACGAGCATGTGATTGTGGTGTAGGATTAAAAAACTTACAATTACAAGATTAGATTGTTTTTTTAAAATTTATAAATTTACGCCTTATGTCCATATACTACATTTATTTTGTGTTTGATCTTAATATTGTATCAAGTAATTAGCTTTCCATGTTTGAAAACAGCAAAGAAGCATGATAAGCCAATCAGAACAAGATGACAATCTTGGTGGTGTAGCCAGAATAGCAAAAAAAGACTGGATGGAAGGCTCAGAAGCCACTGGAAAACAGAAATCAACAGGTACCAACAATAAACAAATAAGAAATAACTTCAAATGGTCAAGGCGCATGTTAGCACAAAAACAATCCACTTGCTAACATGCGCACGTGACACCGAAAAACTAAAAAAGCTGGCATCTTTGGTTACCATTTTTCATTTTATGACATGGGTTACCATCTTTGTCACTGAATTTGTATCCAAAATAGCCAAGAAAGATCTAGGGGTGCAAGTCTTGTAGAAGATACCGGGAGAAGGCCGGGTACTTGCACGACGCTTGGAGGTCTACGAGCCGAGGTTGTTGGGTCAAAAAAGGGTGGTCCAAAAGATGTTTAATTGGGGGAAAATTGGATTAAGTGGTAGATCTTCGGATCAAGGAGAGTGTGTTGTTTGTTTGGAGAAGTTTAAAGTTGGCGAGAAGCTAGATCGTTTGCCTTGCGCGCATCGGTTCCATTCGACGTGTTTGCTGCCCTGGTTAGAGGGCCATGCACACTGCCGTGTTGTAGAATGAGTGTTTTAGGTTTGAATTGACTTGGGTGTTTTGATTATGAAGGTTATAGTTTAATCTAGCATTAGAAATAATGATGTAATGCTTGTGACGGTTGGATCTATATGCCAAGACGTAATACACTACAATGTTGCCTTTGATATATGATCTCAAATGGTCTCAAACTAAACAAATATTACATATACACATTTAAACATGATAAATGTCCAAAACCTAACCTATGTCAAAAAACATATTATTGTTAAAGTAAAATGATAATATGATATGAATCAATGTACAATATATATTATCATTTATTATGTGATGTCATACAATATATCAATTATCATTTATTTGGTGTACATTGATTATCCAACATATATAATTCATACAAAAACTTCTCTCTATCTTTCTTTTGAATTGGCAGGAAGTATGGTGTAGAAACCATGTGATTACTTTGACTTTTATTCAAAATTAATTTACATGGTTTTGAGAAAATAAAAGTTGTCACAAAAACAAGTTGTTCTTATCCTATTTATTTGTAATATAATGATTCATGTGAGCCAAGTATGGACAGGCTATTTTCAAAAGAAAGAAAACTTAGAGTTTCACCTCATTTTAAATAATCAAACTTTCTGCTCTAACTTGGGAGGATTGATCGAGATTTAAATGGTGCAAAGGAGTAACTACATAATTTTTCTTAACACACGTGATAAACACATGGTTTCTTCTAATACCCGACTAAATATACTTATATTTGTAGTCATGTATGACAATGACTTAGGCGGAAAGTTAACCTGAGTTTGCAACATTTAAAACCCGTCTAACAGGTTTTCTCCTGTTACCACTCTATCTATGCTTAGAAAGAATAGATCTGGTACACATGACCCTAACGACTAAAATTACCATTCTTAGTTCTAATTGTTTTAATTATGTTGGTATTTCGTTATGTGCTTGATAAGGGATTATCATTTTTAATCCTTTATTCTACTTCTAATACTTTTTATCTTGTTATTTATTTATTTTATTTATTTATTTACTTTTGAGATCAAATAAAAACATGTCTTCTAAGCAATAAACTTGAAATCAAATAATGTGTTCAATGGTTCACAAGTTTTATGTTTCTCATGATTTGGGAAATATTGTCAAAGTATGTATAAGCAATAGACATACAAGTAGTTCCAATCCCATCAAAATTAAGTTAATAAATAATAATGCTTGTTTTTATTAATCTTTGTTAATATTTGGACCCATAATGAGAAATAAAATCAAATTGATACTTTTAAACATGATTCTATTGGATTATAATATATGAATACATCTTACAAAGATGTTATAACAAAAGTTGATGACCATATCAAAACTCAAAATCTTTAAGCAATAGATCTTTAGTTATTGATAAGATGGTAAAATATTAAGTGAAAATCATCAACTAACTCATTTATATATATATTATAAAAACTTCATTACTTGACCCATAACACTCACTCAAACCTCCTTAACTTGTGCATCCTTAGCCACATCCACTAGTGCATCCTTAGCCCACACCAACTTGTGCAACATCCTTTTTCACCTCCTCAACCACTTGACCATCCTTAGCAAATCCACACATCCAACATCTTTCTTAACATCCTCAATTTGAAAAGCTGACACCGGAAAGGTCCTGTAAAGCCCAGAACTGGCTGTTAAAAGTGATCTTTCCGGTGGGCGGATCATCAACACCGATCTCACTCAATGTGATCCACAACAAAAGCTCCTTACTTTTAACACCCGTGAGTTTCTTGATCTTAAACTTCTCGACGACTGCAGTCACCTCAGCCGCGTATTGTACAAGCTTCCGATCTTTTCAAACTTATGCACCTTTTGTTCTTTTGTTTAAGCCACACAAGCCAGTCTTTTCGACATACCCACATTTCCTCAATGTCTTCTAAAAGGCAAGAGACCATTGGGTAGTCCATTTCTGTGAGCAAAAATTTTGACTTTCTTGACAAATTGCATCCCCATAGTAAACTTCTGATGCACTTGCTCTGATTTCTTCTGTCACAAGAGACATGTTGGTGCTTGATTTGGATTAGGATTTTGAATTTATAAATTTTGGTTTGTTGTTGTGGAGTGGGATGAAGTGGTGATTGGGGAGGGGTTATGCAACATATATAATTCATCAAATGTATAACTGGTATTGATTCTTGTGGTAATTACCAAGATGCCATTGCTATGTCTATATATTTTGGAAATTTATAATTTATAATTATAGTGGTGTAACAGGTACATCTCTTTAAATGCTATGCCATTGACTTTCTAATGTCATCGTACTTTGACACGAAGAAAAAATACACCAATCACATAATTAACTATATATACCCACATCATCATTAAAATTAAAACAAAAAAAAAAAATTAAAGTTAAAAATAAAAATAACTTTGAATAATATGGCTAATCTCTTTAATAAACATGTGTAACAATGTTGTAATAAAACTAAATGAGTGGATCCAAATGTTTAACATAGTAATAATCTTTAGAGATAAGTTTTTTTCCCTTTTTTTTTTGATTTATTCGGTTCTAAACTTTACTAGAACATGTTTAAAACCATCAAAATATTTAGTAATTGCTTACAACCTATAAATTGTACCCATCTGTCCAGCTTTTAGATTTTTTTTACACGACAACAGTCGATTAGTTGTCATATTTTCAAAACGAATCTCGAACATTAACCACATCAAATCTCGTACATTACCACATCACCTATACATTTCAATTCAGGAGGAAGCTCACAGCTGTGAAGACACCATCTCAATCATCAATTAGTTGTGTTCAGATCAGATTTCATAACTTTAATAAAAATATATAAAGGGTCCAAATTCGTATAATTTCTTATCCTTAACCTCAACATCGGACCTTGCTTGTATAGGCCACATTTTCTTTTTCTGTTTTTAAACAACAGAGGGTCAACGTCTTACATACCTTCAGTTATCTTGACAGTGGTAACCAAGATCGCTTCCTCAATCACCGACCGTCAACCGTACACCTAATGAGTGGGAACCTGTGGAATAGGTAACCCTCGCCCCATTGTTTCAGAATCCGAGATTAAGCTAATATTTCTCTCATCACCTGGTATCCATTAAAGTGTTATCAGTGAT